>JAEQBH010007621.1:0-353929 GCA_016808115.1 Tetrastigma voinierianum
TTCTAGCCACCATTATGTGTATATGCTTACATACACCTTAGTCCTCGACCTCGGGAGCCAAGATATTCCATATCTTCAAAATAAGCCGCTGAAAATCCTGCCACCCCTCTATCACCAATCTTCCAGTAATGAACTTATGATTACCCAAGAACTCAAATAGGAGTAAGAAAGCAAAAGTCGGGGGAGTTTAAATTTTGAGGAAATCATGAGAAAAAATACGTAAAAGGGATCGAAAAAGAAAAGGATCTCGAATCGAAAAATATAGCGTAAAAGAAGGTTTAAGGGAATAAGTTTTGTCTCTGTGCCTAACTCTCTTGAACAATTGTTCTTAGGGGTGTCGAACACCTAGTACCCTAATACCATCTGGTATGGGAGCTACTAACCCAAAGTTCGCTAAGAGTGTTAGAAAGCCTAAAAAGGTAAAACATTGCACTATCCCTGAATGGTGATAAGAAGGAAAATTTCCCCAGTTTGAATTACATAAGAGAAATGGGAGCATACAGTTTTGAATAGAAGAAAATCAAGGTGGTATCCCAAACATGAAGTTTGGGGGAGTTTTTTTTAAAAAGGAATTACAAAGAGGAAATAGCAGTTGAGGAGAAAGGAAAAAGAGTTTGGGTAATCTCAACCTAAAAATTCCATTCATCCTACTCCTTCCCAAGCCATTACAAGCCCCAAAAGACCCGATTGATTTTGAAGTTGGAATCACTCACATTAGTGGATCACTGGCGAAAAACAAGCTTATGGGACTTTAATAAATAGCCTGAGAAAAACACCTAGAAGATCGACCAAATCTAATACAAAATCGAGAAGGATTGATGACTGGCATTAATAATAATAAACAAGGCTTAAATAATAAACTGCTTACATACATTAGTTTATCAGAGATTTTGTAATAGAACTTATACCATGCTCCTCGTTTCTTGCATTTAAACTAATTTTGAAAGCCACAGCTGATATTTTTAATTTCAGATTAAAAGACTGGAAGGATAAAAAAAAATAAAAAAAATTGCAAAACATAACAGAAAAATGTCCTATTTGTTTGAGGACAAACAATTCTTTCTTTTTCTTTGCTTGAGGACAAGCAAAATTTTAAGTTTAGAGTTTGATGAGCTGGTGTCATATATTTTTAAATTCATTTTTCTCGCTTTTGATTTTCATTTAAAAGGACAATTAATTATAGAATATAAAGAAACTCACCAAATTGCATAGCAGGAGAGTGGAAGAAAGGAATGAAAATGCAAGGAAAATGCAAACAGGGATGAGCTGCGACGATATAAGTGGTCATGCTTGCAGCAGAAAAGTCGCAGACAAAAGATGAAATGATAGAATGTCGTGAAGCTCGATAAAGAATCTCAAAATGCATATCCAGTTTAGCAAGAAACTCCATTCTAAACTTAAGCTACTTGAAGAACAAGGCAGACTGGGCGTTAAAGAAAATACAGGTGAAGCAACCAGGAAATGAAGAAGAGGAAGACTTCATGTCGCTTACGATCCGGATGTCAGGCTGACATCGACACTAATACGTAAGGAATACACAATGCGAAGTGGGAAGAGAAGAAGTCGCGACATCCACGCCTCGACTGCTGCCGCGAAGATCGCAATCTGTTCGGGAAATTTGATGCAGGTCGCGATGCAGAGGTCACAAGATAGGCAAATTCGAGGATTGGAGTAAATTGTGGTTGATGTCGCGACAAGGGATAGAGGTCGTGCGACAAGAGAATCGCTTTGAAGCTATGATGTTCGACAGCCTGTTTCGCGACGTAAGACCGCGTCGCGAATAATCGAAAAGCAACCGCTGAAGCCTCCAAGAATACAAACCGATGTCGCGACAAGAGATCGAGGTCACCACATCAAGTGAACGATCGGGCCAACAAGGTCGCGCAGAAGACTTGAGCTGATGTCGCGACAAGATATCGATGTCGCGACATCAGGAGAGTCCAATTGAAACCTGCAAAGGCATAAGGTGATGTCGCGACAAAGGATCGATGTCGCGACATCAGTTAAAGGCTGTTGAGAGTTAAGTTGATGTCGCGACGTGAGATTGATGTCGCGACATGGATGATGTCACGACAAGGGAGTTGAGGTCGCGACTTGAACAGAAACATGGGCCAACTAACTTTGGAATCCACAAAGACCGTACGGAATTAGTGGCCCAATCGAGAAACCCTATAAATACAAATAATTTTTGCATTTTGTGCAAGCAAACATGCGATAATGCATCGAGAGGTCCGTAGTCAAGGCTCATTTTCTTTATTTTCCTTGGCTTTTCTTTTCTTTTCTTCAATGTCGGTAGTTAGAGACAGATTACTTATCGCTTCCTAGTTTTCGCTTTTGTATTTTCCGGATCCGGGTGTTACTCGCTTGGAGCGTAAGCTGAATATAATTCTATGCTTTTCAAATACACTGAATGTTTGAAGTTCGTGACAAATCTCTCTAGAATCTCACTTTCCTCTGAAATTGCGCTATTCTTATGATCGTAGGAATGTCAGAATAAGGTAATTCAAGAATTATAAACCAAATTAATATGAATGCTATAGTCTAAATTTATCTTTCCGTAGTCGCCAAACAGCCTGTGAATTTCACTTATGAATTTATCGTTTTGGGTTTAATGTTTTCCTCGGGTCCAATATCGCTTATACCCGTTTAAGACTTGTTTCATTGCCTATCAATGAGGTCCTCCGAAAGTGGGACACAGAGAAGATATAAGATCCCATGGCTGAACATTTCTTTGAAGCATATGACAACTGCCATTAGAGATCTAATGAGCTTTGTAAGTTTACTGATAAATCCTCTTCTCACTTGAAATCAAGAACTAGTCGAACGAGTTATCACTTAAACAAGCAAAGAGTTCACCTCAATTCGACAAGGAGCCCAATCCCGTGTGCCACCAGACCAACTGAAGGAGAGGGTGATCTATTCTAATTTCGAGGAAGAGCATCCCCGGAAGTTGTGTGTCCTTGTTTGACCGATAACTTGGGAGCTTAAGGTTTACAAATTCATAAATGGGTATGAAGTATTGCGAAAGAAAAATACCCGATTAAGGAAATTCCTTTAAAAGTAGTTATCCCATTCCCTCGTCTTCTAAAGAATCAGAAAAATTAGATAATGAAATGTGGAGTGCGGAGAGATCCAACTTTTGATCATAAACGCCCGGGACAAATTTTAAACCCGAAATGATCTCAAGAAGTTTTACCGCATTAACTACGTGTGAATTGGTACTTCACTATAGCAAGAGATAATTTGATGTGTCCTCCTCGAAAGATAATTATTCGTCCATTTATTTTCTTAACTATTCTTTATTCTTTATTCTTTTTATTCTCTTTATATTCCACTTATTTGATTGTTCATTTATTTTACTCGTGCTAAGATAATTTCCGCACTTTGCTTCGACCCTAACATCACTTTAAATGTCCAAATAGTATGGAGTCGAGTAGTCGTGGTAGTTGATTTAAAAATTCTCGAGATCTCTCGTGATCGATGACTGGACTTTATATCCATTTTATTACTTGTCTAATTGCACTTGCAAAGATATCGTGCCAAAACCGTAATTGAAAATGATTAACCTAGAGATTTTTTCGTCTCAACAAGTTCACGGTGCGCCTCCCGTGGATTAGACAATAGTCCTTTCGTAATCGTGCTACTAAATTGTATATGCTTTGGTCGTCAACGTTTTATGATGCCGTTGTCGGGGATCAAAGAATTTGATAGATCAATATTCGCATGAAAGAAGGAAATACCACTCGACATTTAAAGAAAAAGAACAAAAAATAAGTTTTTCAAGCAAAGGGTTCATTTTCACTCACTAACCTACAATGAACCATATTGAATATATTTGTTGTTTTGACTAATCCTATTAATAGGAGTGTGTTTTGCTTTCTCGTAAAACTTTGATGCATGTAGAAGCTTTAAAACCGGGACCGATTCCACCGACTCACTGGGAGAAAACACTTCGCAGCTCGAGGAAGACAAGGAAAGCGTAAAACACCACTCACGGCAGATTTGAAGACAGGATCGGAGTTAAGCACATGTGAGAAGCAATTAGAAAGCCTTGAAATGAGCAATACCAATTAAATAACTCAAGTTTTCTTTCACAAAACAACATTGACATACTACAAACAACAATCGAAACAACAAATTCTTCCAAGAGGAAGCTTAGCCTTCCCATTATCGAATTACGCGACTCGCATGACTAGTCGACAAACAAATTCATTGAAATTCAGATCAAAATCGAAATAAATGTGAATTCCGTAAAATTCAGATTCAACTAAAATTCGCATGATAAATGAAGCTTGATTTATAATCAATCCAGCAAATAAATAAATCTCAAATTTCGATCCACTACTATAATCCTAAAAGAAATAAAAATAAATCTAAATAAAACTAAAAGGAAAATAAAAAGAAAATATATACAATGGGACATTGGCTCCTTTAAAAACACAAAACTGGATGAAAAACAACCAAAATGATGCGCAGTCCTCCTTAGGAGTTTCTATTTATAGGCTTCAGACATTGGGCCACAAAAACGAGGCGAAAATGATGAATTTTAAAAAGCCCAAAAGAATTCTGCCCTAGTTGCTGATGTCGTGGATAGAATTTGGTGTCACAACATTGAAAATCTCCTTTTGCAATTCTTCATTCCGAGTTACTAGGAAATGTTGTGGCGATGTCGCGACATTGGAGATGCAGTGTCGTGGATTGAATCTAATGTCGCGACAATGCTGTTTGATGTCACGACATTGCATATTATGTTTTGATCGTTTCAGTCGATGTCATGACATTGGTAAACCGATGTCGCGACATAGGTAAACCGATGTTGTGACATTGGTAAACCGATATCGCGACATTGAAGTGATATTCAGAATCTTAATGTCGATGTCGCAACATTGGTCTATTAACGTTTCAACTTTAGCTACCTAGATCTTATGTCATAACATTGAGTTGTGATGTTGTGACATTGCAATGTGAGATCTTCAGTGTTTAGACCTTTTCTGATGTCGTGATGTCGCGACATTAAGGGTATATTCTGATGTCACGACATTGAGTTGTGATGTTGATTAGTGCCTAAATAAGGCTATTTCTAACCCTTTATCAAGGTTTCGGTTATCTGCGGTACTCAATCAACTTAATAAACTGATTTTCACATTGCTGTCCCGCTATACTACTCCATCAGATTTTTGTGGCTATTTTCAGAAGTTCAAGCTAAACTCTCCAAAATTATCGAGTCAACTCAAACATGAAGAATCTGAGTTGAACTCAGTATTACAGATCATAAACTAGAGGAAAGAGGAGTAGAAAACAAAAGAAAATGGGCAATCTGCAAAATTTTGCAAGGTGGAGAAAAATTTTGCAACCTGCTCTCCAGCTTTTGACCCGATTATCCCCCGTTTGACCATTTTTGTAATTTTTCCTTAAATACCCTTCATGTGTAGTGGGTATTTGAGATATTTTTTTAATTTTTCTTATTGGGAGCACTATATAAGCTCAGTTAAGCTATTGTAAAAGACATATCTCATTCTGCATCAAAAATATAGAGCCTGGGCGGGAGTTTTCCCACTTCTTTTCTTTTCTCTCATTTTCTCTCACTCTCTCGGCTGCCAAACGCCCCTTGCGGATGATAACTCAAGGGATGGTTAGCTAAACTTCTTTTCTCCTTGAAGAAGAGGGCTACAGGGCTACGGTTTTGAGGTAAACAAGTGGTTCTCATGTTTTTAATGCAAGCATTTATTGGCATTTATGTTTCTATCTCTCACCCTAGGTTTAAATCCCTTGGATAATCTTCTAAGGTTCAGTGGATGCTTATTGCTATATCCACTGAGATTCGGTTAGTTGCCATTTATTTGTCACTGTAGGGTAGATCAAGGAGATAAATTTTCATTGCTCAGGAACATTTATGTTCAATAAATGCTATATTTCAAAAAGGAAAATTATTATAGCCAAATGAAGATCTGGTTCGAAATGACTATAGGTCATCCTCCCCAACGCGAGGAAAGGGACCTGAGGACCCCTCAGTTATCTTAGGACCTCAAACCTAGTAGCCCGATGCTTAAAGGAGTTCTTTTTATATTTTTCTTCACCTTGTTTTCAATTTCCACCTTCAAAACCCACTGTTTTTATGAAAACCCAAAATCCATATTGAAATTCACCGGCTTCGAGCCAATCGTTAATCATCTGCAAAGAAACGATCCCCCGTGTTCAACCTCGAGCCACTATACCGCAGAGCTATGCTATGACAAAGAGGAGTTTAGGTTATAAATATTTTTGATTCGAACACCAAATCTCTAATTCTACCGCATTATCGCCGAATCAAATGGCGTCGTTGCCGGATGGTGCCTTAAAGGCAAGTGATGATATCAACTCGTGGATCCACATCACAAGTACTGGTGAACTTTCAACCCTTTTTGTCTTTTACTTTTATTTCTCCTAGCAGTTCTCTGTTAGGTTGATTCAATTTTATACTATCCATATACAATTCCTTTTTTTATTATTATCTTAGCTAACAAAGAACCTTTTGGTAGCTCGTTTTTGTTCTTACTGCAGCTCGTGTCAAGCTTTCATGGAGTTTACGCACCACCTGATAAACACACAACAAAGTGTTGAGCTGTGATCGCTCCACAAGAACAAGGCCGTGACGTGAGCTTAAATGGGCCACATGGAGCATCCACCGAGAGGGAACAAGAGAGCCAACAAGGTACCGAGAAATCCCAATGTGGCTATAGAACCATGAGGACCATATACACCCTCCAAGAGTGAGTGCACCCTCATGCATTGTGCCTCCTCCAGAGGACATAATTATCAAGCCCTATACTATGCCCCTGCTCCCCACTTCCCATGGGATGGAGAGTGAAAATCCTTATTCACACATCCGAGAGTTCGAGGAAGTATGGAATACCATCAAAGAGGACATCTCCAATGTGGATCTAATGAGGCTGAAGTTTTTTCCTCTGACTCTAAAGGACAAGGCTAAGATTTGGCTCCACTCTTTAAGGCCGAGGACCATTAGGAATTGGGCAGACATGCAGGCTGAATTTTTGAAGAAATTCTTCAACACCCATAGAACCAATAGTCTGAAGAGGCATATTTACACCTTTACACCCTACTCTAAATGAGAAATCTACCGCTGCCGGGAAAGGCAATTTGAAATTTATCAATGTTCCGTCCTCACCATGGCTTTGATACGTGGATGCTGGTTAATCACTTATATGATGAAATGTCCCCTGCTTTGAAGCAGTTGTTGGAAACTATGTGTGGAGGGGACTTCATGGTAAAAATCCAGAATAAGCCATGGACTTCTTAAATTATGTAGCTGAGACATCCAAAGCATGGGATGAATCCAACCCTAGAGAGGTCGAGAGGATGAGACCTGGAGCCAATTCAAGGGGAGGAATGCACTCACTTCCGGAGGACATGGAAATGAAGGAAAAGCTATCCACCTTAGCTAGAAGGTTAGAGGAGCTAGAAATGAGAAGTCAACACGAGGTGCCAGCAATGGCTAAGACACTTGTGCCTAACCAGCCTTGCTTCATTTGTCAGTCTGCTGAGCATCCGTGAGAATGGCCAACTATTCCTTTAATGAGGGAGATGATAGTTGAACAAGCCAATTCTGTGGGCCAATACAAGCCACCCACTAATGCCCTATACAGCAACACATATAATCCCAATTGGAGGAACCCTCCTAACCTCTCCTGGAAACCAAAGCATCCAACATATATACTCCCTAGTGCACAACAGCAATATGGTTCTTCATCTCAACCACAACCACCACCATCCTCATCTTCGTTTGAGCAAGCAATATTAAATTTTGAGCAAAGCGGTGGGTAGTTTTGTGGTAAAGAAATGTAAGTCATTAAATACTAAGCCAACTTAGATCGATTACCAGAAAGCACATTGAACAAAAAGATTTGAGAACTCGCAAAGGCAAGAAAGGAAAGTCCCTCTCGCATACCTCAACTTGGGAGTGAATGAATTGAGCTCTTCCAACGAGCCAACTTCTAGGATAGATGAAGTCAAAGCAGTGATCACTTTGAGTAGTGGAAAGGAGGTTGAGCAGCCAGTCCCCAAACCAACAGAATCAAATAAAGAGGAAAAGGAAGCTGAACCAGAAAAGATTGTGATTAAAGAAGATGCAGTGAAGAAGAGCACATCTCCAACTTTTCCTCAAGCACTAAAAAACAAGAAGAAGGCCATTAACTAGGCCGAGATGCTAAAAGTGCTAAGGCAGGTAAAAGTCAACATCCTCTTGCTAGACATGATCAAACAGGTTCCAATTTATGCAAAAATTTTAAAGGACCTGTGCACAGTGAAGAGAGGGTTAAATGTTGAAAAGAAGGCCTTCCTGATAGAACAAGTCAGTGCCATTATTCAATGCAAGACCCCAGTGAAATACAAAGAACCGGGCTGGCTGTCCTACCATCCTGGAACACCTGGGGAACTTGTGCAAAAGGCATTGCTAGACTTAGATCCAAAGGTCAACCCGCCGCCTTATTCAAGCAGACAAGCATCCGGGCTCGGGAGAGCTTAAGCCCACCACCATCACATTGTCCCTAGCAGACATATCCATAAAAATCCCAAAGGGCACTATGGAGGATGTGTTAATACAAGTGGACAAATTCTACTATCCTGTAGATTTTGTTGTGCTTGATACAGAGCCAGTTGTAGTGGGAGCTAATTATGTGCCTATAATCCTTGGAAGACCATTCTTAGCCACCTCCAATGTGATCATTAATTACCGAAAATGGAGTTATGCAACTTACATTCAGGAACATGACCTTAGAACTCAATATCTTCCACTTGAGCAAGAAGCATATGCAACCATTGGAAGAGGGTCCAGAGGAGATTTGCATAATTGATACTATTCTGGAGGAACAAGCTGAGCAGTAGCAACTGCAGGATGTGCTGATTGAGGAGTTGTTTGAAGAGTTGCAAGAAACCTAGGAAATATGTGTTGTACATGGGCCATGGAGAAAAAAGGAAGAAATTCTACCTTTATTGATTGAGGAAGGAACCAATGTGCCTCAAAAGTTAGATCTCAAACCTCTGCTTGCAGAATTAAAGTATGCAAACTTAGAAGAAAATGAGCAATGTCTAGTTTTTATATCCTCCCTACTCAATGCTTCATAGGAAAACAGTCTGCTGGACATCCTCAAGGAGAACAAGCAGGCTATTGGGTGGAAAATCTCCTCGATTCAAGCGGGATCACTTTGGTTTGCACACACCACATCTATTTAAAGAAGAATCAAGATCAGCCAAAAATTTCCACAACGAAGATTGAATCACATGTGAAGTAAGACGCGGCAAGAGGTTCTGAAACTGCTACAAGCTAGTATTATATACCCCATATCCGATAGCACCTAGGTAAGTCCAACTTAGGTTGCGCCTAAAAAACCTAGGGTGACCACTGTGCAGAATGAGAAAGGAGAAGAGGTGCCCACCTACCTTACTACAGGTTGGAGGGTATGTATCACCATGTATATTGACGAAATGAGCATAAGAAAATATCACTTCCCATTACCTTTATGGATCAACCTCGAGAGAATTCGGGCACCTCTTCATTGCTTTTGATGGCTATTATTCAAAGAACTTCCGCATTGAAATTGTTGTAGATGACCAAGTGAAAATACCACTTCTCTACTCTGTCCATTTGGGACTTATGTTATAGGAGAATGCCTCTTTCTGGCTTATGTAATGCCCTCGCTTACATTCCGTAGATTTACGCTTAGTACCTTCTTCGTTGATTTGCAGAGCGCGCATTATGGAGGTTCATATGGATCACATTACAAAGATATGGAGGGAGTTTTGAAGAATGCTTGATCAACTTGGAAACTGTCCTGCACAGGTGCATTGAGAAAAATTTGGTGACAAGGCAAAAATTGAGCTAATTTCCAAACTCCCTTCTCCCACGAATGTGAAAACTGTGAGGCAATTCCTTGGACATGCAAGCTTCTATAGAAGGTTCATCAAGGAATTCTCAAAACTTGTTAAACCTCTTCACAAGCTGCTGGAAAAGGACGCCAAAATTTTCATGGGATGAAGATTGCCAAAGGAGCTTCAAGGAGCTCAAAGCCTACCTGACCACTGCACCAATAGTGAGGGCCCCCAACCCGGCGCCACTGAGGTTATGTGCGATGCGAAAGTGATCTCGCATAGGAGCAATTCCTAGCGCAGAGACAATGGGAAACCTTATGTGCTCCACTATAAGCAAAAACTTAAATAAGGCATAGCGAACTACACTACCACGTAGAAATAATCGTGGCGCTGGTCTATGCCTCTCGATAAATTTCTCGCGCGAGATACTTGGTGGGTTGACATCATTATCTTCTCACGTACCATTCGGGCTTTGAAGTACCTTTCTCACCAAGCAACCCGGCCAAGGCTAGGTTTACGTAGATGGGTCCTCCCCGCTCTAAGAATTCAACCTCGGCGCATCAAAGATGGGTGCGGAGTGGAGAATGTTATGGCGGATCATCTTTCTAGACTAACTATAGCACACAACACCCACAACCCTCTAATTAATGATGAATTTCCTAAGGAGTCCCTGCTACTAGTGGAAAATGCCCCATGGGATGCTCACATCTTCAATTTCTTGGCAACAGGAGAAATACCAGTTGACTGGAAGGCACATGACAAGAAGTTCTTCTTTGCAAAGATTCATTCCTATTATCGGTGCCAGTCATTCTTTGCTCAAATATCAGGCCGACGATAATCAGAAGATGTGTGCCTGAGGAAGAACAACAAGGAATACTCGGTCACTGCCATGAGAGTGCATGTGGAGGTCATTTTGCTTCCCAGAAGACAGCCATGAAGGTGCTCCAATCTGGGTTCTATTGGCCTTCTCTTTTCAAGGATGCCCATAAAATATGCCAAGAATGCGAAAAATGCCAAAGATTAGGGAAAATATCTTGTTGTCACATGATGCCTCTAAACCCAATTTTGGTAGTTGATTTGTTCGATGTTTGGGGCATTGACTTTATGGGGCCATTCCATTTTTCCTTTGGATATGTATACATTTTGGTGGGAGTCGACTATGTGTCGAAGTGGGTCGAAGCAGTGCCTTGCAGAGCAATAGACCACATGGTGGTGCTCAAATTTTTGAAAGAAAATATTTTCTCCAGATTTTGGGTCCCAAATGCCATAATCAGTGACGGAGGTTCACACTTCTACAACAAACCCTTTGAGAACCTCCTAACTAAATATGGTGTCAAGCATAAAGAGGCCACCCCATACCACCCTCAGACTAGTGGCCAAGTGGAGCTCGCCAACAGAGAAATCAAGACCATATTGATGAAAGTGGTGAACTCCAACAGAAAAGACTGGTCTCTCAAGCTACTAGATTCCTTGTGGGCATACAAAACAACCTTCAAGAACATTCTTGGAATGTCGCCGTATCGCCTAGTTTATGGCAAGGCATGCCACCTGCCTATGGAGATTGAATATAAGGCATGGTGGGCCATCAAAAAGCTGAACCTGGATTTGGGAAGAGCTGGCCTAAAAAGGGTCCTCAACATCAATGAATTGGAAGAATTGTGAAACGATGCCTACTTGAACTCCAAAATTGCAAAAGACAGATTGAAGAAATGGCATGATCAAATGATAGCCCACAAAACTTTCAAGCATGGGGACCAAGTATTACTCTATGATTCGAAGCTTCACCTCTTCCCGGGCAAGCTCAAATCAAGATGGACTAGTCCATTCATTATTCATCAAGTTCATCCTAATGGATTAGTGGACCTGCTAAATTCCAAGGATAGCAGGGTATTCAAGGTCAATGGGTAGAGGCTAAAACCTTATGCAGTACAGTTTGCAATAGACAAGGAGGAGATCCCCCTCCTTGACCCTCCATAAATTTGACAAGCTACTCTGAGTTGGCTTGGTCTCCACTAAGACTGAAATGCCACTCCATTTTTTTTGTGTTTTGTGAATTTTATTTGGTTTATTCTAATTTTTATTTGTGTTTTTGCCCTTAATTATAGCTTAGTTTTGATTGCATTTTCTCATTCCCTTTTTCACATTCTCGCATTCCTGCTTTACGCATGGAGCATACAAAGCCGTAAATTCGTTGTGTCAATTCGCAAATCTAGAAATTTGTAGTTGCTCGTCTCTTCGATATCCTGCCTCTTCATCTCCCTGCACCTCTTCAAGCTGCACCTACCATAAACTTCCCGCATTTTTTAACCTAGTTTTTAGTGCCCATTTATGGACATTAATTAACTAACCCTTTCACCTTCCCCAAACCCTCTATATAAACCCCAACCCCTTTCTTAATTCATTTTATTCCCTTTCCAGAAGCAGAGAACCTCTCCACCCTCTCCACCTCTTCCCTAATCGAAGCATGGCCAAGACTCGCGGAGGGCTTAGCTTCAGGCCTCGAGTGCGGCCTTCTTCTATGCCCTTTGCAGATGTCGTTGCCGCCCGGCCAAGGTCGGTGAATCCCACCACCGTCGGGCGCCTTACCGTAGGATGTGGCATTCCCTTCGCTTAGCCGGTGACAGAGCATCTTATGCCCCCGGGTCCCTATTGCTCCCGCCCCCCCCACATGTATGCGACACACCTGGGTGTCAGCCTCCGCCATCTCCTACTCACCCGCGGCCATCCCGGAGGGCCCCACAACCAAAGAGGGCCTGGACTTCTCGAGCCCAGTGAGTCTCTCCATCCAGCCAGCCCCTAAGAGCCCATTCCCCACCCGTTCAAGGACCGCTGATGACCTCTCCCTGATCTGCCTCCCGTCAATTATCCCAAGATCCCATCTTCCACTAAGGCCCCATTACAGGCAATTCAAATTGCGGTACTAGGGAAGTGCACATCGAAGCATATTATGATCTTCTAACCTTTAAGCATCATCCCGAGCTCGGGAGATCCCATGAGGCTTCAGGCAAATGCAGACTTAGAGCCTTTACGACTCCCGCGCCCGTTTACCCCGGTGGTCACTGAGTTCCCCACCATACTATGACATCCAGGCGAGTCCCCCATCCTACTGCCATCCACTTCTCCATTGATGGTCGTGAGGGGACACTTCGGGTCACCGACATTGCATCTACATTCAACTTCCTAATTATCCTAGCCAAATCGACTGACTACAGGCTGTGGCCCCACCCCTCGTCTCAGGAGATGGTTCACATGTTATCCAAAGACGCATCAGTAGGATCTATCCTTTTCCAGAAACAACTCCCCCCGAGTATGCTCCTTATCGACCATATACTACGGTCCAACCTCTTCCCACTCCAACATATCGTACAGTGGAGACGAGCTGGTCATAGAGGCTCTATATCGCATATCCGAGTGGTTTTTTGCCCTCAAATTGGCTGAGTTTTCTTTCACGACCTCCCTGGTTCCACTTTGAGGACAGGGTCCACCGTAGGAACCTAACCCAGGCTGAGTCCATACCCCTCCTCTTCCCGGGGCTACTATGCCAAGTGTTAGAGCATATGGGTTTTCCTGCTGAGCCTCGATTGGAGCGCTGCCGAGATTGCGAGGCCATTCTTACTATTGATAGGTGGAAGCTTCTGCCCCATGCTAAACACCTTCCACCTTAAGACATAGTGATTCGTGCCACAGTAGGTGTATTGGAATCAACAATAATTATAACCTAAAATTCCTCCTACTGTCGTACCAAAGCTACTCAGTATAGTGGCTATAGGGTCGAACACAGGGATGGGTTTTCTTTGCACAAATGATTTACTGTTAAGCTCAAAATGGTGAATTCACTTTGGATTTCAGGATTTGGTAAAAACAGGGGATTCTGGTGGTGAGCAAATTGAAATTAAAATGAAGAAAAATAAGAAAAATAATAAAAGAGGTCTCCTTGAAGTATCAGGATACTGGGCTTAAGATTCTACGGCAACTGAGGGTTTCCAGGGTTCATTTCCTCGCGTTGGGGAGGATGACCTATAGTCATCTCCCGATCCGGATCTTCATTTGGCTATAAAACCTAACCCAAAGTATTTATCCTTTTGAAAAATGGTATTTATTGGCCCTCAATGGTCACCGACAGTGAAGAATAAGTCCCCTGGACTCCCCTTTCAATGGATCATAAAGGGTAACTAATGAATCTTAGTGGATCTAACAATAAGCATCCACTGAATCCTAAAAGCTTACCAAATAATAGCCATTCAAGAAGATTCGAAGGGATAAAAACCTACGCTACAAAGGTAATACAGCTGACTGCAGCGGATACTCGCTGAAGAATCAGTGGGACCTCTAGGCAGCCTCTTCAAATCGCCCAAGAACCTTCTAGCTCAAGGAGGAACGTGTTTTAAGTTAACCATCCTCCGAGTCAATATCCCTGAGGGTGTTTGGTTTCCCAAAAAATGAAAAAGAAAATGAAAGAAAGTGAGAGAAAGGAGAAGAAGTGGGAAACGGGAGAGCTGAAAGCTTCTCCCCCTATTTTATTAATTAAGTGTCGTTTTTATTAAAGCAAAATCGATCGAGGTTTATACGTGCCCGTTGTATATGAAGTTACAAAAGAAAACCAAAATGAAAAGTCATTACAAGGGGACAATTTGGTAAGAAAAATCAAAAGGGAACAAATGCAAACGAGCAAACAGGAAATCAAGGGCGTGATGAATAGTGGCGCGGTGATGGTGAATGTGCTGGCAAAGTGGGATGCACCAAGAAGGCTCCATTTTTCTCGCTTCTTCCTTTTGGTCTCTAATCCGCAATGCGAGTTTGACTCGAATTCTTCGTGCTTGATCACTCAAAGACCGAAAAAGTATAAATAGCTTCGCAACCGCAAAATTTGCCACAAATGCGACGTAGAATAATGGACCTTAATGTACCGCCATCACATCATATTAGTGA
Organism: Tetrastigma voinierianum; assembly: GCA_016808115.1. NCBI lineage: Eukaryota > Viridiplantae > Streptophyta > Magnoliopsida > Vitales > Vitaceae > Tetrastigma > Tetrastigma voinierianum. The sequence continues at coordinate 14,794 of JAEQBH010007621.1, forward strand.
TGAGTCCAAAAACTCACAGATTTGTAATACATTTTTCCCGAGTTTATAATGAGAATAATGATGAATTGTTTGCAGAAAACTGATAATTGAATCAACTTCCAATTTGCGGGAAAATACAGCAGAAAATCAAATTTTAGCAAAAAATCATAAGAAATTAGCCTACAGCAGAATTTAAGTCAAACTGAACCTGGTTATGGCGTAGGTGCAAATTTCGCGAATTCCAAGTCACGACCTTAACAAATTGGATTCAAGAAGAAACTCAAGAGCGAATAAGTGAAGTCGACTCGCAGTAAGGAAGTTGGAGACAAAATATGACCGGTTGAGAATAAAAGAAGCAAATAAACGAAGGTAGTTCATGTCGCCATTAAGAAGGCGACGCCGCGACACCAAACTGAGATAATGCAGTCATGATACCACCATGAGGTCGCGACAAGGAGCTGACTACAAAGCCACAAGAACATTCTCAAGAAGTCACAACTAATTTTGAAAGAAAGAACTTGATGTCGCGACTTTGACAGTAATGAAGAATAACACCAAAGTCGTAAATGTAACCCAACCGACGACTGTGAACTAATGAAGAAGGCATATGATGTCGCGACATAACTTCGGAGGTCGCGATAGAATTGAAAGGTTGGGGCGTGACAGCAGGTCGTGACACCGATTAGAAGCTGCAACAAAAGATTTTCAAAGAGGCTGAACATAGAGGTCGCTACGCTAGAACGGATGGGAGACACGACATCAACGTAAGATGTTGCGACGCCCCCGGTCGTGCGACATCGCTTGAAGTAAAGGTGAAGCCTGACGCCCTTAGTGGTCGCGACATCAATTACAAGGAATGAAGGTCACGACATCAGTCAGCTGTCACGACATCAGATCCAAGGGGTGTTAAAGGCAAGTCGTGACCAGATAAAAGCTTCTAAGCGTTGCATTTAATAAACGGTCGCGACATATGATAGAAGTCGCGACATCGTAATAGCTCACACGTAATGCTGAAGTCAATGACGCAGCCAGGTATCACATCGAATAGCTCATAAGTTGCAGCACGTTGAAGTCGCGACGTGGGAAGAGAAGTCGTGACATGAACAAACAAATGGGCCGCGATTTGAAATCCACAAATAGGTGCATCGAAGTTAGGGCCCAACTTCAGAACCCTATAAATACGAAGCTGCTATCGAAAAAGAAGGCAAACTTCGCGGCTCGGAAGAGAAGTCCTGGCAGTCAAGGCTCGTAGTTTAATTTTCTTTTTTCTTTTTCTTTGTTTTGTCATGTTATTTTTTAGATTAGATTAGAGTAGATTGTTATTTCTTTTTAATTTATGGATCTCGATGTTAGTTGTCAAGTCAAGTTTAACGCGTAATGTTTTCTTCAAATTATCGTCCTGTCCGTCTAAGTCCAAACAATTTTAACAAATTCAAACTTCCGCTTTCTGACTGGCGTAGTTCTTTTGACTCAAGGAGCTACCGCTAGTGTAATGAAGTAATTTAGGAAACCTGGCCTGAATTGGCTCTGCTGTTAGAATTTATCTTTTCTCGGGCAAATCCTTATCGCAGTCTACCGAACTTCCGCACTCTGAATATGCTTGTCAAAGGGTTTTGTTTATTGTTGTATCTCGATTCAAATATTAGTGTCCGCACTGTGTAATAGGATTGTTTCATGCTCGATTTCAGAGGCCCTCTGAGTGACATAGAGAAGGCATTCCTGAGAGTTTTGAACAATATCTGAAGGGTATGAGAACTTAATATTGGGGATCTAATGGGCTCTATAAATTCTAATCGATAAATCTTCTTCTCACTTGAAACCGAGAATGAGTTGAATGACTTATCAATTAAAATGAGCAGAGCCCGCCGACCAATAAAGTAGTTCAATCCCGTGTTAGCAAGGATCTAATCAAGGAAAGAATGAACTGTTCCAATTTTGAGGATGAGAAACCAGTATAGTGTAAACCAATGCTTAGCCTATGTCTTAGGAGCTAAGGTTTACAATCCATGTTCTGGGTATGAAGTATTAAAAAAGAAAAATACCCATAACAAGGCAACTCGACAGTAGTTATCTAATCCTCTGCATTCGAGAGAAACAGGGAAGATTAGATGATGAAATATGTCATTAAGGAGAGATCCACATGGCATTACCTTCTTCCTTGGAAGGATTATAAATCTGAAGTTCATGAAGTAAAGCTACAAAGTAGTTCGCCATAGAATTGATGTTCGCCAACAAGCTGTTGTATTTTCAATGCTCCCTTTAAAACTAATCGATTGGTCGATTTCTTAATTTTTATTTTTTTAGTTTAAGCATTATTTCATTTTGTTCTAATGGCACATCTTTGTTCTTTTCATTATTTTCAAGGTTTCTAGGAATATATCAATTGCAAATCATAGTCCAAATAGTATAGAGCTTGAGTAGTCGTGAGTAGTTGATCGAGAATTCTCGAGATCTCTGTGGATCGATATCTCGACTTAAATCCACTTTATTACTTGTTCGACCCCGTATTAATTCTGCGTAATCATGGATCAAAACCGTAAAGAAATCATATCTAGCCTTAAGAAACCATTTTTAATCAGTATAATTGCAAAGAAATATAATCAACAAGTTTCATGGCATTATTGCTGGGGATTAGACAATAGTTCTTGGTAATAGTGTCATAAATTTGTGTATGTCTTTTGGTTAAGTTCCACAACAATTAGTACATAAAAGTGCTCAAAACCTGTAATAAACAGGGTTCAAAATAGCACTTTTTGGGCGCTAATCACACCCCCCAACCTACACATTGCTAGTCCCTTAGCAATGAAACAAACAAAGAAAGAAAGAGCATACTTAAACAAAATCAAAATTATGTTCACAAAAATTATATTTCAAAAAGGTTGTGGATGAGTAATGCCTAACCCTAAGTAAGAATCATCAAACCCTTATCCAATAACCATCTTGAGAGAATGAATGTCATACAAAATTGAGTATCAAAAGAGCCTCCATCTCTGAATCAACTGTAAACTTCCACCAAAATTCCAAGTGTTTGTTTCGATCGCTCAACAATAAACTCGTCAACCGCACTTCCCAACCTAGCTAATGCCACAATCCCAAGATGCTAACCAACCTAACAGATCGACCCACTCTTGCTCCACAACTTTTTGTGTTAGGGGTGCAATGCCGAGGAATCGACCTCACCAAAGTCCATGGAACTGGATTCACCGATGACTCCCAACCAATTAAGGCTTAAGGCACCAAGTCATGAGGATCTTTCGACCACTCAAACTCTCTCGCCAGTTTCACCCTAATTCGAATGATTTCCTCGAAACTCCAAGATTCTTACAACTTGCTAAATCCTACCCATCCACTCGTAGCGAGCACTAAGCTCCAAGTGGCTCCCAACCGCCGCTTAGTGGCACCAGTTTTTAAAAAGGTTTTCTACTATATACCCTGACCGTACTTCAGTTTCAAGGCAAAGCGCTGCATTTTTCTTCTTTTCTTTTTCTTTCTTTTCTTTTTTTTTTCTTTTTCTGCCTCACTTCTTTATTTTGGAAGACACATTGGCCTTCTTTTCATGAGTGGCCTAACCTATTAAAGGTGGTCAATGAAACTAGGGTAGGTTATCTAAGGCTTGGGGGAGGCTAGGGGGAGGCGCTTTTTCTTCGTGCGTTATTGAAGAAACCTGATGTGCATTGTGTGTGGTTAGCTAAAGGTGGAAGAAAAAGGTCGAAATTAGCAAGAATTCAACTAATCATCCACTCAATTAGGCATGGAACGAATCTAACATCAATAGAATTTGACAAAGTTTCAATTTTTCAAACTACAGGCTAGGCAAAACTAAAAAAAAAAAAAAAATGGGTGCGCTTTTGAAAAATAAGTTGTATAGTATGACAGCCAATAAAAAGGAAAACCAACAGCCATTGAACATCACAAATGGGCTTTGCTCAAAAATAGTAACGAAAAACATTAATGCAAAAGCCACTTCGCTAACTCTCCCCAACCAAATGTCTCATCAGTCTCGCAATGGGCTCGTGATTGGTGCTGGGTGGGAAGGAAGTGTTACCTCCTTGATGATGTGATCGTTGTTGGATAGGAGACTTCAAGAAGCTTCTCCATCCACACACCTTATTCACTCTGTTTGGGCTTCAAATGAACAAGTTAGAAGAAGAAAAGAGAGGAAAAAAGTGACAAGTTGGAGCATTTTGAAAATTTCACCTTCATAATAATTTCAAAAGTGTTATTTTTGGCTATATTTGGATTCTACACTCTTTAAACTTTCCAACGGTACCAAAAACACCTAAAAGGGAGTTTGGATGAAAAAGTTATGCTTAAAACAAAATCCGTATAAAAACAGGGGAGAGAAGGAAATCGCTAACATAGAGAAAATTTCATGTATTAAATTCGTTACAAAGTTTAAAATTTCATTATTCCCCAAATGGTAAATTTCGCTTATAATTGCGACATTTTTTTTGATAAAAAAAATAAATAAAATAAAATAATAAATAAATAAATAAAAATAATAATAATACAAAAACACATTTTTTTTTTTATTATTATTATTATTTTACTTCACTTGCTCAAAATTTGTGAGGAGTCACATGCACTTTTCATACATAGCGACTTTCTTGCGTAGCTTAAAATTCTCTAAACGAAATTCGCTATGTATCGAATACCAGAAGAGTTAGGCTTAAAATTTCGCTTATTCTAGCTTAAATTCCCATCTTCCTTAATCTTCATTCTGCTTCAAAATTTTCACACAAACTGTAAAAATTAATACAAGAAAAATTAAAACAAAATGCATAAAAATTAAAATTAATCTAAAAACAAAGATTAACTAAAAATTAGAGAAAATCTAAGAAGAAAAATTAAAGAAATCAAAATAAAATAAAATAAAACAAGAAAAATTAAAACAAAAAGTGGGGGAGACTGTGCTCCCCCCAAACCAATCCCTAAGCCTCGAGGCCGGAACCGCGGAGTTTATAATCCTTGCCTGCGGGCGCGCTTCCAAATCCGAACCAAGACTCCAAAACCATCCACCCACTCCCGCGATGTGAGCAAATGCGCCATCGCTTTTGATAGTGGCAAAATTCCTCGCATAGCTGGCCACTAATTTTCTTGAAGTTTTGCATGGCGTATTAGCAAATGGTGTGGCTCTTCCAAAGGTGCTTCAGTGGATTGGTTTTCCTGCCTACAGCAGTGATGAGCTTAAAAGTCATCTCTCTTTAGTCCATTTTTCTCTGCTTGATTTTTAGTTAAAATTGAATATTTACTATATGTAATTATGAAGAAACTCACCAATCATTAGCTGTGAAGGAAGCAAGAAAGATGAAAAATGTGCAAAGAATAAGTGGATAAAATGCGCCGAATGACGAGCAATGGAAGTAATCGACCGAAATGATGCAAATGGGGGTTTCTACATTAAATTTCGCTTCTAAGGTCGCGACATCGTGAAGATTAAAAGGAAGTTGATGTGTCAGGATGTGGAACACCGCTTCAGGCAAATAAGAAGGAGCGTAAATTAAAAGAGCGGATGTCGCATCAGAAGTCCTAAGTCGCGACATCATAAACAACCAATGCAACTTCGCCATTGCTATGATGTCGCGACAAGAAGATCGATGTCGCGACACCAAGACCAACCGTTGTCAGCTTGCGTAAACTTAATGCGGAAGTCGTGACATCAAGAGGAGATCAACTGAAGGTTTCGAAACTATGAGGTTGATGTCACGACATCAGGGGACACCCGTTCAAGGAAATAGTAACAGAGCCGATGTCGCTGACGCTGAAATCAAGTCGCGACATCATGACAACTGCAGGAAAGGCGTAGGAGACTCAACCCATGTCACGACATCGAACAACCACGTAAGACTCCGCACGTAATTAGAATGGATGTCGCGACAAGGCCATGATGTCGCAACATCACAAGTGATCAACTGAAACCTGTAAGGGCATGAGATTGGTGTCGCGACGACATGAACGACCAGTTCATAAGATGCGTAATCCGCTTCCACATGTCGCGACATGAGATTCGATGTCGCCACAAGCAGAACCGGCGGCCAAATCGGAGTAATAACTTGGGCCTGGGTACTCTGAAATCCACAGCAGGTCACATTGGGTTTAGGGCCCAACTAAGAAACCCTATAAATAGAAGGCTACCCAGATCAAAAACGCAAGTCGCAGGCGCATCGTAGGAGAGAGATCTCAGCTAGGCTTCACTTTTATTTTCTTTTCTTTTCTTTTCTTTTCTTTTATTTTCTTTTCGTCATTTTAGAATAGATTGTTCTCGTATTTTTTTTTTTCCTTTCCCGTTTGTTTTATTTGGATCTGAATGTTATCGTTGAGCTGAAGCGGAATGCTGAAATCAATTGCTTTTCAAATTACTACCTGGAATGTATGGAAATTTAGACAAATTCTGAAATTCGATTGTTCCGCTTCAATTGCAAATGCTCTATTGACTCCGAATGTCAGAGTGTGTGATGCGCATCAAGGAACTCTCTTCCATTAAGAGAATGTTTTAGTTAGAATTAATCTTTTCCTGTAGTATTTTCCCAAGATCTTGTTCATTCTCGCCTATGAATTTACTCGTATTATGGGTTTATTGATTTCGGGATCCGACACGCTCTTATACCCAAGTAAGAATCGCCATTACCCCGATTTCAAGGAAGTCCTCCGAGTGACACAGGAAGACAAATCCCTGGGGTAATCGCCTGGGCTTTAGCTGTATATTAACCTCGCTATTAGGATCTCGCGCTTGCATGTCTCACTTAGATAAACCCTCTTCTCTCACTCGCAAGTCAAGAAATCGAGTCAACGACTCTATCTATTTAATCAAGCGATTTCACCTCTAATTCGATAGTGGCTTTAACTCTGTTAGCCGAGATCTAATCAAGGAAAGGTTGATCTATTCTAATTTCGAGGAAGTATAATTGAAGTTGTATAAACTGCTCGACCGATAACTGGGAGCTAAGGTGTACAAATTATAAATGGTATGAAGTATTGCAAAAGAAAAATACCTGCATTCGTAGTTTCATAGTAGTTATCTAAATCCTCAGAATTCGAGAATCGTGAAAATGAGATAACGAAATGTGAGTGTGAGAAATCTGTACCGCACTACATCTGCCTTGGACAGATTTTTGAAATTGAGATAAACAATAAATTCAATCAATACTACTACAGAAATTGATCGCTCACTACAAACTGCTTTCTCTTTATGTGTCTCTTTATGATAATTGATTCAAGATTCATTTCTCGTTATAGAATTTAGTTTCACTTTCATTCATTTTATTTCGCTTTATTTCTAATTTTCATTTTCTTGCGATTATTTAATTTCCAGCTTTTGTCGAACACCAAGTATTTCAACCGATGGTCCAAATAGTATGAATTCCAAGTAGTCCGGTAGTTGATGAAAAATTCGAGATCTCTCAGGATCGAAGATTCGACTTAAATCCATTTTATTACTTGTCTAATTGCACTCGGGCAGCTGTATTCAATAAAACCAAAATTGGAAATGATAGATTATAGGAGATCCTTGGGTCTCAACAAGTTTTATGGCAACGTTGCCGGGGATTAAACAATAGTCCTCTGGTAATAACGACATATAAATTTGTAAAGGTGGTTCGGTGAGAGTCAACAGCAGGATATACACTAGGTTAGTAGAGGTGCCGAAGTAAAGTGGCTGTTTGTTACTTCAAGTGCGGACTTTGGGGCTCTTCTATTTCTTCCTTTCCATTGCCCTCCTCAGTTATAAAGGGAAGGATTTCTTCTCTCTTCTCCCTTGGAAAAACAACAGCACACATATTTGAGGATTCAGACAACCCTTCAGACAATTCAATAAAATCCTCTAAAAGCCCCATGTGTGAAGTCAAGTGTCAAGACCGGCTTCCTCTTACCATGGTGTCACTGCACTCTTCCTCCGTGACATTGCTGCTGATCGATGAGGTTTTCAATGGAGTTTTGCAGGTTGTCCCATTTATGCTCAAAGTCATTTTTCAGCCCATCTAATTTTTGGCTCAAAGAGCTCTCCACATTATCAATTCTTTGATTCCAGTGTGCATTAATCATCTTCTGCTCCTCCACAAAGTCACCAACTAGCTTGGTAAGGTCCAAAACCTACTGCCTAAACTGGTGGATCGACTATGGTGGCCGAGGTGACTGAGGAGTCACACAATACGGAGGCTTCAAAGGTGCATACTGTGGAGGTCTGGTTCCCATGAGAATCTTGTGTGACTCCAACCATGGCTTTTGTAAGTACTACCATATGGTGAACTCATCCATTGGTTTCTATAGTCCCTCATGGATCTATATTCATTTGGATTCCTCTCCATGGGTTGCTGACTTTGTCATGGCTAGTTTCTGTAATCCCTCATGGACATATATGCACTAAGGTTACCCCCTGCCACATGCTGACCGTACTGTCCCTCTTCCATCGGGTTCACCAACCTTGATTTACAATCTCTAACCCACCGAATCGACCGCAACAACCTTGGAATGGTAGGTGAAATGAAACTAAAAAAAAATTACTGTAAAATAAAATAAAAAAAAGGATGATAAAGGAGAATTCACTAGAACTTGTGATGAGGATCACAAGTGTTCAACAAGTCATCATTTGCACTTAGGCACCATCCCCGACAACGGCGCCATTTGATTCGTGCCAGAGTAGGTGTATTGGTATCAACAATATTTATAACCTAAAATTCCTCCTACTGCCGTAGCAAAGCTACTACAGTATAATGGCTCTAGGGTTGAACACAAGGATGGGTTTTCTTTGCACAAATGATTTACTGTTAAGCTTAAAATGGTGAATTCACTGATTTCAAATTTGGTGTGCCAGTGATTTTGGTGGTATAAAATTGAAATTAAATGAAGAAAAATAAGAAAATAATAAAAGAGGTCTCCTCAAGTATCGGGATACTGCTGGGGATTCTACTAAGAATCGTGAGGGTTTCCAGTGGTTCATTTCCCTTTCGTTGGTTGGGAGGATGACCTATAGTCATCTCTCGAACCGAATCTTCATTTGGCTATAAAACCTAACCCAAAGTATTTATCCTTTTGAAAAATAGTATCTACTAGCCCTCAATGGTCACCGACAGTGAAGAATAAGTCCCTTGGACCCCCCTTTCAATGGGTCATAGAGGGTAACTAATGAATCTCAGTGGATCTAACAATAAACATCAACTGAATCCTAAAAGCTTACCAAATAATAGCCATTCAAGAAGATTCGAAGGGATAAAAACCTACAGTTAGAAAGGGAACATAGTGCCAGCAAAGTGATACCTCAAGGTGAATAATGTAATCTCTGGTCAGCCGCCTTTTAAATCTCGCGCCCAGCCAACCTTCTTCTTCAAGGAGGAATCTGCACAGCTAATCATCCTCCCAGCTGTCATCCTCGAAGGGTGCTTTGGTTTCAAAAATGAAAAAAGAAAATGAAAGAAAGGAGAGAAAGGAGAAGAAGGGGGGAAACTGGAGAGCTGAAAGCTTCTCCTCTATTTTATTAATTAAGTGCTGCTTTACGAAATCGACCGAGGCTTATATAAAGTGCTCATTGTATAATAGTTACAAAAAAACCGAAAATGAAAAGCCATTACAAGGGACAAATTTAAGAAAATCGTAAGGGAAACAAAATGCAAACGGGCAGAAATCAAGGGCAGATGAATAGTGCGCAGATGGTGAATAAAGGGCAAGTGGATGCAATTTCGCAGTCATTTATTTTTCGCATTTTTACTCTTTCTTTCCTTTTCCTCGGGTCTCTGATCTCATGCTGAGTTTGACTCAAATTCTTCGCTCTTGGGATCGATCACAAGATAATCTCACATAAATAGCTGCAAAACCCGCAAAATTTGCCACAAATGCGATCGTAGAATAACAGACCTTAATGTGTAACTGGGTTAATTACGCTGATTAGCACATGCAAGTGCTCAAAACCTCGTAATAAATGTGGTCTCAAAATAACACTTTTGGGCAAGACCATGGCCAGCCGAGGATGTGCGCTGAACATCCCGAAGAGGGTGCGAGGAGCCCTAGATTACACCCATCCGGCAGCCTCCAAGAAGCCAGGCTCTGCTCCATTACCCACGCCGGCCAAGATCCTCTCGCACCTCTCGGTGCTCCCAGCCTCCTACAAATACAATACTCTAGTACACGTCGCCACCTCACCACAACATATCTCCATATCCACCTCGTGGATTTCTACCATTATGGATGCAATCCGCAGACCTTCTCACCCACGTTAGTATCTGGCGCTACCCACAATCTCTTCCCTTAGCCGAGAGGACGACACGCACAAAAGACCGCCTATCAGACAAACCACGCCATCCTTGTGTAGATTCAGAGTCACCTAGGCCTACCTCCTATCTCTCCATCAATACCTGCCCAAGCCTCTTCAAAAAATCCTCCAACAACAATTCCGCCAGCTGAGCCTCACCCACCCAGATCCTCTACAATTCATCAGACATGCTAGCAACAATGCTGAATGCACTCTCCTCCAACTTCATCACAAATCTCCTCACCGCCCTGCCAGAGGATGACATCCCACCAGCTGCTCACCACTGAGGAGGTAGCACTTCCTTCTCTAACTTTCCAATCCGAGCCCCCATTAAGGACAATTTGACATTTTGTTGGGGGGAGAGTTAGCGAAGGAAGTGGCTTTTACATTTATGTCTTTACTACTATTTTTTAGCAAGTCCATTTTGTTTTGTTCAGTGGCTTGCTGTTTGTTTTGGTTGTGAAGCTGTTAGTTTCTTTTATTAAAGCCGAAAATATAGTCATATCTCTTTTTATACATATCATACAACTTACAATTACAGTTTAAAAATTACGCCTTTTTTTTCAGGTTTCGTCTACCAGCTTGAAAAGTTGAAACATTGTCCAATTCTACTGATGTTAGATTAGCATGCGTAATTGAGTGGATAATTAGTTGAATTTTTGTTGCTTTCGACCTTTTTCTTCCACCTCTAACTAACCACACACTATGCACATTAGGTTTCAACAGTAAGTTGAAAAACTGTCTAGCCTCCTAAATCTTGCAAAAGCCTGACCTAGTTTTGTTGACCACCTTTACTAGGTTAAGGACCCCCATAAGAGAACGTCAATGAGTCTTCTAAAATAAAAAGAAGTGAAAAAGAAAAAACAAAAGAAAAAGAAAAGAAAAATTGCAACGCTTTGCCTTGAAAGTCGAGCACGGTCCAAGGGGTATATGGCGAAAGTCTTTAAAGCCCGATACCCTAAGCCAATTGGTTGGGAGCCACCGACTTAGTGCTCACTACTTGGGTGAATAGGCGGAGTTTAGCAAGTTGTAGGTGATAGAGTTTCGAAATCATTTGAAGTCCGGGGTGAAACCTGAAGAGTTAGTGGTTGAAGTCCCATGACTTGATGCCCTAAGCCTTAAGTGGTCGGGATTCACTCCAAGTGAACCCCGTTACATGGACTTTGGTGAAGTCGATTCCTTAGCATTGCACCCCTACAACGCATTGAATTGTGAAAAAGAGCGGGTCCTGATCTATTTAGGTCGGTTAGTGTACTGGGAAGGCAACAGCTTGGCTAGAGAGGCAAATGACAGCCATGGAAAGCTAATCATATAAACACTCCTTAAATTTTTGGGTGGAAGTTCTAGGTTGATTATCTAGAGAAGGAAACTCTTTGATGCTAAATTCGTATGGCATTCACTCTCGAGATGGTTATCAAGGTGTTTTCACGATTCTCATTGGGGGTTAGGCATTACTCATCCACATACATTTTGAAATGCCATTTTTTTTTTTGAAACACAATTTTGTTATTGTTTTGTTGCTCTTTCTTTCTTTCATTTCTAAGGGACTAGCAATGTGTCGGTTGGGGGAGGATTAGGTGCCCAAATAGTCGCTTTGAACCCTCGTTTTATCGGAGGTTTTATACTTTTGTGTACTAATCAACTTAATTAACCCGACGGTACATTAAGGTCCCTGGCCATACATCGACCGTATTTTTTTGGCTATTTTTGTAGTTTATGCAAGCTAAACTCGCTAAAATTATCGAGTCAACTCAAGCACGAAGAATCCGAGTTGGACTCAGTATTACAGATCAGAAACTAGAGGAAAGAGGAGCAGAAAACAAAAGAAAATAGGCAATCTGTAAAATTTTGCAGGGTTGCGAAAAATTTCGCAACCTGCTCTCCAGCTTTTGACCCGATTGTCCCCCGTTTGACCATTTTTGTAATTTTTCCTTAAATACCCTTCATGTATAGTGGGTATTTGAGATATTTTTGTAATTTTGCTTATCGGGAAGAACTCGATAAGCTCCTGCTAAGCTCATCAGAAAGACATCTCTCATTCTGCATCAGAAATACAGAGCCTAGGCGGGAGTTTTCCTACTTCTTTTCTTTTCTCTCATTTTCTCTCATTTTCTCTCACTTTCTCGGCTGCCAAACACCCCTTGCGGATGACAACTCAAGAGATGGTTGGCTAAACTTCTTTTCTCCTTGAAGAGGAGGGCTACGAGGCTACGACTTTGAGGTAAACAAGTGGTTCTCATGTTTTTAACGCAAGCATTTATTGGCATTTATGTTTCTATCTCTCACCCTAGGTTTAAATCCCTTAGATGTGCCTTGATTGACCAAAGACATGGCAATTTTCATGGTTCAGCGATGCTTGTTGCCGATCCACTCCGAGATTCTAAGTACGCCATTTATTTATCACTCTAGTGTGACTAAGGAGATAAATTTTCATTGCTCAGAACATTTTCATAAGTTCAATAAATGCTATATTTCAAAAGGAAATTACTAGGGTTCGGGCTTTATAGCCAAATGAAGATCCATCTGGAAAATGATCATAGTCATCCTCCCCAATGCAAGGAAAGGGATCCCGAGAATCCAGGACCCCCGCTATCTAGTGATTCCTCAAACCTAGTAGCTCGATGCTTCAAGGAGTTCTTTTTATATTTTTCTTCACCTTGTTTTCAGTTTCCACCTTCAAAACCCAATGTTTTTATGAAAACCTAAAATAAAAATTGAAATTCACCATTTCGAGCCACCAAGAACTGTCCAGTAAAGAAAACTCATCCCTTTGTTCACCCTGAGCTACTATACTGAGAGCTATGCTACCAGTGAGTAGTAGAGGTTTAGGTTTATAAATATTTTTTATTCCGAACACCAAATCTCTAATCTCTACTGCATTACCACGCGAATTAGATGTCGCGACATTTCCTTTGAGTGTTGTAGTCTAGTGTGATGTCGTGGTGATGCTGCGACATTGGTAATTTCTGTTCTACCCACTTTAGCCGATGTGGTGACATCGGTAAATCGATGTCGCGAGATTGAAGTCACGTCAAGACATTCTCCACATGATGTCGCGACATTGGAAATATGATGTTGCGAAATTGAGTTAATATCGCGACATTCTTTTGTCAATGTCTCGACATTGCTACCTTTGCTGCACACTATTGATTTCTGCTTCTTTCCTACTGATTTCTAATTCTTTTCCTTAATTTCATGCAAAACATAAATCTGGGTGAATACTCCATAAGTTTACATTCAATTGAACTTTTAAGCCTTAAATATACATGAAAAATGGGTTTAAAAATAGATGAGATTTAGACTCATCAGAGTCCAAGTATCGTCCTCTAGGATGCACTCTAGGTTTGACTAACCAAGTACCTTAACTAATTGATGGCCTTGTTATCTAAGCTTTAGGAACAAAAGATAGGTGGATTAGAAATCTAATTAAATTATCTAAGGGGCAAGAAACGAAGATGAGAAACACAAGAACTAGGCTAAAACTTGCTTTCAAACAAAAGGTATGTGACACTAGGGTTGATTAGTGTCCCTCTATGCATTCAATTCCTTTTTAAGACCCGAATTGAGAATTCAGTGCTATGATTATTACCCAAGGGGATAAATTATTTAACCTCAAGTTTCCCATGTTGGTTATAATTTCTCACTCCTATTCCCTTATTCACCTAGTCATTCTAAGGTAATAAGAAGTGATAATATATGAAAAACCCCTTCTTAGGGATTTTATTGATCATCTCTTGGTCCTTACGATAAAAGCCTAAGACTATATGAATTATATTCACCTCTTGGTCCTTTTAGATTTCATACAAAGCTATTGAATGCCTAATTACCAATTTATGTTCTCACATACAATTGATACATGCACTTATCTATTCAAAACCCTAGCCACATTTAGAATAGAACATGAAGAACATAATAACATCAATAATTTAGTAAACAAAACTCAATAGCATAATAGATAATGGAATTGAAGCATAGGGGTTCCCAAATCAACTCTAGATTAAGAGTTTAACCTAGCATCCAATAATCCATATTCAAAACTATGTATCAATAAGTTAAGGGAGATTCTTGTTTTTGGAAATGTTATTACTATGCTTTGTTTCTAGCTTCTGATGCTCTCTATACTTTTTTCATACTTGGAATGTTTATGATGGTATAGTGCTTTTCTAAGTTGTGGTTTGAGCCCTATGATTAGATTAAGGGGGAGATTCTTGTATCTTGTGATGGGAGTTAGCGAGAGATTCTTAGATCCTCTTAATATTTTAGGATGTTGCTACTGATTTCAAGCAATTTATTTATCTTTACACATCTTGGATCTTGATAATTTCATAGCATATTGGATGGTTATTGATTTTTGGGCATATTGGTTATTTTATATCTTATTTTCATGAGAAAGCTTATTGATTTAAATGTTGGATATTTTCTTATTGAATGGTACTCCTTTTGTGGACAAAAAGGGGGAGCTGATATTGAGTTTTTAAGTTAGTTTTTGGCTAATGAATGATGTTTGACTAATTGGATGAAGCTGATAATTTTTTTGGGTTTTAGATGCATATTGAATATCAATATGGTCTTTGGATGCATTCTGAATACTTTGTCTTGGTATTAAGTTGTATTGCGGTTTTGGATATGCATTTTTAGAATTGAAATGTTGATATATTGTGTTTATTCAACTACATCAAACAAGTATTATTAATCATTTTCTAAATATAAGATTTGTAGTACCCGAAGTTATGAGATTGAGTGGGCAAGAGATTGACCTTGTATGAGAATGGGTGGGACTTACTTGATTATACTCAATTGCATTGTAAAGGGTTTTTCCTAGAATTGCCAAAGGGAGATGATTATGAGTGTTTGTAGTTGACTTTGAAGTGGGACAAAGTTTCAAGTGTTATAGCATAGCACTAAATCCTATATTCTTATTAGGAATTAAATGATTCTAAGAATAAGAATAGTTGATAAATGTTGTTGATCATATTAATTTTTCTTTGTGATTGTGATTTGTTTGTTCAATGGGAAGGTTTGAGAATTTTATTTTGGGAATCTTGTGTTTGTCTACACCAATATAAAAATATTACTTGGCTTTTACATTGTTCAGGCTCTTAGCAGAAAAAATAATTGTGTTCTAGGTAAAAAAAGTAATGATGACAAAAATTACCCCTATGTACAACCTACCCCGCTTACCTCCATCCTTAAGCAAAAATAAAAAATAAAGTAAAAAAAAAGAAGGAAAGGCCTGAACTTCATCTTCTTCTTCGATCAATCACGACTCCATTAGAGGGCATATCTTCTTCCCTCCCGTTTCATTGGCAAAGGTTCCTCCCTCTTTTCTAGTCGATCACTTTGAACCATATGCAACTAAGCTAATCCAAAAACCCTAACATCTAAAACACAAATGTTTCTTCCTCCTTGGATCACTATGTCATTACAGGTAAGTGTTCATCCCTCCTATCCTGTCAGTCCTTTTAAAGAATGTTCTTCTGCTTCCCAAAACCCACAACATCTTCTTCTTCTTATTTTTCTTTTCATTGGAACACACACCCTCCTCATTCGAACACGCATCACGAGATTTCTATGGGAAGGAAGAAAGCTTCCTTACTAGATTTCTGTTGTAGTGTGATAATGCCATGTTATTTGGTATACTGGAATAGCTTCCTTGTTTTTGAAATTGGTACCACCATAACATGCTCGATGTACTACCATAACATACTGGGGCCGTGTTTGGTAAGCGGGACAGAGGGGGATTAGACTAATTTTTGGACAGAATTAGTGAAGTGCAGCGTTTGGTAAATGTTGGGACTGACTAAACTGGGGACAAAATTAGTGAAGGTGAGTTATTTTTGTCTTGGTTTTTAACCCCCCCAAATTAGTGGGTCTCGCCTGGACTAAACTGGGGACAAAATATTTTATAGTTTTTTACAAAAAAATAATTAATGTAACTAAAAAATTTAAACAAAAAATTTATTAACTAATATATTATCAAATAACTAATAATAAATACACCAAATAAAAAATAGCTTAATATATTATATATGATATAATATATTATAAAATATAAATTTAACAATATATAAATTAGAATATATATTATCCCAAAAAATATTTAGTCTTAGGTGACGTTTGTTTTTTGACTTAATGCTGAAACTAAATAGCTTTCAGCATTAAGCTGTTTGTTTTTTTTAAATTTTCAAGACTTATTGCTGAAATTTTTTTAAAAAGTTCTGAATAGAAAAAGTGAAAATATTTGGCTTTTTCTATTCAGAAAAAGTCATTTTCCACAAAAATAGAAAAATGCAATCATTACCCAACAAGAAGAAAAGCTAACAATATATACTACTATGGATGACAACGGGAGGGTTTGAGATCGGGCGGCCCCATCCCGACCTGGTTCGTTTATTTTTTGATTCTAAACTTGTCTGTTTAAAAAATTAAACATGGCGGGGCGGAGATGGGAAAATTAAACTCGCCCCGTTTACATTTTATTTTTGTTTTTATTTTTTATTTTTAATATTTTTATATTTGCTAATTTATTTTTATTATATTAAAATTAATATTTTCATAAAAATAAAAAATATTGTAATTTTTATAAATTATTTATTAAAAAACATTATAATAATTATTATTATTTATATTAAGTATAAAAAATAAAATAATAAAAATTATTTTAAAAATATAATCGAGGCGGGACTTATTATTATTATTTTGGATACATTATTCATGTTAGCTTCATTAGACTAGTTGCCAGAAGCGATTTATTTATTTTAGTTCACTTTATTTTAAATGAACTTAGCCCCAAACCATTCCTAACTTTCGAGATTTTTAATCAAAAATCTAGTCCACACAGAGAATCATGACAACTTATTACCCGAATCGGAAGAATTTCCGCTTGTCTCATAATTCGCGAAACTTTTAAGGTCACTAGATTTGTGAGGCAATTTAACAGTGCAGTTCGTTTCGTCATCCGAGATTTAGAGAAATTTCTAAGCTTCTCTGAACCATTATGACAATTTATTATTATTACTATCATTTTGCCATTTTTGAAAATTTCTAATTTTCTCGGGTTTCCTGAGAGAGTAACAATACGGGCTAAATCGCAGTTGAAAGAGCAAACCCAAACCCATTAAAAACCAGTTAAAATTAAATTAAACCTGTGCCATTAAGAATGAGATTTGGACGGGAACCAAACAATCCGTCCCGTTGCCATCCCTACTCACTACCTAATATTAAAAAACAAACAATTTAATACTTAATGCTATTAAGTACTATTCAGTATTAAGCTGAAAAAAAGTTCTATTCAGCATTAAGTAAAAAAAACAAACATCACCTAGTCTGGTATGTATCAAATGTAGGATAAAAAGTCCATAATTTTGTCTAGAGCGCCTTGGCTCTGGGGCCAGTATTAAATTTGTCCCAATCCTAGTCCGACCAGATTAGTCCCAGTCCGAGTACAAAATTAATCCTGCTTAATCCTGCGTACCAAACACGGCCTGGGGGTACTACCCAGTACTATCATAATGAAAAAATGTGCAAAATGGAAAAGAAATGCAAAGGCCCTATTCAAATAAGTATATTAAATACTTATTACATGTTTATGGTTGTAATGAGTTAGACCATTGGTTAGGTACCTATTTGGAATAGGTGGTACTACCATAATATATTGAGTATAATACCATAATACACTCGGTGTACTACCCGGTACTACCATAATGCTTGGTTATTATTTGATCTGTTATGGATACCTAACAGGTAGTAGTTATGCTTGCGGGTAAACTCAAAAAGAAAATGACAAATTATTTTGTTGTACTTGTTGGTCGAAGACATGGAGTATATGATTCATGGATTGAATGTCAAAGAAGGGTGATATTCTACAAAGAGGGTCTATACAAAGTCTACACTTCTAAAGACAAAGCTATGCGAGTGCTATATCCACCAAGATGGAAGACACCTAATTGATATGATGTTGGAATATCTTCCCTTACTCTAAATTGTGGACATGAAGATAAAAAACAAATGGAGAAGTGTTCAAGTGCTATATACATCTGTTTCATTATTCGAGTCATAATAGCATTAATATACATAATTGTAATCGGATAAATGTTGTAATGGCTTCACCAAATTGTATGAATGAAAATTTGTTGGAAATGGTATCATCTTGTGTATGGAATGATGTTTGACTGTAATCTTTACATGATATGAATGAAAATTCAGAATTTTACTTCAAGTACACTTCTTCTTAATCACAAACTATACCAGGTTTGGACTTCAACATGTCAACAAAACGTCCTTACAAATGGAGCACTTGAACATAAAAAAACAAACTAATACCATAACCAATTGCTTGATGATGGTATAATCATCAATTCCATCAATTCTAGCACTACATTTAGTTAGGGTCAGTTTGGCATTATTTCTTGTAACATCATGATTCGTGCCACAGTAGGCTGAGCTAAAATCAACAAAATTTATATACACCTAAGTTCCTACTAAGTAGTCAAGCTCTTGATATAGTGGTCTAGGATCGAACACGAGGATGGGTTTCATCCTAAAAATGGTTTGCATCGGTGCATGAAGGTAAAGGCTTTCTATTTGGACTCTTTAGTTTGGGTTTCAAAAGCGGTGGGAATGGTTTGGCGAAAATTGCAAAAACTGAAATTTAAAAAGTGAAAAAGTTAACTTTGAAGATTTAGGTTACTAACTTGGCAAGTTAGGGCAAACAAGTGTCCTCGGGTTTTATCCTCGCGTTATGACATGCAACCTATAGTCCATGGCATACTTGGGATCTATATTTAACTAACTGAAGCCTCACCCATGAAACATCTCCTATTTGAGTCAATACAGGTAGCATGCAGTTATGGCCCCTTTTAGTTTAAAACCCTAACATTCAATTATCATTTCAAAGGCTCGTAAAGACCATCTAAAGAACAACAGTGCATCTCTCACGAAACCTTGCATCCTAAAACATGGAGAGTATTAGCGAAATAATAGCAGTAAATGTTGTTTAACCCTAATTTGAAGAACCTAACATGTAAATATTATCTCGGAGGCTCGTAAAACCATCTAAAGAACAAGGAGTCCTAAAGCATGGAAGTATTGGCCAAATCAATAACATCACATGTTATGCAGCTAAGTTTTGAGAATAAGAGCCATAAATACACTGCAGTAGCTTTTAATACAAGAGGACGACATGCATATGCCACCACCAAACTAGCTTCCTTCTCTCTTCAAAGAAAGGAGAGCAGCCAAGCATCTCTTGAGTTGTCATCCTCCAAGAGGTGTCTGCGACCGGGAAAGGGAGAGAAAGAAGAGAGAAGAGAGAAAGAAGCAGCAAAACCTAAAATAAAGACTTTATTTACAAAAATAAAAACTTAAAAATATCTTCTCCACAAATTGTTCACCTTCTCTTTGCTTTACAAATAAGAGGGCTTATATAGGCCTCCTCAAGGTATAGAAAATACCAAAAAACCTATCAACACACAGCTAAGTTATTGGACAATTAAGTAATACACCAAGTTTGGAGGCGGTTTGCATTAATTACAAAACATGACGAGGCATCAATTTTTAAGCTAAATTTGGGGAATTTGGCAACTAAGCGAAATCAGCAGTCTAAGCGAGAAACATGAAATTTCGCTAAGGATGGAAAATTAGCTAATGCGAATTTAGCTAAGCTAAGCGAGAATTCTTGTGAGTAAGCGAATCGGTTTTTAAGCTGAGGAGCAGTGCTAGCGAGAAATGGGGATGGAGTGCAGCGGGGTGGTGTTTAAGCTGGAGTTGCGAAATTTTCGCTAAGGTTGCGAAATTTTATGTCTAGCAAAGGCACCCATAAGCTTGAAAATTCCGGCTGTTGATCCTTCTTGCATTGCCTCTGTCTTCAAGCGCATCACATTTTCTTCATCTTGTGGTTTTCTCTTTGATTCTTGAAGTAGATTGATGTTTGAGACTTGAGTTAAAAGTTCATGATTCATCATTCATCTCGACATTGAACTCCAAAAGTGCACAAAAGCCTGCAAAACAGCCAAAAATACTCTCTAAATGGCGTAAGTACTACTAAGAAGACTAGAACACATCGAATTGGTATATATGGCCATGATTAATGGGCGAAAAGCTTTTCAAACCTATCTAATATAGGGTTGAGTGCACTTTTGGGCATTAATCACACCCTAACCCGAGAAGCGTTGCTAGTCCCTTAGTAATGCAAAATGAAAAGGAGATGCATGTGGTGATTTGCAAAGGTTATGATTCAAAAGGGTTTATATACATAAAAACATTATCTTAACTTGAGAAATTGAAATTAAAGTTGTAAGCGGAATGTAAGAAAAATCAAAACCATACAAGAACAATTCGAGGTCAATATTGGATCCATAATTCTCAACTTGAATTTCCACCTAAGTCTAATGGTTCTTTTGTAACAGTTAAGCCAATAAAGCTGCAAAAATTGCCACCTCCCTGACCTAACGACATGGTGTAGGTTGTTTTGAGAGCAGAGCCTAGATGGACTAGTTACACTTTTCTCTTTCTTTGTTCATCTACATCGTAGGGTGCAAATGCTTAAATCCGACTTCACCAGAGTCAGTGTAACGAGGGTCCATAGGTGACTCCCAACCAATTAAGGTTTAGGGCATCAAGCCGAAAGGATCTTTCAACCACTAACTCTTAAGGTTTAGGACTGGGAATGACTTGAAAATTAAGCACCCACAAGTCATTGCAACTGCCTATCCACCCATGTAGAACACAAAATCAATGGCTCCCGGCCAATTAAGGCTTAGGGCATCGGGTTTCAAGGCTTTTCGCCATACACCCCTCGGAATAGTGCTCGGGTTTCAAAGCGAATTTCACGACTTTATTTTCTTTTCTTCTTTTCTTTCTTTTTCTTTACCTTTCTTTTCTTCTTTTTTGAAGACAACATTGGTCTTCAATGAAGGTAACTCAAAACTAGGTAGCCAACATACCTAGGCCGGCTGCAAAGCGAAAGAAGGCACACAATTTCATAACCTATTGGAACAATCTGGAGTGCAGTGTGTGAATTAGCATAAGGGAGAAATTTCCAAGTTGAGCTTGCTGGAACTTCAACTGACCAAAAACTGTTTCAAGCATGGAATTTGTTCTAGCATATAAGTGACAAATAGTGATTCAATTTCTCAATATGAAACTTGATTCAATTGTCAGTGTAGCAATTCAATTGTTCAATTGAAAGAAAAACACATTTACAAGCCTAGTGGAGGCCTGAAAACATGATATGTACAAAAGGCGTATATATATAAGCTGATAGCTTTTGATATAGCGAAATATGGCTAATACTTGAATAAAGCTAAACCTGAGAAACTATCACTTTCTTGTAAATACAATACATAAATCTACTTGAAATTATTAGGCGTTGATAAAGCACAGTGGTAAATAAACAAAAATCAAAAAAGAAACCTAACTACCTCAGCTAGCGTGGTGGTGGTGGTGAGTGGGCTGGCTAGCTGTTGCGGCCGAACATCAATGGAAGGTACGCATCGGTGGTGGGGCTCCTCGTACGACCCCGGGAACATGAGGAAGACCCGAGTGGGTCATAATCGTCGGCCTTAGAATGTATGGGCCAACCTCACGATCTGGGCCTTTGTGTAGGCTGCGAAGGCTTGATGGCATCCATCACACATTTATCTCCCTCGGTGGCATGGATGTACTCGGTGAATGATGTCTGCTAGAATAGGAAGGTCTGGAGTATCTGCTTGCAGGCTCTTGATGTAGCATGGAGGGAAGATAAGGTGAACGATGCGGAATGGGAGTCCTCGTACTCGGGCTCGGGACAGGCATATCATGCGGCATGGTAGTCCTCGGCCTCACGACCGTACCTCCTCACGGTCCTGTGGTCGTATGTGGAGATAGAGGGCGGGCATAGTCATAACTTGGTCACCCGACACTACATGAAGGCATCTAGCTCTCATCTCTAGCCTGGGCTCCTCTGGGAATCCCATCTGCTCGAGAACATAGCAGAGGAGTCTCGAAGCATCCGATGAGTGGGATGCTCTCTCATTCGGGTCGGTTCTTTTCGATGGACGCTTCTCCTCGAAATGCAAGGGAGGCCATCACCCATTTCGGAAGGGGCTGAACCAAAATCCCCATGAGATCCGGTAAAGTGCCTCCAGGATGGCTCCCCCTCCTGCGCACATAATCTTTGCCAGAGGGAACAAGCGAGTGCGTAGCGATGGTCGATGAGGCGGCATCGAGGCGGAAGCACGCCTCTGTAGAATCTTGGACCCGCGAGTGATGTCTGCAGCGGTGCTCGGACCATCTCGCAATGAGGCGGGTGGGCCCAAGCTCCTATAACCCTCCCAGATTGCGGTATGCAATCCCAGCTCTTCTTTGAAATATCGGGCGCTTTGAGTACACCGGGCGGTCATCTATCTTGAAGCCGAATCTCTAATTGGACCGTCTGTCTTTTTGGATGTCATAGAGTGAAGCTAGTACCACTCTCGAATGTCACTATCGTGAGTCATGAAGGGTAGGGTGAATACTCTCGGTCAATCTCAAAGACTCCCGATATGCGGTCGACTCAATGCGGAGATGTCATAAAATGACTCTGATGAAACTCTGGCGTGAGTCGCACATTCCGGAATGGGGTTCCTACCAAATAGTGGCCTCCCGATCCTCGGCGGCGGCAGTGTGGTGATGAAGTCGCCTGCATGGTAGATGGCGGAAGTGGTGGGGGCACGGTGGAAGATGACTCGCTGGGCCCGATGCGGGCCCGCGGAGAGTCGGGCCTCGGCTCTCCTCAGGTGGTACGAGCGATGGGGCCGGGGTCCGTAAGTCTGATATCGTCTAAATCCTTGAGGCTCCTCGGAGACTGCCTCGGGGACCCGGTGATGAGTCGGGAGATGGGACTGGCTGGGGCCACTCTCTCGGGCGTCTTTGAATCTCACTAGGGTCGAAGACGGGACCCGCCCGTGCGAACCATATCGTGCTCGAGAAACTAAAATGCTCGAAAGGGCTCGACTCACTTGAAAATCTCTTCTTTGCCTTGTGTCTTTTGGTGAGCTCTCTGGAGGCCCCTCTTTGAACCACCACTGAAGCAAGCAAGGCCCGAACGGGGCTCCTTGTTGTAGGCTGGAATGGCCCCGAACCTAACCAAACAAGGCTCGGAAATGAAGGCGGATCTTTGGCGAGCACCAGTGAGGCCAGACGAGAACCTGGCGATAATGGCTCGGTACGGGGCGATGAACAATCGATCTGTAGCGTGGTGGAAGCTCGAAGGCTCGGTCGGGGCTGGTGCGTGCGTGTCCCGAGGATGGCTATACTAGGCTTCGGTCGGGCAAAGCTGGGGTGTAGAGGCTGGCGGCCTTTCGATCTAGCCCAGGACACGAACTCTAGGCCGAGTGGAGCTCGGAAGCGGGGTGGGCGCGGCGGGACCGGTCGACGCGGAATTTTGGGACTCAGGGCCGCGGGAGCTCGAGGGGCCTTGCGGTGGGAGGGGAGAGTGTGAAGTGGCATTCAAACCAACCCCTCGGTTGTAAGCATCCGGCGATAAGTAGAAGGGTCTTTACGCAATTTTGCTATTTTTAGCGAATTTAGCTCACACCCAGTACACCACCTGCAATTCAAATTTTCAGGATTAAAATGAAAATTAATATATTACTAAAAGTAAAAATTAAAATTAAAATTCGGAAATAGAATATCTAAGAATTTAATATAAGATAATATAAAATACTTACCAACTTGGTAAATGGAAAAATTTGCTAAATTAGGAAACATACTAAAAATAGTGAAAATGGAAATTGACTAAAATAAAAAATAAAAAAAAACAAAAATTGTTGAGCGCAATTTGGTTTGAGAACACCAAACCGGTTCAAATACGAGAATTACTTTCGAGGAGGGTCGAGGATGATCTCCTCGGCCCGTGCGATTGCTGGGCTAATTCCATGGTTTTGGGTGCTTGATTGTTGAAGTGGTCCTTCTTGTGGCTTTGGAATTGATCAGTTGGCTGCGATTGGTGTTGATAGCAGAACCCGATATCTTCATCTCCATGGAAGTACTCCTTTGCATTTCACAGTCAGCATGTTTTCTGCACAGATCAATTGAAACAACTTCATCGAAATTTGATTTTAGTTTCTAGCAACTCATGTTTGTTGTTCAAATGAAAGATATTCAACTCCCATGGTCATGTTGCAAAAGTTAGGCATGACTCCATTCAGCAATTTATTGCATTAGCGTGTGTGGTCTTCCTAAGATGATTGTAATTTTGATTAAGGTTCACTAGCAATTGGTTCGGTGTCCGTACCACAAAATCTTGGGTAGTAGAATTTGTCTATCTTCAGACATCCTCAACTATCCCATTAGGAGTTTTCACGGATCTATCGGCCAATGAGAGTGTGATGTTGGTAGGTTTTAAGTTCACTAAACCTAACTGCTTCAATATCTTGAATGCGACGTGAGTTCTGGCTCTAAATCAAGCAAGGATTTTCTATGCAATTCCACGATATTAATTTGAAATTGTGGAATCCAGGATCTTTTGTGTTGGGGTATTTGCTGAATTATGCTTGATATGTTCGTGAAATACTTTCTTCTCAATGCTAATCACTTTTTGATTGTCTGAATCTTCATTTTGCATAAGCGGGGACTTGTTTGATTAGGTCCAGTAAGTATATTAACCTTCACTTGCCTTAAAACCTCAAGAATGCCTGCTTGTTGAGTTGCCTTCTTCTTCCCTCTAAGTGCTTGTGGAAATGGAGGTGGTATGCGGTATTTCATTGAATCCTCCTCTAGGAGAATAATATAGATTGCGATTCTTCTCCTTGCACAGGTTCTTCAGCGAGGTTTGGCATGGGGTGATCAACCTCTTTTCCACTTCTCGGGGTGATTATGGCCTTAATCTCATCATTCCTGAATTGTTGGATGATCCTACCTCATGAATTCCTTAGGATTTGGAAGCTGTTTGTGATGGAAACCTCCTTTCTCTTGTACTCTAGCAACTTGTTAATCTTGGTGATTGAATACGCAGGTTATCAATTTCGGTTGAGATTGCTCTCGAAACCCATCTATTCTCTTGTTGATTAATACTCTCCTACGAGTATCAATCCTTTGTGCCCGATTGCACATTTGTTGTCCTTTGTTCCTCGACAAAGTTGCCCGCCCACCTTACTCAAATTCAATATGGCTTGCTCTCTTGGAGAGAAGGATGGTGGTTGTTGTATTGTGAGAAACCAAGCGAGGTTGGCACACGGGGAGTACATAAGCAGGGGTTGGTCTCTATCTGAATTAGGGTGATTCCTCAGTGGAATTGCTTAGGTATTACCATATGGAGCATTAGTTGTTGTGGCTTGTATTGTCCTACAGTGTTTGCATTAGACATCAAATCCTTCAACTGCGGGGGGCCATAGGACAGCATTACATTGGAAGTCATGCGAGGATTGGAAATTGGTACAAGGATTAAATGTGCGGGATTGCTGAATCATGCATGCACACCTCTTAGATTTGTTTGCGCTAAGTTCCTCCGCTTTCTAGCTAGAGGTTGAAATCCTGGCCCTCATCTCCTATTTCTTCGAGGCGGTCGTGCATCCTTTGGTTGGTGGTGGTTTCATCATCCGTTTCTCTAGGGTTAAGCTCATCCCGACCCTTAGAAGTTTCAGCCCACGTAATTTAAGAAATCCATGGCTTCCTTGAGGATGTTTGCCCAAAGTCTCACACATGGTTTCTAAGAGTTGCCTCATGGCGGGGAGCATACCACCATAAAAGTGTGGTTGTGACATATCCATGTGTCAAACCCATGATGTGGACATGCTGATGGTTTTCCATAAATCTCTCAAATCTTGGTAAAATCTCTCACCATCTGTTTGCAAGAAAGTATAAATTTGCCTTTTCAAATTATTGGTCTTATGAGTCTTGAAAAACTGTGAGGGTCGACACTGACTCGACCCCGATTTCTAATAGTTACAGGCCTCGATGAGTTGGAGCCATATCTTGCCTTGTCCTTAAAATTGACGATGCCTTTGGCAGTAGTCCATATCGTCATACCTTCCTTAAGGTAGTACAAGCCTCCTCAAATCCTAATGAGTGTATGGTTTTCATTTTCCATACCATGATGTATGTGGGAGTAGGGAGTACCAAATAAGGCCTCCTTGCTACTTCTTGGCGGGAGGAATGATACGGAGATGGGGCAACTCTAGGAGGGTGGATCTTGATCCCTCATGGTTCTATAGGCATTTGGATTCATGGAGTTCTGGTTGGCTACATTGTTCCTCGGTATGGGATCCATGGTATCGGTTAGTACACTAACTTCACTAGGTTGGTTCAATTTGTGTACCTATCCTATTGATCTACGAAATTGTCTACATCCTTTGTGCATACAGGTTGTTACACAAATAAAGAGACAACGAGCAACAAACAACTGCAAAAAAGATTAAAATTAAATAAAAAAAAAGCCCACATTTGAATGGCGGCGAACGGTGCGAGTTCTTTAAGTGAAGCAGGCGCGTTCTGCAGCGAGTTGCGAAAGGGTAAAAGGTTACCTTCAACATGATGTGGATCCTGATGCTCTGGCTACCGTTTGTAGTTTGGCACCATCGAGACAGCGGCGTATTTGATTAAGTGCCACGGTAAATTTGAGCTAAAATCAACAAAATTTATATACACCAGTTCCTACTCTGCTTGAGTAGTCGACCTAACTGTGATATAGTGAGTCTGGATCGAACAGGGATGGGTTTCATCCCAAAATGGTTTGCATCAGTGCATGAAGGTAAGGCTTTCTATTTGGACTCTTTGGATTTGGGTTTCAAAAGATTAGAATGGTTTAGCGAAAATTACCAAGCGAAATTTAAAAAGTGAAAAGTTAACTTTGAAGATTTAGGTTACTAACTTGGCAAGTTAGAGTGAACAAGTGTCTCGGGTTTTATCCTCGTTATGACATGCAACCTATAGTCCATGGCATAGTAGGATCTATATTTAACTATGAACCTCACCCATGAAACATCTCCTATTTGAGTCAATACAGGTAGCATGCAGTTATGGCCCCTTTTAGTTCAAACTAACATTCAGTATATCATTTCGGAGGCTCGTAAGACCATCTAAAGAACAACGATTGCATCTCTCACCCGACAACGCAAATCTAAAGCATGGAAGTATTGGCCAAAATAATAACGGTAAATGTTATTTAACCCTAATTTGAAGAACCCTAACATGTAAATATTATCTCAGAGGCTCGTAAAAACCATCTAAAGAACAACAGTCCTAAAGCATGGAGAGTATTGGCCAAATCAATAACATCCCGTGTTATGCAACTAAGTTTTGAGAATAAGAGCCATAAATACACTACCAGTAGCTTTTAATACAAGAGGACAACATGCATATGCCCCCACCACGAGCTATCTTCCTTCCTCTTCAAAGAAGGAGGCAACGAAGCATCTCTTGAGTTGTCATCCTCGAGAGGTGTGTTTGGCGGCGGGAAAAGGGGAGAAGAGAAGAAGAGAGAGAAGAGAGAAGAGAGAGAAAAGAAATAGAAGCAAAACCTAAAAGATAAAAGACTTTGTTACAAGGCAAAGCACAAAAATATCTTCTCCACAAATTGTTCACCCCCTTCTCTTTTCTTTACAAAACAAGAGGGGCTTATATAGGCCTCCTCAAGGTATGAAAATACCAAAAAACCTATCAACCTGGCTAAGTTATTGGACAATTAAGTAATACACCAAGTTTGGAGGCGGTTTGCATTAATTACAAAACATGACGAGGCATCAATTTTATTAATTTAGGAATTTAAGCTAACTAGCGAAATCAACGAATCTAAGCGAAAACATGTTCGCTAAGGATGGAAGAATTTATTTAGCTAGCGAAATTTCGCTAGCTAGCGAAATTTCGCTAAGCTAATGAAAATTCTTGTAGTAAATCGGTTTTTAGCTGAGACGGTCTTAGCAGTGGGATGGGTCTAGCGAAATTTGGTGTTTTTCGCTAGGATTCTTGAGGAATTTTTAAGCTAAGGTTCTTGAAATTTTAGCAATCCTAGCGAAAATTTTCATCAAACTCGTAAAGAATGTTTTATTGATCCTTCATTTGCATTGCCTCACATCTTAATTTGCATCACATTTTCTTCATCTTGCCTTGGTTTTCTCTTTGATTCTTGATAGATTGATGGCTAGACTTGAGTTCAAACTTCATGATTCATCATTCATCTACGACATTAGACTCCAAAGTGCACAAAAACTGTAAGCTTGACGAAAATACTCTCTAAATGGCATAAGTACTACTAAGAAGACTAGAACACATCAATTGGTATATATGACATGATTAATGGGCAAAAAGCACTCAAAACCTATCTAATATAGGGTTCAAAATTGCACTTTTTGGGCATTAATCACATCACTTCTAGTCAAAACGCTTTCCCTAGCAACTCTTTTATCATAAACATTTTTATAGGAATCACAAAAGTGATTCTACAAGTATTTTTTTGTCACATGTCGCAAATGTATAAAAACATTTTTTATCATTAAATTACTAAAATACAGAAATTTTAATATTTTATTATAAAATTGGATATGATAATAAATCATAATTTTTATTTAAGATTATAAATGCATATAAAATTTATATTTAATAGAACCTAAAATAACTATTTTTATGATTATAAAAAAATTAAAAATATTTCTTGAAAATTTAATTAATGAATAGCATATTTAAATATTTGTATCAATAAAACCTAAAATAGTATTTTAAGGGTTATAAAATATTAAAAATATTTACAAAAAAATTTAATTCAATGAATAAATATACATAAACATATTTGTACTAATAAAACCCTAATATATTTATTAATATGATTATAAAAAATACCAAGCCAGCGGTGCTAGATTATTTTGTAAAATCAAGAGTATTTATTGAGCCCAAAAGCAATTGATCAATAATCAAAAAAACCCAACAAATGCATTACAAAATAATAACTTTATTGAACAAAGAAGCATATCAATTCGTAGTGTTTAGAAAACATACTTGCCATGGATCCGAAATTATTTGCTCCCATTTGTCTCCCAAATCTACGAGGCATGCGATCAAAGAAAAGGTAGGGTTGAAGATGATTCTTTTCTTCTCCCCCAAGCGTGTTCTATAAAAACCCTTTAAAACTTTAGGGTTCTCTTTACTTGTATATATAGAGAACAAGAGAAAAATTGGACTTTGACCTAATGGGCTTACCAAAGCAAAAGAGAAGATAGAACCATGGGTCCATAGTTAGTTAAAATTAAACAATCTAAAAAATGGCCCATAAATAACATGCACAACTACACAATTAAAATTGTAACATGATTATGCTTAGTCCATAATTAATAAATTAATCCAACAGTCTCCCACTTGGACAACATAATCATAACTTAAATGCTTTCACAATAGATTTACATAGCCATAACCAATCATATACAATTAATACATTGAGAGGATGCATAAATTGTGCATAATCAGGTGCTACTAATCAAAATGTTGTGGCATATGGCTCATACAAGGCTAGAAGATACCCTTCTATGTAATCCTATTTGGTGATAGTAAAAGGTTCAAAAATTTGTCAATTCTGTGAAGTATGCCTCTTAGGAACCACTTAAAATGTGATGTTATTGTGTTTGCCTTCTCTAATTCTTATCACCCGGCCATGATTCCACAACATGGACTCAAAGAAAGTAGGCTATGATAGTTTGATGCCATATGAACATAGTGAAGTTCGATGGATCAAGGAACTTCGGATTGTGGCAAATGAGGGGTAAGGATGTGTTGATGCTATAAGGTTTGGTGAAGGAGTTGAGTGGAAAACAAATTGAATGAATGAATGTCATGGATTGGAAGGATTCAAAAATGAGGGTTGCGTCGACTATCAGGATGTGCTTGGCCGATGAGGTTATGTGCCATGTCATGGATGAGGAATCTCTGGCAATAATCTTGTTGAAGTTGGAGAGTCGGTACATGTTAAAGTCATTGACGAACAAGATACTTCTAAAGAAGAAGTTATATGGTCTAAAGACGGTAGAGGGGCTAACGCTATATCAACACATAAACGTGTTTAATCAGATCATTAGTGATATGATTAGAGTTGATGTGAAGTTCAAAGAGGAAGACATGGCACTAATTTAAGTGAATTCTCTACCCGTGTCTTACGACAATTTGGTTACTACTCTAATATGGGTGAAAAAGAATTAGAGGAGATCACCAGTGCCCTATTAGCTCTTAATCAAAGGAAGAAAGGTAGTGATGGGAGTTCACAAGGTGAAGGGCTTATTGCTAAGGGTAATCAAGAGTGTGGGAGAAACAAGTCTCGAAGTGAGACGAGTTGAAACAAATCTCGATCTAAATTGAGGAGAATGAAGGATATTATGTGTTATAAGTGCTGGAAAAAGGGGCACATAAAACAAGAATGTCCAGAATAGAAGAAAAGGAACATAGAAAGTAGAGAGGGTCCATCAAAGTCTACGAATATAGTTGAAGAAGGAGACTCAGTGGTGATGGTGATATGCTTTCAATTTCATGTAGTCGAGATCATCTAACAGATTCTTGGATTATGGATTCAGCATGTTCTTATCATATGACTGTTTGCTAGCCAAATTAATTGATGCCCCAAGCTTCTAACACTACAATCAGAGATTTGTTAAGTCCCCACCAAATACATCAAAAACTTGTTGTGACCCAAGTTGTTACACTTCTTATTTTAAACTA
Organism: Tetrastigma voinierianum; assembly: GCA_016808115.1. Lineage (NCBI taxonomy): Eukaryota > Viridiplantae > Streptophyta > Magnoliopsida > Vitales > Vitaceae > Tetrastigma > Tetrastigma voinierianum. The sequence continues at coordinate 45,665 of JAEQBH010007621.1, forward strand.
TTTAACTACAACTTGGTCTGCTATTGCAAGTGCAAAGGTCAAAAAGTAATAAAGTGGATTTTAAGTCCAGATATCATACCCATAGGGATTGATAAGAAATTTCAAAGATTAAGTACTCAAACTACTCAAGGATATCACTATTTCAACTCAGATTTCTAAATGGTGAATTAACTATTCAACAAAGTAAATATATTTAAATGATAAAATAAGATTATCCAAATTTTAACAACTATTAGTTTCTTTGATTTGAGTAAACACTAGAAAGGAATTAATAATGTGACTATTAGCTTGCACTTTGTTCATAAAAACAAATTTGTTATGGGTTGAAACCTGAACTTGTCCAAGGGTATGTTAAATGCAGTCTTATTTAAAGCCTTCAGCATTCATACATTTCATAATTTAGACTACCCAAGTTTTCCAAGCAGACATCATGTATCCCAAGGAAATCCTTTTAGGATCTGATTCCTTTAAGACGGATGACTTGGCAGGGACTCTTGACCAATTCTTAGGACTGAAGTTAACTTCCTCCCAAAATCAAGGTAACACAAGCTCTCTTCAACATATTCAATTCATCACTCTGCAAATTAATCAATACATTTATTTCTATTGATAAAAACAAAATGTTTTGATTAAAATGAGAAAAACTCTAAAAATAATCATTCAGATACCAAGGGATCACTATTCCTAGCCTTAGGAACACACCTCAGTTTTCACTAGAGAGGATCCTGGATATCAGGAGTTGGAACAGTTCCTTTAGTTTGGTTTATAGAATTAATATATCAAGCATAAGAAAAATACACATCTGAACTGATTATGTCAATTCATAATTCAACACCATAACCCACATTAAAGCTTTGTAAATGTAATAATCACATTACCAATCCCTTCCCATAAGGGATTTAGCTTGCCATCACTAGAGTACACATAACAATGACAAGTTACTTAAACAAGTCCATAGTAGCAAGTACACCCTTCGGAGCGGTGACACTGAAAACTGATTCTAGAAGTGAGTTTAAAGTGAATGGTCCAAGATTGAAGCATTATCTTAGAGTATAAATGAAGGTGAATTCGAGATTTTGAAGAGGAGGAATTTTGTTGAAAGGCATTGCAACGAATGTCTAGCTAAAGACATTTAAATGAGTAGCTTCTTAGGAGACAACCTAGAAAAATTTTACCAGTATCATAGTTAGCTTGCTTTATTAAATTTGTGTTAAGTTTAGTTTGTATTTATTTGAAATTTTATTTGCCTGAATTTTGTTAATTTTCGGGACAATGAAGTTGTACAGAGATGAACACACTGAGATAGTTCCTCTCAAACATCGGGCAAAAGAAGTGCTACAAGGGGGAGTTTCTCTTTTTCCCTAACTGTCCTTAATGAGAATGCATAGTTGAAGTTTGGGGGAATGTAAAAAAAATTTTAGTATAGCTTTGTTGTGCTTATTCCTTTACTACCTTGATGATAATGATGTTGAATTATATTGAGTGAAGAAATAAGATGTGTTGTTATACTTGAATTGAGGTTCCTTGATAATTAGATGTGCCTTCACAAGTATGATTTGAGTGGGGTGAATATGTTGCATACTGTATTGTTAGTATAGGTTAAAAAACTGTTAATTGTGCAAATTTAAGGAAAGTTATGAGATTGTCGCAACAGACAATCTTTTGTCGTGACATTATTTCGACTCTGTTGCGACATTGATTCTCTTTGTCGTGACAAAGAGTGAATTAGCCTATTTGAAGTCGAGGAAAATATGTCGTGACATATTTCTTTATGATGAGACATTATATCAATTGAGATGAATGAACTAGGTCACGACATTATCTCTTTATGTCACAAAAAAGTTGGCTCTAAACTTTGATTTTGAAAGAAAGTGTTTGTTGCGACATTATTTCTCTTTGTCGCAATATAAGTACACTTGAACATCATATTTTTATGTCGCGACATTCTTGCTCTGTCGTAACAGAGGACTAACCTAGCCTTTAATTGATTGCAGAAAACATGTCGTGACATTATTTCTCTATGTCGCGACTTAGGTTTAAAGAATAACCTGGTTGCGTTTTATTAAGTGACATTTAATGAAGGCACAACCGATCATTTGGCCCGCCAGTGAATATTTTTTTTGAAATCGGAAGGCCACCTTCCTCACCGACCATTGATTAGTGCCCCGAGTGCTATTTTGAACCCTATTTTTTAATAGGTTTTGGTATTTTTGTATACTAGTAATTGTAATTAACCAGTTTACATATTAAGGTCCCTATTATTCTAATGATCACATTTGTGGCAAATTTCAGTTTTCTGCGAACTAATCACGCCAACATTGTTGGGTGATCCAAATATGAAGAATTGAAATTGAACTCAACATCATGGTCAGTAGAAGGAAAGAAGAAGAAAATAGAGAAAATGACGGGAAGGAAATGGAAGAAGCGAGGAGCAGTGGCCAATGGAGCCGATGGCATGGGAGAAACCTGGACTTTCGGCTAGGCTAGCGAAATTCATGTGGATAGAAATTTCTCAATTTAGCTATCTCTTTGTAATTTCGCTAGCTAGTGAATATCCTTATTCTAAGCGAAATTATGCATTTTGATACTCACAAGAATTTCGCTAAGCTAGCGAAATTTAGCTATGTAGTACCCTTTGCCTAAGCGAAAGTTCATGAGGCCGCTATCTCTTAGTGATTTCGCTACCTAGCGAAAATTTTTGAGTATAGCGAAATCCTTTGCCTTGTCATGCTTTTGTAATTAATGCAGCCAGAGCTTCAATTTTGGTGTATTACTCTCTTTGTCCTTTAACTTATGGAAATTGTTAGAGCTTTCTTGTATTTTCACATTTGGGTTGGCTATATAAGCCCACCTTATAAGTTTGTAACCCTAGCTTTAATCTTTCGAGTAAATATCTCGTGACTTCATTTCTTTTAGTTTCTCTCTTCCTCTCTCCTCTTTCTCTCCTTTGTAGTTTGCCAAACACCCTCCGGGGATGACAACTTGCCAAGGAGGGATGGCGACTCTAAAACCCTTCCTTCTTGAAGTAAAAGGTTCTTTGGGGGTAGAGATCTTTGGGATATTTAGTGGTTCCCACGCTTTTCATGCAACGGGTTTTGTCATTTTTGGTTCCCCGAATCTTGACTCTATGTTTTTAGCTTTTTGATTTACTTTCTTAGGCCAATGCTTGACGAGAGCTTTTTAGGGTTTAGTGTATTCTTAGCTTTAGATACACTAATATCCATTAGTTGCCACTATTTGAGCGAGGTAGGTTAAGGGTTAGGGTTTCAAACTGATAGTTGCACTTAACATTGAATGTCATTAATTTGACGATACTCTCCAGTAACTTTAGGATCCAGTGCATATTGAGTGAGAGATGTCTTTATGGTTCTTTGAATGTGGTGCTTCCCAATTAAAATAATATTTGAATGTTAGGGTTTCAAACTATAAAGGGGCCATAGATGCATGCTACCTGTGTTGACTCAAATAGGAGTTGATTTTTGGGTGAGATTTGCTAGTTAAACATAGATCCGGTTATGCCTTAGACTATAGGTTGCTTGTCATAGCAGAAGTAACAGGGGACCTCTCCGGTTAGCCCTAGGACCTTAAACCTAGTGGCCCAATGCTTCAAGGAGTTCTTTTTTTATTATTTTCTTCATTTGCTTTCGGTTGCAAACTATTCACTTGTATTTTTTTAACGAGCCAATCAAATTTAATTCACCGGTTTTGATTTCCTCAAATCATTTATGCGAAGAAAACCCATCCTGTGTTAGACCTGAACCGCTATCTTTGCGATAGCGACTCGGCGGTAGTAGACCTTAGAGTGTATATAAATTTTGTTGATTTTAGCTCAGCCTACTGTGGCACGAATCAACCATCAACCCACTCATCTTCCTTCACCAAGTCTTTCTTATTTCTTGAAAACCCTAGATTCCCAAAACCATATTCTGACCAAGTTTGAGCCGTCGCACCATGTTCCTAACCTGAACGAAATGATGGAAGAGTCTGCAGAGGGCGAGGAAGAGGCAATTCAAGAAACTCATTCAGGAACATTGCAGGAGGGAGAAAGATTTGAAGCAGGAACAGAAATCGAACAAACCAGAAAGAGAAAAAGAGGAACTGAGGAAGATGAAACATAATAGAGGAATGGAAGAGTAAGAGATTTCATTTTAGACAAGGCCTTTGTTTTAATGGAAAAAATTTTAAAATATAGGGGTTTCAATGTCGAAAAAGGGTTCACCAAGCTCATATCACCCTTCATTGAAATGCTTGAGAAGAGAGGATGGCAATTACTTGACAAGCACAAATCACATGGCTTGGTTCCATTGGTCAAAGAATTTTATGCTAACATGGTTGGAGTAAAAGGAAAGAAGGTGTATGCCAAAGGAAAGTGGATATCTTTTAGCAGAGAAACAATAAATGAAATGTTTTATCTGAAGATGCAAAATGATGGGTCAAAATTCAAGAAAATGTTAAAAGAGCCATAGTACCAGAAGATTGTGGACTTATTAACAAGTGGAAAAGGAAAATGAAAGGCAACAAGAAAAACCTCACATGAATCCATTTCCATAGGCTCTTTAATAGAAGAAGCTAAGGTATGGTTCTACTTTGTCATCTCAGTCCTATTGTCATTAAAGCACCTCAGCATAGTGAGAAAGAATTAAGCAATACTTCTATACGCCTTGTTGAAGGATAATAAAATCAATGTGGGCAAAATAATTGAGAACTCCATTATGAGCTACTACATAAGCAAATTAAGGGGCTTGATTCCACACTCAGCTACAATCACTAGACTTTGCTTTCTAAGGGGAATAAATGGAGATTGAGAAAGCAGATAAACAGCTGGGACAGGCAGGAAACCCTTCCAAAGATTCCCAAGTGGTCATGAGTGAAGTTCCCCTTTGTACAATCCCAGAGTGTCGATGGGACCACAACTGAAATAAAGTAACACTGCATTAATATAATACCTCAATATATATATATATATATATATATATATATATATATATATATATATATATATATATATATATATATATATATAAAAGACTAGCAGCTCAAAATCCGCCTTAGGCTCATCTTACTATAGGTCCTGACCACAAACACACACATGATAAGGACTCATATGAGTTCAATATAAGATCGAGGAGCATTCTAAGGTGTTTGCGAATTTAGGGGTACAACGAAATGCACATAGGTCAATAAATGAGACAGGAAAGATGGATAGAATCTTTGCGACTCACCCAGGTAGAGCAGGTGGCAGCGTGAAAATTTGGCGTGAGGTAGATCTCTACGACTACTTTGGACACAGAGAGCAGTTTAAAGCGATAAGAACGTGACATAATAAATCTCAATGAGTGGCATAATTTATATGGAAAATAATGTTTTTATTTTGAAATTTCTTCTCTCGAGACCTCCCGTTCGCTCCTTTATAAGGTTCCACAGATTTGGAAACGTTTCACAAAACCCAAATTTATACCCAAACAAACAAATTAAATTCGCTGCTCAAAAATTTAGCTAACATCATTATCAAGAACCTTATAACTGAATTTATTCACAACATAAAAATTGAGCATAAAATATGTATAACCATGTATATTAAAATAATCTGTGAAAATACAATAACCATAAATATTGAGATGGTTATACTTTACCAATTGATAATGTACCGTGCCATATATCCATATTAGTAAAGCGTTGGTAAGCTAACTGACAAGTGGCAGCAATAAACAACCGGGTAAACTGGGCATCACGTGGCAACTAATGGCAACCGGGTGGAACTTGGGCATTGCGTGGAAACTAATTAACCGGTGGAACCCAGGCATCCGTGGCAACTAATAGGCCTGGGTAGACGACTCATTGGCAACTAATAAACCTTTATTGGCTTGGAGCATCACGTAGCAACTAATAAACCTTGGGTGGGCCGACATCACGCGTGGCAGCTAATAAACCTTGAGGTAAACCCGATTATAATCATTGCTAACCTTTCGACATACCGCATTTATAATCATTTCACAAAAGTCTCAAAATCCATTTCTTAAATCAATAACTTTTCAAAATGGTTTAAAACCTCAACCCATGTACCAAAGAATTTAAATACCACAGATTTATCCATGAACTCAGTAAAATTTCCAAATATTTAAAATGTTGACAAAATCCACATGAAATGATAACTTGTTTATAGAACGATAATTATATTCTGCATAATCAATCGTTCGACCAAATAAGTTATACTATATAATAATTAACCACAATTATATATCATAATAATACCCCAGCCGGTTAAAACATGTAAACCACTCACAGACTACAGATGCTCAGTCGCCTTTCCTCCTGCGAACGTCTCACGAGTTGTGGCGCTGTAGCCTCAACAAAAATATCATTTAGGCTCCATTAACTAAACCAGACATTAGGACTCCCCCAGTATCTTTGAATAATCTTTAGAGCTGTGAAACTATCTAAATTGGACCTGAAACCAGTCGATTATACGATTGCCCTATAGACCCAGTACCCAGGTGGAAACTTTTTACGAAAGCTAATTTTTGAAATTGAACCTTCAATGACTCATCTGAATGTCAATTTCACTAAACCAATGACTTTTCATGAATTTGACCAATTGGTGTCCAATTTCCAGTCAGACCTTTTCGATGAATTACACGATATGACCAATGAAAAACTAACCAAATGATGTCAAATTTCGACTTTTATATCAACGGAAAGCCGAGACCGGGGAACACGGCGGTACCCTTACCTTGGTCCAAGGTTCTTTGTAGTGGCGAAAACTTTCGATCAGCGATCGACCAACTTTGTTTCGTGGTATCTTTCAAGCGGTGAGAGTCTGCGAAAGGGACCAGCGAAATGGGTTCGGAGGATCCAAAAAATGGTGGGAGGAGGGTATGGGTCGGCACGGAATGGCGAAGGAAACACCAAAATCGATAGGATAATTGATACGAAAATTCTGTAATGAGTTCCAAGTCATGAGTAGGATAATTCAACTGTGTTTCTTCAAGCGTCCTGAAACATACGCCTAACTCTCTTATGTTGCATCGGCCAGCGTAACACGAAGCAGCAGCGTAGGCTTGTCGCAAACCTCAGACCCTCGTTACCCTCTGCTTGATGTCAAAGCAGGGAGGCGACGTCAACTTCTCCGGTGTTTGGAGCTTCCCTCACACTGTTAGTCCACTCAAATTTAACTCCTTTTCTAGTCAAGCATTAAGTGGTCTGCTATCTTTGAGAATCGGAAACTCGCGCCACATCCTGGTAGTTAGTTGCTCCCCGATTTGCCTTACTTCTACTTTATGAGGATCCCTGTAATGCCATCAACGAGAAACCACATGTCAGAAATCCCTCGGCTTAACCAAATTCATTCTTTGAACTTGGCATACGGTGAAGTGCGCCTTAAAGTATGACAGCTAAGCCCGAATGTCTCATGCTCTGACTAAGCTACAGCACACAAGATATCGTCGATGAAAATGATGACAAATGATCTAAGTATGGATGGAAGACGATTCATCAAATCCATGAAGGCTCTTCGGGGCATTGGTGAGTCGAAAGACATCCTTTAGAAACTTCGTAAATGCCCGTATCTCGTTAAGATGTAGATCTTGAATGTCTTCACCAATCCTCAGTAATGGTACCACGACCTCAAGTCGATCTTGGAACACTCTTGCACCTGGTGATCAAATAGATCATCAATCAGAGCGAAAGGATATCTGTTCTGAATGGTGACCTTATTCGGTATCACGTAGTCATCTGCTGTGACCTCAGTATCATATTCTTAGCTACAAATAACATCAGCGCTCCCCAAGGTGAAATGCGGGCCTAATAAATCCACATCCACCAACTCTTATGCTTGAGTCTTTAACTCTTTCAACTCAACTGTGCCATTCTATAAGGTGGTAAGAAATAGAATTTGTACCGGGAACTAAATCAATGGGAAAATCTGTTTCCTCGTTAAGGCAAACTTGGAAGATCCTCGGGAAACACATCTAGGAAGAGTCCCTCCTTGCGGTACATCCTCTAATCCCATTACGCTCACTACGAGTGCCGACTACGTGAGGCTAGATACCTTACAACCCTTTTGAAGTAAACATACAGCGAGAAATGGCGAAATCAAACACAGAGGTGCTCGCCTCATTTCTGCATGAAGACTATCTTTGGTAGTCCCGATTCGATCTAAATATCACCTCCACGAGGAAACAATCCATTAAAGCATAGTTTGAAGCAATGATCCATCCAGTCACATCCGACCCCTTGAGATCTCACCAATATCCGTCTGTGCCCTTAGAAGCATCGTAGGCCATAGGAACTCTCCACATGGGCGTGTGATCTCGAACATCATCCCAGAAGGGCTGCAGATTAAATCCCGGAGCTCGTGCAACATACTCCCAGTGAAATAAGAGTGTGTAGCCCACTATGTCGATGAGTACGATGCGTTATCATAAAAATAGATAATGTACGGAGTCACGGCGTCGGGGTGGCATGTGCCTCCACATTTTGGTCGTAGCATAAACTGCGCCTCTACAGCGAATGGTCGTCCTCTACTTGCCCCACATCGGCGCTGGTGGAGGCTTGTCCCGTGCTAAAGGAATAGCCCAGAGTGCCTTCTACTGTGTATTCATTCCTCCATGCCCACTAGCTCTTTGGGGCCGTATGCTTGATCCAGAGACTCTAGTGCGGCGGGATTCTCGATGAGACGGGTCCTGCTTGAGAAATGTCACAATGCGCAGCACTAAGCATACATTATCCTTTGTCATGGTCCATCATGAATCTGTTACAAGCGCATGCAAATTGACGAGAAACCATCACGGTCTGCGAACCTCTGAAGTGGCTCTTGCGTCTCTCTTGATTGAAATCGAACCTGTGTATGTCCACCTCTGAAACACACTCTGTTGCACCGTCTGTCCTACTAGATCCTCTGTTTGCTGAGAATCCCCAAATTTGAAACTACCCCTCTTAGATGATCCACTGATAGGGCTTCCAAGATAATCATGTTATGATCGGCCTTAGTCGGCGTATCGGGGTCTGTCTCTCCTTTCTGACGGCGTCTCTCGTCGACGATACGTGGGATGGTCAGACTGAAGGCTTAAAGCTATCAGCTCACTCAATCCATCGAGGAACCTCCTCTTCTTGTTGACCTCATGTAATAAATTAGAGGCAATCAGATAGCTCTACGAATCTACGCTCATACTCAGTTGTCATCTTGCACCACAGGTGAGCGTCTCGAACTCAGCCTCTTAGTCTCAACAAAGTGGGGGGAAAGGCTTCGGTGTGACGGTCTTGAGCTGTGCCCAAGTGTGGCGTTTCCTAGTCCTCTCATCGCCCACCACTTCCTGCACTACCCACAGCGAAAACCAGCTATCACGACTCATCCTCATGCGGACCTTTGCGTACCCTCGTCCAGAAATCTTCTGTGTCATCCTTGAGGATAAAGCCACCATGGGATCCAGTGGGCCATCAAAACCCCACTACTCTAAACTACGAGCGATCAAACGGTAACACCCGAGTCGCCCACTCCTCGTGTGGTCGGGCGGGCGTTCGGCGAGATTCTCCTCATAAGTGAGTCTGTCTGAACTTTCCACTTGAAACTCTTGGGCTAGGTTTCTCTGGCGCCATCGGGAAAGAAAGCGATTTCAGAATAAATGAAACAGAATTAGTTTCAAGGATAAGGTTAGGAAGGTATACAAAACACTGGATGAGTTGCACAGCAATGTACGACTTCAAGGAATTTAGAAACTGGGGCTACGATGCAGTGACGGGACCCAGGCAGGAAACCCTTTCAAGATTCCTGGGTGGATCCTTTGGTAGGATTCCCACTTTGTACACAATCCCCTAGGGAGTGTCGATGGGACCCCGACTTTAAGAAGAGAAGTAACTTTTGCATTAATATAATACCTCAATATATATATATATATATAAAGTTCCCTGTAGCTCAAAATCCATAGCAGGCTCATCTTCTTATAGGTCCACGACCACGAACACACATGATAAGGACTCCTTATGAGTTCAATACTAAGATCGAGAGCATTCTAAGAGTGTTTTGCGGAATTTAGGGAATTTGTAGCTTATAGGTCAATAAAACAAAGACCCAAAGGAAAGATAAGATAGAATCTGCTACTTGACTATAGTAGAGGCAGTGGCGATAGAAGGCGCGTGGGTAGATCTCTGGTTGCACGGACTGAAGGCAGTTCGAAACAATAAAACGTGACATAATAAATCTCAGTGAGTGGCATAATTTATATGGAAAATAATGTTTTTAATTTCGAAAATTTCCTCTCTCAAGACCTCACGTTCACTCCTTTATACGGTTCCCCATTTGGAAGCGTTCTGAAACCAATTTATACAAATCAACAAAGTGAAATTCATGCTCAAAAATTTAGCCAACATCATTATCAAGAACCTTATAACCTGAATTTATTCACAACATAAAAATTGAGCATAAAATATGTATAACCATCATGTTGTAAAAATAATCCTTGAAAACTCTGATATAATGTGAGATGGTTGCTTTACCGAGAACCAATAGTATGCCGTGCCATATATCCGTAGTAAAGCGTGATGGCGCGACCGCGCTCTGTGGCAGCAATAAACCGGGTAAACCCGACATCAACGTAGCAACTAATAGCAGCGGGTGAACCCGACATCATGTAACAACTAATAAGCCTTAGGGTGAACTTGGAGCATCACGTGGCAACTAATAAATAACCGGGTAGACGACCTGCGTGGCAGTAATAAACCTTTAGGTAAACGGGCATCACGTGGCAACTAATAACCTTGGTGTTGGAGCATCGTAATGGCAACTAATTAACCGCCGAGTAGACGCGACATCACGTGGCAACTAAATAAAGGCTTAGCCAATTAAGCGGAATTATAATCATTGTAACCTTCCATGATACCGCATTTTATAATCATTCTACAAAAGTCTCAAATCCATTTCTTAAATAATAACTTTTCAAATGGTTTTAAAACCTAAACCCATGTGCCAAAGTATTTAAATACCAAAAATTTATCCATGAACCATTAAGAATTTCAAATATTTAAAATGTTGAAAAATCCACATGAAATGATAACTTCTTTATATAAAAACCAATAATTATATTCATAATCAATCGTTGACCAGGCCAAATAAGTTATATATAATAATTAGCCACGATTATATATCATGATAATACCCCAAAGTAGTTAAAACATGTAAACCACTCACAGACTACATATGCTCAGTCCTGCTCCTCTGCAGGAACGTCTCCCAGTTCAGCGTGAGCGCCTGTAATATAATAAAAATACCATTTAGGCTCCATTAACTAAGCAGACATTAGGGCGCTAATGTCTTTTGGCCAATCTTTTGAAATGTAAAACTATCTAAATTGGACCACTGACGAGGTCCAATTATACGGTGTGCCCTATAGACCCGGTACCCAAAATTGGGGCTTTTCACCCGGAGAGCTAATTTTAGTGAACCTTCCAATAACTCATAAAAATGTCGATTTCACTAATCCAACTTCAATTTTTCCTAATTTGACCAATTGGTGTTCAATTTCGGTCCAAACCTTTTCGGTAATTACCCTATATGACCCAAAAATGGAAAACTAACCAAACGATGTCCAAAATTTACAAATTTTATATCAACGGAAAGCCTAAGAGACCAGGAACACATCATTACCCTTACCTTGGTCCAAAGGTTCTTTGTGTTTGCCCGAAAAACTTCGATCAACGATCACGACCAACTTTGTTTTATGCATTATCTTTCAAACGTGAGGAATCTGCGAAAAGGGACCACGGAAATGAGTTCGGAGGGTCCAAAAATGGTGGGAGGGAGGTATGGGTCGGCTGGAATGTGGGAAAACCTGCCAAATCAGGCGACCCAGGTGTTGCCTCGCGCCTAAATCGCCCGATCAGGGCGCGTCCGCGAGGAGGATGGCCGGGAATTTTACCGGCAAGATGGCTCGCAGGTGCTCCTCCTCCACTGGCCAGAAAGCGACGTGTGCAAGGGTGGTGGCTTGATGGCGCCTCCACGTGGCCAAAACCCGTTTGGTCTACAAATGGGTCAAAACGACCCAGTTCGATGTTCAAGGTTTTGGGGAGTTTTCTCTAGGGCTTTGGAGCTCAAAATGAGTGTGTTGGGGCTAGGGTTCTCTTTGGCATGCAAAACTATGTTTATATAGGGCCTAGGGTCGCTTTCAGGTAAAAACTGAAGACAGCTTTGGACATTGATAAAATGTCATTGTTTGAACTCCCTAGGGCCATAACTTTTTTTATCGTGAGAGTCGGATTTTGACGTTCAACCGAGTCTATGAACTCGTATCGGCAGAGGCCTACGAATGGTGTCTTAATCAACTAAAATTATCCATCCTTGAAAAAGTCAGCTTGGGCCCACATACTAATTGTTGGTCAAACTTGGTCAAACGTTTTAAAAACTTGTATTATTTGGTATGGGTCATTACAAATGCCCCAAAGCTTCTCCTCTTACATTAATTGGAGTGACGAAAGGTCCTAAAAACAAAGGTAAAGATAAAGAAATGGAAAAAGAAAAAGAAGAGGGAGATGGAAGGGACAACGGGCCAGTATAGTGGGAAAGCCCACCTTAAAAACAACAAGAGATTCAGAGAAGCTTGAGCCCCATCTGGAATGTATCTCCAGATGTAAGAGAAACCCATCAGGAGACAGGTGAGAGCTCAGGACAGCAGGGCAATAATTCAAAATTTAAGGAGATGTTGAAACGAATGAGGGAAGAAATGCAAGAATAGGACAGACAATTGAAATTGCAGTTGTGGATGAAGAGTGATATCACAGACGATGAATTGAAGGAGAGATCATCTTAGGGAGAAGAAATAAAAGCAAAGGGATTTAGAATGAAGGCAAAATTGGAAAGAAAGATATGTGGAGAACAGTGATAAGAGATAGAAAGTAGCCTTTAGACGAGAGGCGTGCATACATGAGGCGATTTAGTAGAAAATGTTGGAGAATGAGAACAAAGTATGGCGACCACATAATCAAGAGAGAAAGAGATTGGTTGAATAGTCTTCAGCATTGCAAAGAAAGCTTTAGACTAATGACTTATGAGCAAGTCAACACTAGGACACTCATGGAATCATTGGCTAAGAGGTAGCAAGAACTTATAGAGAGCAATGTAAAGATTTTGGATTAGGCTATGAAGACAGTCTCAGGAAAAAAGAAGGTGCCACTCCCATAAATTAGAATCTCATATTGTATTCCTTACACAATAGTCCCTTAGGATTGCATAGACCCTCTAGTACCCTTTTCTAACCTAAATCCAAGTGAAGAAACACCTTCTGAACCTTATAAAGGACCATCTCAAAATAAAGTCTGTAAGAGCAGAAAATTGATTTTACGAAAAGGAGTAAAACGGTAATTCGGTTAAAGCGAAAATTCTCTAGATCTCGGATGTGAAGCAGTTGCGCCATTAAATCGTCGCGAAATCTAGTGTATGAAAAGTTTCGTCAAATTATGAGATAGTCGGAATATTTTACAATTTTCTGGGTGATAAGTCATCAAATGACTTAAGGGACGAGATTTGTACGAAAATCTCGAAAGTTAGGAAATGGCTTGGGCTAAGTTCATTTAAAATAAAGTGAACTGGAAAGAAATAAATATTTTTGGGACAGAAACGGATTCGAATGAAACAATATGAATCAAGTATCCAAGATAATAATAATAATAATAATAATAATAATAATAATATTATTATTATTATTATTATTATTATTATAAAATGAAAAAAATCAATAAAAAAAAAGTATAAAAGCCAAAGTGGGAGGAGACGGTGAGAAAGAGGGCGTACGTACAGAGGATATTTTTTTAGTTTATTTTATTATTTAATATGCTGTTTCTTTCGGATACATGAAAATCGGACCGCGAGGTTTTTGCCTTAAAATTTGTGAAGTTGATCTATCTTGCGACGAAGGCTACGCGTGGACACCAAAAGATGGAGTTTGACAAACTCCGTGAGGTAGGAGTTTTATCCTACTTGAAGTTATACTTTGTTTAAGTGTTTTGTAAAGTTTCGGTTGGTTTGAGGCCTTGAACGGCCGTTTGATCGAATCCCGAACTTGGGACGGGTGTTAAATTTTGGAGAATGTTTGGAGCCCATTTGAATGGTTGTGGCGTATCGGGGCTGTTTGGGGTGTTTGTTTCATAATTTATTGAAATATTTTTGAAATGAATGGCTTGAGTTGTGTGGAATTAATAGGTTAATGCATAAGCTTGATGTGTTAACATGATGTCACAATATAATTGTGCGTATAGACCTTTGGAGATGAGATTGTGATTTGCTCAATTATATGGAATATAATTGTGTGTGTAGGCCATTGGAGATGAGATTGTGAATTGCTCAAATGAGCTAATTTGGGTGATGTTTGATGAATATTGAATAGCTCACGTGAGCTAGTTTGGGTGATGGTTGATCCATGTTAAATTCCATGTGGTGTGAATGTAATTTGTGAATATATGCATAATTGATATATGGTATAAAAAATAATTGAAATGGCATAATGCATTTCATATGCATTGGGTAACCTAGAATTTAGGTGTGAGTGCATGACATGAATTTTATGAAAAACAAACATGGTTGCGAAAGGAATTTCACAGGATGATTTTCCGGAGAATTGGGTTGGGAGATGGGCCAACAGATCATTTCGGATGAGACCATGGTATTTTGGAAACTCACCAACCCGGTCGCCTCGGAGGTAGTCCCATATTTTTGACCACCGTTAGTTTATTTTCAAGAACAACAGGTTTTGTTTTGAAAATGATTATTTTTCTTATACATGGCTTAGGCAAGTGTGAGGGAGTCGGTGAGGACTCGAGACATGGGAATGGGCATGTAGACATTCAAGTAGGATCACGTATTTACTTGATTGTGTGTTTAAATTGGAGCATTGCATATTCACTTAGGTGGAGAGTAACCCATTTAGGGTGATTCCACTATTGGGTGATAGCTCCTGCAATAGAGAGATATTTTTTAATTACGAGGAGCGGTCGGGATATTAGCTCACTTTAGAGGCGATTTTGAAGAAAGTCGGGTTGTGGCTTTGATGTTTTTGGATAATATGTATTAGAATTGTAGATTTTAATAAATATTTGTAGTAAGAGTAATAAAATAACTCTTGGACTATTGGAATATAGTTGGGTACATGTTTGATGAGTATTGGTATATAGGTAGTGGCCATTTTTACTTACTTTCAATTATGTGTCTCGTGATACAGTGTATAGATTTCTGCGAGTTGTGGGTAGTCAGCGGACACCGGATTTGGGGGGCGTCACGACGCTAGTATCGAGGCCTATTTTTATAAATACCTGGAAGCAGTGTCGATCGTTGGGTATCACGATTACCTTGGGAGCTCGGTGGGTGTAGTTATAGTGTGATCTTGATGCAAGCTTCGCAACAGTATGAGCTTAGGTAAGCGATTACCTAGGGCTTGGGTTTGGGTATCCATGGATTTAGTCACGATGCCGGCGCGACCGATATCGAGCATGGGTATGCAGCTTTCACCTAGGGCTTGGGGAACTTGGGTCAAGGCCAGAGTTATTAAGTGTAAGAACATCACCACTTGGGTGTGGCTCGATGTAGGGTTAGGTATGTGATTACCTAGGAAAGCATGGGACAGGAATAGAACACTGCATGCATGGTGTGTTTCGTGTTGTGTTCGAATATGTGTTCCATGTTTTTGATTGTGTGATTGTGTGTTACACATTGCGTGGAAAACTTATACCCGGTATGATGTATATGGGAAATGTGATTGCGTGGTTATTACGCAGGAAAATTACATGCATGACATATTGTATATAGGAAGAAGTGGAGTGCTAAGATTAGGAACTATACCCTTAGGGGTTTGGAAAATGAAATGAACCTGAAAGTATTGAATTTTATTGAAATAAATAAAAGAATTGGTTGGAAAGTATTAGCACCACTTAGGCGATGGGCGAATTAGGTTCATGGTTGTTGAAATCTATTAGTAATTAGCATGTGCATTTATTAGTTAGACTAAAATGAGATTAAATAAAGTTTGTTGCCATTTGACATGTGTGAATGGCAAGTGGGGAGCGAGGGACATAGGTCGTCCATGAGGTGTAGGGTAGGCACCACCGATGTTGATCGACGGGCTTTCTTTGAGGAGTGTAGATATTGGTGCATTCTTCCATTGCACGGGCTAATTAGCGAGTGGTCGAGGAGGTCAGGAGTAACCTGGGGTTTAGAGGCGCATCATCCTCGAGCATTCTGAGGGGAGGAGACTTGGAGTAGTGGCGAATGGGTAGTTGCATGCGGTCGAGAAAGTGTTAGGAGCCATGGAGATTACCTCGTAGCGACCGGGATCATGTTAGGCTGCGTTCCGGCCTAGAGGTGAGGAGCCCAGTATGGTGGAAATTGGCAGGGACCTCTAGAGACTTGAGGCTATGACATGGGTGGGGATTTCGGGAGTTGTTCATGGGTAGAAGTACTTTCCATCTGCGGCGTGCGAAGGCTCGGGAGTTCCTAGATTTGAAGCGGGGGGTGATAACTTGATGATGGATTATGTGGCTAGGTTCGCGAGCTGGCCCGATTTCTTTGATGATTACGTGGCCACACGAGACATGGCGAGTTAGAATTTGAGAATGGTGAAGTTGTCCATTCGGGCGAGATTGTAAGGACTTCGCCTACGAGGATATGGACTCCATAGTTGGGACAATACGACCATAGAGAGAGATAGGATGCTCGAGCACTTTCGGGATCACGTGTTAGTAGCAGGGAGGATCGGCCTAGTTCGGGAAGAGAGGCGAGAAGATACGCTTCACATGAGTTGGGACGGGGCCGGGATTAGGCATCTAGTCGGCCGGGGTAGATGATATATTACTTACGCCCAGCAGGTGGGCATGTGAAGGATGGGTTGCCCCGGGAGACAAGGATCCCGGGATCTTGGGGCGGCCTGATCCGAGTTAGGCATAGCACAAGAAGAGTATCTGATTCATTATACGCGGTATGGAGTCGGAAGGAACGATTTGATTTCGGTTTGGGTGCTATACAATCGCAGCCGGTAGCCGCAGGTGGGCGAGAGGGCGAGTGTGGAGTCGAGTCAAATCTCCGGGACTCTGGCCAGGGACTTTTAGGCGGGTAAGACAGGCCCATATGTTGTTATGTCGCCGGCTTGGGCATATGAGGCGAGATTGTCCCTGGGAGGCGGAGGTCTCATGGTACGGGGCGAGCATGTAGATTAAGCAGATATACGAAGTCGTTAGTTTATGTTTACAGTTGTTGAGACTCTCTCCTTGCATGACTAGGTAGCGTTTAAAAATGTATGCATCATATTCATTCATTAATGCATCTTGCGTGATGGATTTAGGCTTAAAGGTTGAGGCCTTTAGAGAAGCCAGGTGTAGATGTTCTTCCCTAGGATGTAGGGTGAGAGTTGACCTGATAGGTCGGGATTACGAGTTAGAGATCTCAGAGACTCTGCTCATGGTGGACCCGGGGAATGGGTTGTCACGGTATGGCATTGTTGCATTCATGTGCACGGTAACATCGCGTCGAGTCGGGTGTGGGTGCACGGTATGGTCATTCACCACTCTTGGTGAGTGTGGGTTGAGTTTGTCTTTGGGACTACGTCCAATGAAGACTCATAGTTCGAATCGGGGAAATGAAGTAATTAAAGTGTGTTGGGCAAAGAGAGAAAAGGGTCGTTAATCCCCTTAGGTGAGAAGCCTTAATTTAGGGTGAAGGAGACTCGCAGTGGCTGGTTACTGTGTGGGTGTAAGGGCCGGGGAGATATCCCGAATTTTTGTGTGGGTGTAAGAGACCCGGGGAGATAACCCGAATTTCTGTGTGGGTGTAAGAGACCCGGGGAGAGATCCCAAATTTCTGTGTGGGTGTAAGAGACTCAGGGAGAGATCCCGAATTTACGTATTGGTGTAAGTGATTAGTGCCCAGTACATTTTTGAACCACTATTTTTAATAGGTTTTGGCGCTTTTGTGTACTAGTGTTGTAATTAACCCGATTTATATATTAAAGTCCCTATTATTCTAATGATCACATTTTGTGGCAAATTTTGCAGTTTTTGTGAGATAATCATGCCAAAAGTGTTGAGTCGATCCAAGCACGAAGAATTCGAGTCAAACTACGACATCATGAATCGGAGACTAAGAGGAAGAAGAGAAGAAAGGCAGAGAAGGAAGAAAATGGAAGCCGAGGCAGTGTGTGGAGCAGTAGCCGCGAGGGAGAAACTGGACTTTTAAATGGGCTGAGCGAAAATTCACGTGGATAAGCGAAATTTCTCATTGGCTATCTCTTGTGAATTTAAGCTGGCTAGCTGAAATGTCATATTCCTAACAAAATTATGCATTTGTACTCACAGAATTTCGCTAAGCTAGCGGGAGTGGCTAGTGCGAAATTGCCCTTTGCCTACGAAAATTCATGTTTCGCTATCTCGCGGTAGTTTAATAACTAGCGAAATTTTGACGCATTAAGCGAAATCCTTTGCCTTGTCGTACTTTGTAATTAATGCCAGCCAGGCTTCATTTTTTGGTGTATTACTCCCTTGCCCTTAGTGCTTAAAATGTTAGGCTTTCTTGTATTTCACACATTTGGGTTGGCTATAAGCCACATATAAGTTTGTAACCCTAACTTTAATCTTTTTCGGTAAATATCTCGCGCGGCTTTCATTTCTTTTCGAGTTTTCTCTCTTACTCTCCTCGTTCTCTCCGCTCTTGGTTGCCAAACACCTCGAGGATAATGACTTGGAGGATGAGCGAAAGTAAAACCACTTCCTTCTTGAAGTAAAGAACTGCTTCGGGGTGAGATCTTTAGGTTCTTTGGTGGTTCCCCACCTTGCTTTTCATGTAGCCGAGTTTGTCATTTTTGGTTCCGAATCTTGACTCTGGTTTTAGCTTTTGATTTACTTTCTTAGGCCAATACTTGTAAGCTTTTGGAGTTAGATACACTAATATCCATTGGTGCCTTCTACGAACCCTTTGAGGTAGGTTAAGGGGTTAGGGTTTCAAAGCCCGATAGTTGCATAACATTGAATGTTGATTTGGCCCGATACTCTCCATGCTTTAGAATCCGGTGCATATTGGTGAGATGTCTTGTGGTTCTTTAGATAGTCTTCACGAGCCTGCAAAATGATAACATATGTTAGTGTTTCTCAAATTAGGGTTGCATAGCATTTAATGTTATTGATTGTGGCCAATACTCTCCATGCTTTAGGATCTGAGTGCATAATTAGTGATAGATGTCTTTGTTGTTCTTTAGATGGTCTTTCTGAGCCTGCGAGATGATATTGAATGTTAGGGTTTCAGACAATAAAGGGGCCATGCACTGCATGCTGTATTGACTCAAATAGGAGTTGTTTCAAGGGTGAGGTTTGCTAGTTAAACATAAGATCCGGTTATGCCATGGACTATGGAGTTGCTTGTCTGCTTGAGGAAATTAACAGGGACCTCTCGGGTTAGCCTAGGACCTTAAACCTAGTGGCCACGATGCTTCAAGGAGTTCTTTTCTTATTTTTCTTCATTTATTTTCAAGTTGCAAACCATCCATACTGTTTTTAACCCAAACCCCAGAAAATCCAAATTTAATTCACAGTTTGATTTCATTCAAATCATTTGTCTGAAGAAAACCCATCCATGTTACAGACCACACAGACATTTATCTTTGCGGTAAGCTTGACTGCGGCGAAACAGAAGAACTACGGATACAAATTTTGTTGATTCCGCTCACCACTAGTGGCATGAATCAAATGGCGCGTTCTGGGGATGGTGCCCTAGTGCAAGTGTTGTGGAACACTTGTGATCTTCATCTGAAATCTTTGGTGAACTTCTTTTTATGTTCATTGTCATTTTCTTATTTCATTAAAAAAAAAAGTATTTGCGGAGGTTTTGTATTGCCATATTTCTTTGCAGAATCCATTCCTAGTGGATTTGAAACCTATAAGGCAAGCAGTTCAAGGTTCTGTGGGAAAATTGACTGAGAGAAAATGGAAGCCCCATATGAAGAGTATCTGATCAGAGGTAACCACTAGGCATATATGACAATGAGGGTATAAGGACCTTCCATACCGATGTGCTCTTTGAGGAGAAATCCAAACCCACCTAGATCCATGAGTGACTATAGAGAACAAAGGATGGGTACACCCTCCTACAGTGTTACCCCAACTTATGCACCTCCTTCACATCCACAATATGCTTCTTTGTCTCAGCCTCAACCATCGGCCCGATCTCTCCCGATTGAGCAAGCAATTACAGACCTGAAATTGGTGGTGATCTTGTGGTAGAACAAGGAATTAAATGCGAATTGGTGAAAAAATCCATGCGAGGAGAATTCCACTGGACCAAGATTAAGATGGGCTGAACAATGATTTTGAGCATGAATGGGACAACTGCAAGATTCCATTGAAGACTGGTGATCGGCCCGATGTCCACGGAGGAGGTGTCAAAAGTGGCACCATGGTAGAGGCGGAGTGCCTACGTGACCACAGAAAGCTAGTGGAAAATTTTGAATCCTCAGTTGGTGCTGCTATCTGCCTATGGGAGAATAAGGAAGCAAACATCCCATTATTTGAGAAGAGCGGTGGACATGAAACGATGGAAGGGACAGAGCATCATTCAGTGAGCCCCGTAGATTTGGATCCTAATCTGCCTTGACCCAAAAACAACCTTTGCTAGTACCCCCTCGGTGACCAAATTGTACATCTTTACTTTACACAACGGAAAAATCAAAACGGCTGACATGCTCCAAAGGTAAGTCGACCCATCCTTTGCGTACCATGCGAACTTCAAAGATTAGTGGCCTCTGTACATAAGTTTGCAGCTACATCAAGGCGTTTCCTGTGTTGCCTATACGGCATGGCATAGTGGTTGGTTCGGGTGCGGGTTCGGGTTTGGAGCACCCGGACCTAGGCATTTCTAAGCTTCCCTCCCCCACTTTTTGTTTAATTTTTTTCTTGTTTTGTTTTATCTTATTTTTAGTTAATTTATGTTTTTAAATTAATTTTTGCTTTTCTGCAATCTTTTTCCTAATTTTTTCTTGTGTTAATTTTGCGGAGGTTTGTGTGCAAATTTTGAAGCATAAATGCAAATTCCGAAACACTGGAATGAAGAAATCAACAACTAGGGCGTGAGCACCGCAACAATTGCAAAATTTGTGATTGTAAGCGAAAATCAAGAAAATTCGCTATATAGCGAAAATTGGGCAAAATTTTCTTCATGAGAATTTAGCTAACAGCGAAATTTGTGTGAGTAGCAAAATGCAAAATTTAAGCTAAGAAACTGAGTGTCTAAGCGAAAATTCTTGTGTGCGAAAATTGAAAATTTCGCTAAGATTACTTAATTTTAAGCTAAGATTGCGAAATTTTAAAGTCGGCAGAGCCTAATCTAGCGAAAATCCCACAGTTTGACCTCAATTTTGTTTAAGCGCATAACTTTTTCATCGAACTTCGTTTTAAGCGTTCTTAGTACGTTGAGCTTAGAGTGTGAATCCAAATGGCCGGAAAAAACATTTTGAATTTTTGTGAAAGTGTAATTTAAAAAACGGTCAGCGGTCACTTTTTTTCCTCTCTTTTCTTCTCTTCTTGTTTATTTGAAGCCCAAACGGAATTGAATAAGGTGTTGATGAAGCTTGTAGGTCTCCTATCCCAAAAATGATCACATCTTATCATGGAAGTAACACTTCCTTCTCCTAATTTTTTCCATTCCGAGCCCCATTTCGGACAAGATGTTTGGGTTGGGGGGAGAGTTATTAAAGGAAGTGGATTTTACGACCCCATGCTTTGTTATTATTTTGTGCAAGCCCATTTTGTGATGTTCGGTGGCTTCTTTGGGTCCCTTTTATAAAATTTGTTATACTAAGCATTTACTTTTTCAAAATCTACGGACCCATTTTGTAACCAAACTTTATGGTTTTACTTTGTTTGTGGTTTGAAAAATTGAAGCTGTCAATTCTATTGATGTTAGATTGGTTCCATGCTTAGTTGAGTGAATGATTAGTTAATTCTTATTGATTTAAACCTTTTCTTCCACCTTTAGCTAACCACACACAAAGCACATTAGATTTCATTGATAAGGTACAAAAGCTGTGCAACCTCCTTTATTTTGCATAACCTACCTAGTTTCATTGACAGCGCTAATAGGTTACAGGACCTGTGGAAAGAAAAAGAAGAAAAAGAAAAGAAATGAAAAGAAAAGAAAGAGAAAAGAAAAGAATAGGTACAGCGCTTTGCCTTGAAACCGAGCGGTCAGGGTATATGGTAACCTTTAAAAGCGGTGCCACTAAACCTTCACTTTGGTTGAAGTCAGGCTTAGTGTTCTATACATGGGTGGATGGGTGGAGTTTAACTTAAGTTGTAGGTCTTTGAGTCGAAATCATTCGAGATCCAGGGGTGAAACTGAAGAGTTAGTGGTTGAAAGATCCTTATGACTTGGTGCCTGAAACCTTAATTGGTTGAAAGCGTCATGGTGAATCCGATTACTGGACTTTGGTGAGGTCGGTTCCTCGCATTGCACTCTGACACAAAAGATTGTGGAATAAGAGGTGGGTCTGATCTATTAGGTTGGTTAGCTTGCTGAGTCAGTGGTAGTATCTAGGTTGGGAGAGTGCGGTTGACAGTTTATTATTGAGAGCTGATAAACAAACACTTAGATTTTGGTGGAAGTTTCTGGTTGATTCACTGAGATGGAGACTCTTTTGATACTCAATTTTGTATGGTATTCATTCTCTCATGATAGTTATTGGACACGGCTTTGATGATTCTTACTTAGGGTTAGGCATTCTTTGCTTCGCAGCTTATTTTTAAACTACAGCCTTTTTGTGCACATAATTTGTTATCTTTGTAACTCTTTCTTTCTTTCTTTCTTGCTCTGGGACCCAGCAATGTGGGTTAAGGGTGTGATTAGTCTTGAAAAGTCTTTATTTTGAACCTTTATTTTTAATAGGTTTTTGAGCGCTTTTTATTAATGTAGTGTTTGTAATTAACCCGATTTACATGGCCAAAGGTCCTATTATTCTAATGATCATTTGTGGCAAATTTTACGGTTTTTGTGAGATAATCATGCCAAAGAGTGTTGAGTCGATCCAAGCGAAGAATTCGAGTCAAACTGGCTTGTCGTAGATCGGAGACTAAGAGGAAAGAAGAGAAGAAAAGTGAAGAAAAATGAAGCAGGAAGAAAATGGAAGAAGCGCGAGGCAGTGGCCAATGGAGCAGTGGCCGCGGGAGAAACAGACTTTCGCTAGGCTAGCCAATTCAATGTGGATAGCGAAATTTCTCAATTTGTATCTTCGTGAATTTAAGCTAATAGCGAAATGTCACTATTCCTAGCAAAATTATGCATTTTTCATTTACTCACAGAATTTAAGCTAATTTAGCGAATTTCGGTATTCTTAAATTGCTTTATACTAGCGAAAATTCATGATTTACTTTATCTTGAGTGGTTTAAACTAACTAAGAATTTTTTGAGCATTAGCGAAATCGCATTTGCCTGCTCGTCTTTTGTAATTAAATCTTAATGAGCTTCGTTTTGGTGTATTACTTCTTGCCCATGAATTTAGCCAAAATGTTAGGCTTTCTTGTATTTTCACACATTTGGGTTGGCTATATAAGCCACCTTATAAGTTTGTAACCTAACTTTAATCTTTGAGTAAATATCTCGTGCGACTTTCATTTCTTTGATTTTCTCTCTTCTCTCTCCTCTTTCTCTCCGCTTTCTTGGTTGCGAACACCCTCCAAGGATGACAACTTGGAGGATGAGAGGCTAAAACCCTTCCTTCTTGAAGTAAAGAGAGGCTGCTTTGGGGGTAGAATCTTTAGGTTCTTTATTGGTTCCCCTGCTTTTCATGTCACGTAGGTTTGTCATTTTAAGTTTCCCCGAATCTTGACTCTAGGTTTTAGCTTTTTGATTTACTTTCTTAGGCCAATACTTGGCAAGCTTTTTAGGGTTTAGTGTATTTATGGCTTTAGATACTAATATCCATTAGTTGCCCTTTACGAACCAACGAGATAGGTTAAGGGTTAGGGTTTCAGCGTGGATTTACTTTGTTGGAATGTTATTGATTTGGCCGATCTCTCCATGCTTTAGAATCCGAGTGCATATTGAGTGAGAGTATGCTTGTGGTTCTTTAGATAGTCTTCTGAGCCTCTAAATGATATTTACTATGTTTAGTGTTTCAAATTAGGGTTGCATGGCATTTAATGTTATTGATTTGGCTAATACTCTCCATGCTTTAGAGATACGAGTGCATAATTAGATAGATGTCTTGTTGTTCTTCAGGCTCAGGTCTTTACGAGCCTACGAGATGATATTGAATGTTAGGGTTTCAAACGGTAAAGGGCCATAACGCATGCTACGTATTGACTGAATAGGAGTTGTTTCAAGGAGGTGAGGTTTGCTAGTTAAACATAGATCCGGGATTAGCTGCCATGGACTATAGGTTGCTTGTCGCCACTTAGCGAGAAGTGCCCGGGGACCTCTCGGTTAGCTGGGACCTTAAGCACAGTGGCCCGATGCTTGAAAGGAGTTCTTTTCTTATTTTCTTCATTTTATTTTAGTTTCAAACCATCCACTTCCACTGTTTTAACCAAACTGAAATCCAAATTTAATTCACAGTTTTGATTTCATTCAAAATCATTTGTCTGAAAAACCCATCTGTGTTCGGCCACTGGGCCGCTATCTTTGCGGTAGCTTGACTACGGCGTGGGAGGAAACGGATACAAATTTTGTTGATTAAAGCTCCTTACACTGCCGTGGCACGAATCGGTAAGAGACTAGAGATGTCCTAAATTTACGTGTGGGTGTAAGGGCCGGGGAGGGTATCCCAATTTCGTGGTGTAGAGACCCATGGAAATAGAGCCCCACGTGGTTGTAAGAGGCAGTGGAGTTATGGGAATTTACGTGTGGGTGTGAGACGTGGAGATATCCGAGGAAATTTACGTGTGAATGTAAGAGGCTCAGTGTAAGTAGAGAAGAGTTATGTTGCCCGAGATGAAAACACACGGTCAAGTTATCACATAGACTTAGAGTTGAGTGATAGGAGTCGGGAGTGACTCGAGATGAAAGCACATAGTCAAGTTATCACATGGACTTAGAGTTGGGTGATAGAAGTCGAGAGTGACTCGAGATTTGGATAACCCTTTGGAAATTACATTGGGTGTTGTTGAGTCGACAGGGGCTCGGTATATGGATGTCATTCATGATATGGACTAGGTTGACGATCCATTGGATTGTCAGCGATTGTGACCTTGGGAAGGTCAGTGTTTACACACCAAGAAGGAGTTGTGTAGGGTTTCACGTTGTGCGGATTATATACATGCGTTAGAGAACATGCTACGAGTATGCGTCTTGGTTCATAAGGGTAGCTAGGAAGAGCATTTTTCCTTAGTGGAATTCGCCTACAACCATAGTTATCAGGCGAGTATACAGATGGCATCGTATGAGTCATTGTATGGGAGGCCATGTAGATCACCGTTATGCTGGACCGAGGCGGGAGAGGCTCGGAGTCATGGGTCTGATACGATAGAGACACCTCAGGAAGGTGAGCGATGCGACAAGCGTCTTCTCACGGCTCAATGGTGAAGAGTTATACGGATGTGCGGCGTGCGACCCTTAGAGTTCGAGGTTGGTGATCATGTTTTCTTTAGGGTCATGCCTAAGAGAGGAGTGGTCGGGGTTCGGTGGCGAGGGTTATCGCCCAGGGTTCAGCGGGCCTTTCGAGATGCTCGAGGAGGGTGGGCACTATAGGCGTCTTGGGTTGGCGTTACCGCCCGATAATCGGTGTCCATGAGGTGTTCCGTCTCCATGCTCAGGAGTATACTCGGATCCGGCTCATGTGGTGGATTGAGGGCCGGATGAGTTGACACGGATGTGACCTTCGAGGAGGGACCAATGTGCATTTTGGATAGCCGTGATCAGGTTTTGCGACGCATGACCATGAGGCTAGTGAGGGTGCTGTGGCGGCACTATGGAGTGGAGGATTCAACGTGGGAGCGTGAGGACACGATGCGAGCCACCTATCCCTTCTTGTTTAGGGATGAAGGTACGTGGTTTAGTCGTTTAATATTTAAATGACGAGTTTACATGCATGGTATTGTGCGCATTCACGTATCGCGTGTAGTGATTGTGATTGTCGGAATTTTGGGACAAAATTCGCTTTTAAGAAGAGAATGTAAAGGCCGAGAAAAATTCAATTTTTACGAAAAGGGTAAGCGATAATTCGGTTGGCCGAAAACTCTCTAGATCTCGGATGACGGCGGTTGCGCGCGCGCCTTGCAGCATGAGTGGTCTCGAGATCTGTGACATGGGGATTTAGTCAAATTCTGAATGATCGAAATATTTGCGATTTTCTAGAGTGATAAGTCGTTAATGACTTTAGGGGGCGAATTTGTCTGAAAATCGAATTAAAGAAGTGTGAGCTAAATTCATTTAAAATAAAGTGAATTGAAATGAAATAAATATTTTCGGGACAGAAACGGATCCGAATGAAACAATATGAATCAAGTATCCAAGATAATAATAATAATAATAATAATAATAATATTATTATTATTATTATTATTATAATAAAATGAAAAAAATCAATAAAAATAAAAAGTATAAAAGCCAAAGTGGGAGGAGACGGAGAGAAAGAGGGCGTACATAATGAGGAGATTTTTTTAGTTTGGCTTTATTGGCTGCTCTTTGTTTACTACCGAGATACATGAAAATCGGACCGCGGGTTTCGTGGGCCCGAAGGCAAAGAAGTTGATCTGCTTGACGAGGCTACGCGTGGACACCAAATTGATTTTGACCAAACTCAGTAAGTGGGGTTTATCCTACTTGAAGTTATACTTTGTTTCGTGTTTGTAATGTTGGTTGGTTTGGGGCGAGCAGGCGTTTGATCGGTCCCAAAACTTAGGACCGAATTTTTGGAATTTTTGGAGAATGTTTGGAGCCCATTTAGATAGTCTGTGACTATGTCGGGGTTGTTTGGGGTGTTTGTTTCATAATTTATTGAAATATTTTTGAAATGAATGGCTTGAGTTGTGTGGAATTAATAGGTTAATGCATAAGCTTGATGTGTTAACATGATGTCTAATATAATTGTCTTGTATAGGCATCTGGAGATGAGATTGTGATTTGCTCAATTATATGGAATATAATTGTGTGTGTAGGCCATTGGAGATGAGATTGTAAATTGCTCAAATGAGCTAATTTGGGTGATGTTTGATGAATATTGAATAGCTCAAGTGAGCTAGTTTGGGTGATGGTTGATCTATGTTAAATTACATGTGGTGTGAATGTATTTTGTGAATATATGCATAATTGATATATGGTATAAAAAATAATTGAAATGACATAATGCATTTCATATGCACTAGGTAACCTAGAATTTAGGTGTGAGTGTAGCCATGAATTTTATGAAAAGCGAACATGTTGCGAAAAATTTCACGGGATGATTTTCCGGAGAATTGGGTTGGGGAGATGGGCCTGCTGAATCATTTCGGATGAGGACCGTGAGGCTTGTTTGAAAAGCTCTGTAATTCGCCTCGGAGGGTAGTCCCATATTTTCTGCTTGAACACTTGGTAGTTTATTTTCAAGAACAACAAGTTTTGTTTTGAAAATGATTATTTTCTCATACATGGCTTAGGCAAGTGTGAGGAAGTCGGTGAGGACTCGAGACATGGGAATGGGCATGTAGACATTCAAGTAGGATCATGTATTTACTTGAGTGTGTGTGTTTAAAATTGGACATTATATGCACTTAGGTGGAGAATGACATTTAGAATTGATTCCTGCGGCGATACTCCTACTGTCGAAGGAATGTTTTCAGGTATAAGGAGTGTTCGAGATGATGGCTCGCACAGGGCCGATTTTTAAGAAAGTCGGGGTTGTGGCTTTGTGTTTTGGATAATATGTATTAGAATTGTAGATTTTAATATGTATTTGTATTAAAATGACAAAATAACTCTTGGACTATTGGAATATAGTTGGGCACATGTTTGATGGTAGTATATGGGCCCAGTGGCCATTTCTTTCAGTATGTGTCTTGTGATCTGAGACGTATAGGTACCTCCGCGAGGTTGACGGGTAGTCAACAGACACCCTAGATTTGGGGCGTCACAAAGCCTCTAGTGCAATATGAACGAAAGAACTAGCCCCAGTATAGGAAGTTGAAGAATATTTGAAAATGGAAGCAGCCAAGGAAAAGGCCTCAAAATCTAAAAAATGAACACTGTTTTTGCTCCTTATCCTTCACGCCTTGTGACTAAATCTCATGTACAATAAAACATAAATACAAAAAAATTCCTTTGCAAGAATTTGTATCCATTCTTATCTTGCATTTCTTTTGTGTCTATTTTATTTTATTTTTTCCTTGATTTTAAATAAATAGAAATTAATGACTTTTAGTGTTTAGCTTTGCTGAATAATGGAGAAACTAGCTTTCCTGGGTTGATTTGCTGCATACTTGTGAGTTGTTCGGTAGAAGTTGAAATAGGATGTAATTGACTTATTTCAGTGTTAAATTTCTCTAAATTGAATGGTTTGATTTAAGTAAGCTTTTGACTTGTAAAATAGCATTGCAACATATGATATAGGCCATCCTTTGAAGTTTGAGCCTTTCAAAGCCTACCCTTATAATATGCATAAGCATACACATTATTTCCTTATTTGAGCCAATATGGTATCATCAGCTTGACAAATGAAAAGCCTAGACCCTCCCTTAAATATAATCCTACAGTAAAGAACTCTTATTTGCCCAAATTACATGACAAATACATCATTATTTCAAATTACGAAAAAGGATAAGAAGGGTTGAGAAAGGAAAATCAATTGAGATGAGGAAAGATGAGAAGAATGAAAAAAAGAAGTTGTGGAAAAAAAGGTATCAAGGTGGAATGAGTTTGGTCTTATAGCCTTCCTCCCTTGAACAATTAAGTTCTTAGGGGTGTTTCAACACCTAGTACCTAATGTCCATTGTATGGGAGTTACTTCTTGAGGTAGTTAAGGGTGGTAGAATGCTTAAAAGGGCAAAACATTGTACTATTCCATAAACCTTGAAAAAAAAAAAGCTTCTAAGATGAGGAAGAGAGTTTACAGTCTGAGTGTGGTCAAGAAAAATACCACAATAGAGAGTATGCAGAAAGATGAACCAAACCAAATGGGGATGTTAGAGATTTGACATCAATGGAAAAAGTGAAGGATGCATAATGAAGGCAAGTATGTTAAGTTGAAAGTGAAATCTAGAAAAAATTGAGCCTAAATTGTCCAATTATCTACCCAATTACCCAAGCTGCACATTATAAGCCTAAAAGACCTAATTGACCCTGAAGGTGGTATATGTTTACATTAGTAGAGATTAATATGATAAACAAGCATATGAGACTTTAACGAATGAAGGAAAAGTATGTTATTTGAGTATTATGCTAGAAGATTAACTAATTTGCCAAGGAAGAAGAGAGAAGACCATCACACACTCACAAATCAGGGTTGAATAATTGAATTGTTTACACCATATAAATTATTTGGCTGTTTAATGAGCTTAATTGAAAGTCTTCCTGATTCTATATTAAAAAAATGTTTAAAAATTATTTTACAACTAACTTATTTTTCCTGTCAAATTGTGGATTCAACATAAAAATGTCCTTAAAAATAAAAGCTAAAT
Organism: Tetrastigma voinierianum; assembly: GCA_016808115.1. Classification (NCBI taxonomy): domain Eukaryota; kingdom Viridiplantae; phylum Streptophyta; class Magnoliopsida; order Vitales; family Vitaceae; genus Tetrastigma; species Tetrastigma voinierianum. The sequence continues at coordinate 75,260 of JAEQBH010007621.1, forward strand.
TGTTTGAGGACAAACAAAATTTTTTTTTCTTTGCTTGAGGATAAGAAAACCTTAAGTTTGGGGGAATTTGATGAGTCCTAAACTCATATATTTTTAATTCATTTTTCTTGCATATTTTTAGAAGTTTATGATTCATTTGAATGCTGAATTATGGAATATTCACCAACTTTGTGTTTTGCAGGTTTTGAATGAAGAAAAAGCAAATCTAGTAAGAAAAGAGGCATAAAATTGGCTAAGGCAGAAATGTCGCGACATAATCTCAGAATGTCGCGACAAAACCTTAATAGAACCAACAGAAGCTATGTCGCAACAAGAAACGCTATGTCGCAACAAAACTGAAGATGAACTCAAGGTTAGAAGAGAGCTCTATCGTAACAAAAAACGAGAAAGATTGAACGATAAATGTTGCGACAAAGAAATGAAGGTTACAAAATAATGGTAATTAAAAGAAAAAACTTTGTTGCAACAATGAATTTTTCTGTCGCAACAATGATTGAAAAGTTATTTAACCACAATGTCGCAATATTATTATTTATGTTGTGACAATGATTAAGCAATGGCAGTAAAGTTTTGTCTCAACAATCAAATTTATGTCGCGACAATAAAAGCTACAAAATAAGAGATTTTTGTCACGACAAAAAATGGAAGAGCAATGAGACAAGCCAAGACAAGTTTGTCGCGACAAAGATTTTCAAGTTTGCAACAAATGGTTCAGCCATCGACAAATATCAAGGAAGGAAATATGTCACGACATTTTCAGAGTTGTCGCAACATAGAGTTCAGTTTTAGCAATGCAAGACAACAAGATTATGTCGCGACAAAGAAAAGGTCTGTCACGACAACAGACCCATGCAACTGTGAGAAACTCTATCATGACAAAAGGAAATATTGTCGCAAAAATGGTTGAGATGAACCATAGAAAGAATGTTGCAACAAAGTTGAAGAGTTGGAGGCAAAAAATTTTGTCGCTACAAAATATGAAAAGGAGATAACAGAAGACTATCGCGGCAGTTGTATTTTTATGTTACGCTGTTTCAAAATTGTATCTGCCAAGCACAAGCCAAGGCTGAAAGGTAAGCTTTTTCCTCGACAATGAGACATGTTATGACATGACATTTTTAAGGAGCCGGCAAAAGGGAATGACAAGTTGGATTTTGCCTTGAAAGTTTTTATGTATCGCGACACAGAACCACTGATTCGTGCGGTAGGGTGATCGGAATCAACAATATTTGTTTCCTATATTCCTCCTGCTACTTGGTAGTCAAGCTCTTTGCGGTATAAGCGATCTAAGTCGAACACGGGATGGGTTTTCATCCACGAATGGTCGCATCAATGTTTGAAAATGGTAGAACTTTTTGTTTGGATTTTTGGATTTGGTTAAAAACATGGGAGGTTGTTTGTTCAGCACAGTTCTTTGTAATAACTTAAATGAGAAGTGTGTAATGGTAACCTTGAAGGCTTAGGTCACTAGATTATTAACATGCAAAATTTGTTAAAGTGTCCTCGGGTTATTTCCTCGCATTAGGACAAATAACATATAGTCAAAGCCCAAACCGGATCTTTGTTTATCTATAAAACTTAACCCTAAAACCACTCCTATTTGAGTCAAAACAAGTATTAAGCATTCACAATCCCATTCAGTTTGAAACCCTAGCATTTAACCTCAATTCCATGGCTCGTAAATGACATCACAAGAATATGTCACAGTGCATCTACCATTAAGTCATGAACCTAAAGCATGTAGGAAGTATTGACTAAAGGAAAACATTAAATAGCATTAAACCCTAGTTTGAAAGTATGGAACAATAAAATGCGTGCTGTATCATTTAAACAGAGGACAGCTGAAAGTAACTGAGCAGACTAACGGCCTCATAACTTGAGGCTATGAGGGCTTAGCGAAGCATCCCTTGATTTGTCATCCTCAAGGGAGTGTTTGAAGCCGAGAAAAATGAGGAAAGGAGAGAAGAGAGCAAAATAAACCTAAAATGAAAAGCTGTGGGAAAGCTTGCATAAATGGAAAGTTAGGGTTACAAAGTTATATGGTGGCTTATATAGCCAACCCAAATGTGTGAAATGGAAAAAATGCCTAAAATATGAAATTACAATAGGGACAAAATGGTAATTAATCAAAACGTGGTCGTTTGGAATCAAAAATATCAAAAACACAGGGGCAGCAATTTCGCTAGCATAGCGAAAATTTTGCTAAGCTAGCGAGGAGATTTCGGTAGCCTGGCGAAAATCCCGCGAGATAAGCGAAAACCAAAAATTTCGCTATGAGCGGTAATTTATAGGCTGGCGAAGTCTGCTAACAGCGAAAATTCACATAGCGAAAATTTATTTAAAGAGATTGCGAAAATTTTAGCTATGATTCAAGTACAGCTATGATTGCGAAAATTTTCGCAATCGGTGGCTGCAATGTATGAAAATTCTGGTTTCCTCTGCTTTACTGTTTTGTCTTTGCATCAACCTCTCATCAATTGCCTTCAATTTCTTCCAATTCATTTTTGACATTTCAACGCCTCGGCTTGGTGAAATGGCGAGGATTCTCACATTCGGCACGAAGCCAAGCACTGGCGTGAGTTCCCCGAGAGACACTGCAAAGGAAACTATCCCGAAACAATCTAGAAAACCAATCGAAGCACTAAGAGGACATGCACATGACAATTGGCTTAATTCATATGATTAGTGCGCAAAAAAGCACCAGGCCTATCTTGAATGGGGGCTCGAAATACTTATTTGGAGTCTGTCAGCGCTTTTTCGTGAAATTGCTAAGCGACTTCGAACTTTGTCGGGACATTGTCAAATTATGTCATAACATAATCCAAAAAGAAAACACGAAATCATGTCGCGACGAAGCGCAAGCCTGGCCAGTTGGGGAACAAAGATGATGTTATGTTGCGACACCAATTTTCTATGTCGCGACAAAGCGACGGTCAGGACATAATTTTGGAATCGACAATTTCGACCTTTAGTGCGGCCCATCATTTGAAAATCTATAAATAGAAGCATCTAGGGCACTGTGCACATCTTCGGGAAAATACCAGAAACTCTAGGTAGTTGGAGACTCTTTTATATTCTATTTTGTTTTTTTTTCTTTTGTTTTTTTTTTGTTAATTTTATTTTAGCTTAGCTTTTAGTTAGTTTTTTTAGATTGAGGCGTGAGGCGATGTGAAGTTTCCAAGTATTGGATTTGATAAAATCTTAGTTTTCATTACTATATTATTTAAATGGAATTTGGAGAATATATGGAGTTCATTCATTTCAGTGAATTTTCCTAATCAGTTAGTCACTGATATTTGTGATCCAGTTTTGAAAGATTAATCTCCCTCTGGGAATGGATCGATATTGATTGTTATTTTTCTGCGCAAATTGGAAGAAAATCATAGTTAGAACTCTTGAATTTATTTAATCAGTGTTGTTCTTAAACTTAATTGTTCCAAATATTAGTAGCGTGTACCTAGGAAGAATTTGTATCTTGCTACGATTTCCTAAGAGAGGCCCTCTAAGTGACAGGGAGATTCTGAGTATGGAGACGGAGTTACTTAGGGGTATGGTAGACTAATATTATGGAACTAATGAACTCTGAAAGATTACTCCGATGGATCACTAATTTACTCATGGTGTGAAGATAGTTGGATCATGTATTAGATTAATCGCTCAGAGGTTTCTCCTCTTTCTGATGAAAATATCTTGATCCCATGTTAGCATAGATCTAATCAAGGAGATGGAGAATTTCATCAGATTCGAAGGATGAGATACCAGTTGAATTGGAGAAGGGTTGCAATATTCTATCTATAAGGGCAAGAATTCTTCAATCCTAAGAGTTGGGTGTGAAGTATTAAAAAGGAAAAATACTCAGATATTAGAAAGATGATTATATTTTACAAGTTACTTATTAGACTCATGTATCTAAAAGGAACATGGATTTCTAATTAGTGAAATGTATAGTTTTTGGAGGAATCCAAATATACTACCTTGCTTCTTTGTTGGTAGATTCATATTTCCAACCAATGGCTAAACTATGCATGAAATTGATGCAGAAATTGATAATTAAACATTGATCTATTTCCCAGTGTTTTCTTTACTCAGTGAACTCTCAAATTCCCACTTATATCCAATTCTTTATGTATAGTTATAAAACTCTGATTAGTATTACTTTCCTTTAGTTTAAACAAAAAACAACATTTTTAAAACATTGGAGTTCAAATAGTATGGATCTTGAGTAGATGGGGTAATTGATCTTTCGATTTGTCATCAATCCTTATGGGAAGGATATCCGGACTTAAATCCACTTTTATTACTTGTACGACCTGTGCACTTGCAATGAACTAAACCAAAACACGTTTTCAATTTAAACCTTTTCATACAAAGTAAGCAAAATCTTTATTATCTTGGATTTAAAAATGTTTTTGGCATCGTTGCCAGGGACTAAATAGTCTTTAGTAGCAAGGTCAGAAATTTGGCACACACAACACACTCATCATGTTTTGGTTAGTAACAAGTTTTTGGCGCCGTTGTTGGGGACTTTAGTTAGTCTTTGGTAGCAGTGTTGAAAAAATGGTCAACAAAACACCAAAAGGAAATCAGGGCCACCATCCAGAAGAGGGATGAAGAACTGGAAGCCTCCCCGAACTATAGGAAGAAGCTTTGGACATGGTGAATGCTAATATGATCAGAATGTACAATGCCCAATGTGAGTTTTAGGGTGCTCTGAATTCCATAGGGTTGAGAAAGAATGAGATAATCAAGAGCAATGCAACTTTGCTATAATGTTGTACCCTGAAAATGGTAGGAGATAGCACAGTTGAGAGACCCCAAGCTTCCATCCTAGAATTATGTTAGAGAAGTGCTCTAAAGGCAATCTCCATTAGCACTTACTGTACGCACAACATATTATTAAATATAAAAGGCTTCTTTGTTAATTAGATATTCATACGTTGAATTGATATAGATCTTTAATCGAATTAATGAAGTCTGTGATACATAACATAGCATGAAGGAAATCATGATAATAAGATTCCTATCATGTGCAATTATGTTAGTGTCTAAATTATCCCTAGTCATAGGATCAACAAGGACTGGACATTGTTGATCAGGACAGAGAATAACACATGTCATACTCCTTGATTGGATTAAGCGGTAGATCTTATATTTGTGATCAAGGTTGATCGGAGTTAGGCGTGTTGATGCTTCTTGGAAGTGGTAGAAATACGTGAGGAGACTATATTAGGACAATCACATGGATCATCTATTTAAATGTAGATGATTGTCTCATCATAGCATTGGTGCAATTATCCTTAGACTTAAGGTGCTCAAGGATATCTTGGACGTTGATCCGATACTTTGACCTCAATCCACGTTGCCTCTTAAGGGGTCGCTCATTGGATGAGGATTGTGTATAGTTTGAGGTGTTCGGAGGTAATTGAGTAGCCAACAAAGGATTCACCACTCCCAATAAAGGGCTAAGGCCTCTTGTCGGAATCATTACTCAGGAATCTCTAGCCATAGTGAAAATGTCTTGAGGAACGTCTTCAAGTGCATAAAGCTTTAGTGATGAATTTGGGGACAAGATAAATATCACTTGGGCTAGGTGTGGCATAGCGATCCTAATTAGGAGCTACACAAATTGTCCATGCTTTAGACCAAGTAGGGTATATGGTTTGGTGAAAGGGCTGGGTGCACCGGTATTTTCTATGGGAAGGGTATGCGGTCGGACCAACGACTCTCCGTAGAATTTAAGAGATCGCGTGTGTTGCTAGATACCAATCGCCGACTTGTAATTCAATAGTTGAATCAAGTGGCCAATGCTTAGAGACCTAGTGGGTCGCACACTTAGAAGAGTGGGGTGATGTAAGCAATTTAGATGTGATCGAATATGGGGATTCAATTCTGCATGTGAATGAAATGTCACGGGATTATTGGAATCTGGGATCGAAAGCCCTCACTTAAAGAGATAATAGGTTTGGGCTTGTACCTCGGCTTTGGGTCGTGTGGGAACTCGCCATAACGCATGAGGATGCGTGTAACCTATCATCATTTAGAGTGAGGGGCATTTTAGTCTTTTCACAGGATGGGGTTTTCATATAAATAGAATGTTATGGAAACCCTAATGGATTGATGCTCTTTTTGAGAGAAAATGGAGTTCATGAGAAAGAGTCCAAGTGTGTTCTCTCATCTCCAAAGAAAGTGTTCTAGAGATTGAGAGACCCGGGTTTTGGCTTCCTCTTCGGATCGGGACTTGGCTATGCAAGGACCCTTTCGAGCTGGGTGCCTTGGGGTTATCGGCTTCACTCTTCGTGGATACCGTTAGAGGTGAACCTAAGGTTGGGTTAAACCGATTACAAGTGTCGAGCCACCATCTCGGTTCTTGGAACCAACACAAGGTAATCCTACACCCTTCTCTTTGTTGTAGAACCGGTTTTGATGCTACTAAGGGTCCTTGGATGGGTTTTTGTTGGGATTTTTTTTGTATTTCCGCTGCTATTGGCAAGTGTTGCCTCCCATGAAACCCTTCAGTGGTATCAAAGCAACCTTGTGTGCATCAAAATCGGTTTGTTGTTGAGAGTTTTCGGTTTTTGGTACCCATGTTTTCAAAGTTTTCGAAAATGAGAATTTTGGTATGAAAAGGTTTAGATCCAGTGTTGTTCTTGTTGTATATGGTCATGAGATGATCTAGAATGGTTAATGAAGAAAGAACAACATGGAGATGTGTAAAGTCTAAAGATTGGATTTTTGCAACTTTCACCGTCTACAAACCAATGACATTCGCGAAGCGTTCGTGTCAGCGTGTGACATTGCTTTAATAAATTTCTAGCAACATCACGATGTTGTTCATCAGAACCCAAAAACGTCTTGTGATGTTGCAAAGTGACGTAACATGATGTGACGTGAAGTGACGTGATGTGGCTTGACATGACGTTTAAGTCAAACACCCCAACGTCGTGATGTTCTAACGTCGTGACGTGGTGACGTCGCTACATTCCAACGTCGCGACATGATGACGTTCTAGCATCGTGACGTGGTGACGTGGCGACGTAAGGATGTGGCGACATGAAGGCGGCAGTGGGGTTTTTGAACCCTCACAACATCGCGACGTTTTGACATCGTGATGTGAGTGGCGTTAACGACGTGGCGGTGTCGCGGCGTTGACGTCCCGCGACGTGGGTATTGGTGCCTTGATTCATTATGGCCTTGCATGGTTATGCCTGAGTTTCGAACACACTATTCTTCTGTTTGGAAATAGAAATGTCTTGATTAAAAGCTGACAGATTCGACTTTAAAATTTCTAGAATCATGGATTTGAAAAACCATATTGAAATTACCTAAAGTTGCAGATAAATCGTCTTTCTAAAAATTATGGGTGATGTTGAATCGGAATAATAGTTCGAGGTTGAACGGTGGGGTTTAAATAGGGTTTATGATTCAAGAAGTTGAATCGGACTCATGATTCAAGATGTTGAATAAGATTTGTTCAAGTGTTGAATAAAAGGGTTATTTGTTCAAGTGTGGAATGAAAAAGGATGTAGGAAAAATTTAGTTCAAGTGTTGAATTGAGGTCATTGTTCAAATGTTGAACAAAACAAAAATGGATCAATTTTATTTCAATTAGTGAAAAACCTTTAATGTGCTTCTGAAATCATGGGGTCACATTACCTTCGACTTTCGATGGATTGCATTAGAAAATGCATGTTTAAGGGTGTATGTTAGCATGATGGATGATTATGGACTTTGCCCAATGGTGATTGAGCATACTGAATTTGTTTATTATTTCTTTTTGGATAAATAGGGCCTCTGTGTCCTTGCCTCTCTCTAATGTCTCTATGTACTTCTCTTCTCATCTACATCCCCTTCAAATGTAACTTGAGGTTATTCTTATTAAATGTATGTAATTAGATTACACAGGATTAGGATAAGTTGTTGAAGATGCAAAGGGAGAAAGAAGTGTGAAGGATCCGAAAGAAGACCTTGAAGATTGTAAATTTGATTTATTTTAAGGGTTGTAATAATCATACATCCTAGGTTTGACCTAGTCAAATTCCATTATGGCTCATGGAATTGATTTTAGGATGTCCATAATCATGCCATATAGTTAGAGTAACTATCCTTATAATTTCATGAGATGAATGGATAATGCATGCTAATGAAAAGGATGAGACTTAAATAAAGAAAACCCTCCATTATAAATATTAAGGCTAACGTCTTCCACTAATATGGTGTGAACGAGAGTTCCTTTTGGAGATTGAGGTTGTTGGGTAAACTGACCTTCCTCCATGAGAGAATGTTCTATCCATGAAATGAGTTTTCCTGATTAAATTGGTGTACTTAACTAGACTCATTAGCTTTTTGGGTAAACCCAAGCTTAATGATGGATAGACATGCAGCTGGGTTAGTATACATAAGATGTACACGTATCATGAGTTGATAACCCAGTGATAGTGCACAAAGCAACATGTGATGGCACTGGATTCGATAGTTGCGTCGGATTGCAAATTGGAATAATTATTGATCTAAGATGGCTTGTTGGGTAAACCCAAGGTCACTCAGTGATATGGGATTCCTTGGTGTGTCGATAAATGGAGTATGAATAAGGATACCTACCTTTTTGACTCGAGATAGCTTGTTGGGTAAACCCAAGGTGATTCTCGGTGATATGGGATATCGACCCCTTAGGAGAACCTCCATATAGGTTCTCTCGGATCAATAGTGAGGGCTATGGATTCGTAAAAAAAATAGTGGGAGCCATAATGCGTGATTATTAAGCCTTAATAATTATGCATTTTAAGTATAATCTAACATAATCTCTTTTACATCTAGGTTATAAGAATCAAATCGTGTGAACGTACAAATGGTAATGGATGACAAATTATTGACTGGACCTAAGTTCTTAGACTTGCTGAAGAATTTGAGAATAGTTCTCAATGAAGAAGAATTAGCCTATGTCATTACTAAGCCAATCCCTGGATCCCCAACTGTTGATGCACCTGAAAGTGTTCAAAGGGCATATTAGAAACACTTGCTTGATAGTGCGAGGGCGCGATTGATAGTCCACACCTCCATGTCACCTGAGTTTCAGAAGCGGTATAGAACAGAGGATGCATATTCCATAGTACGCCATCTAAGGGAGCATTATAATGAGCAGGCGGCCTTTGAAGGGTTCAAAGTCACCAGGCTTCTTTTTAGTTCCAAGATGGAGGTGGGGCGTCTCGGTCACGGTTTGCGCTACGAATGTATAATCACATTTAGAGGTTGGATCGGTGGGTCATTGGATGGATCCTGAATTGATTATAGACTTCATTCTGGCAAGGTTACCCGATAGTTTTGCACAGTTTGTGCTCGACTATGAGAAGGTTCATAAAGTACCTACCATACCCGAATTGATCAACGTTCTCGAAATAGCTGAGGGAAAAATGGAAAATAAGAAAGGCAAAGAGACTACTGATTAGTGCCCAAATAGTGCTGTTTTGAGCCACATTCATCGCGAGGTTTTAAGCGCACATGCCTGAAAAATCATCTTAAATAACAAATAGATACACTAAGGTCCAGTATCTTTACTAATCATATTTTGTGGATATTTTTGTAGTTTGCAAGCCAATTATAAGTATCTTGAAACCCGATTTAAATCTGAAGAACCCTGGCCCAGGAACTGGTACATAAACAATCGCGAGCAATTGGAGCTAAATACGGAGGAGAGTGAGCATTGCAAAAAATTTTTGCGGTGTTGCGAATTTACCTTCATAGCTGCATAATTCCTTGGGGCTGCGAAAATTTCGCGACACGCCACTGTTTTCTTTGTGTTAACCACTTTTTGATTGCTTTTTGTGGTTTTGTACCAAAATTACCCTCAATGTATTTTTTTTGTTTCATACCTTTTTGTAATTTCCTTGACTCTAAGCAGTATATAAGCCTCAGTCAAGCCTTGTAAAATCAATCCGATCCATAGTCAATAAAATTGGCGCAGCTTTGACTTTCTGCATGTGTGATGTTCTCTCATTTTCTCTCCCTTTCTTGCACTTTCACCATCCAGGCTTACCCTTGAGGATGACAGCTCAAGGATCTAACAAATTTAAACCCCTCTACCGTCCTTATAAAGGAGGGTCACTAGGTGGAAGTTTGAAGGTAAAGCGTTGTCCTCCTGTTGCCAATGCAGGCATTTATTTTCATTTATGTTTCTGCATCTCTCGTTAGGTTTGAATCCCTGTGATGTATACAGTGGCGATACTTGGCCGACTTTAAAGGCTCGATGGATACTTATTGCTAGATCCACTGATGCTAATAGTTTCCATTTATTTGCTCCTACTGACGAGGTTAGATCGAGGGTCGGTTTAAGCGCGAACATTAATGGTTAATAAATCGCTGTATCTTAGAAGAAAAACTTTTGGGTTCGAGTCTTTCATGGCTAAACATAGATGCAGTTCGGGGAAATGACTATGAATTATCCTCCCGACACGAGGAAAACGACCCGAGGACATTATAGTTGCCTTAGAACCCTAAGCCCAGTGGCCCGAAACTTAAAGGATTTCTTTTACCCTTTATTTCCCAAAAGCTACAATTTTACAAGCCATCAACCTCATTGTTTTTACAATAAACCCCAAATCTAAAGTGGAAACACCATTTTTAGTCAATTGTGACTCACTTCGCATGAAGAAAACCCATCCCTGAGTTCGACCCTAAACCACTATACTGTAGTAGCTTTGCTACGGCAGTAGAAATCCTAGGATACAAATTTTGTTCATTCCGAAACACCTACTGTGGCACGAATCAAATGGCGTCGTTGCCGGGGATGGTGTCGTATTATGAGTGAGAAGCTGTTGAACTTGTGATCCACATCCCAAGTATTGGTGAATTCTCATTCCTTTTTTATTTTACCATTATTCCCCATTTACAGTTCACAGCTGGGGAAATTGAACGTTTATACTATGCATACCCAGTTTTTCTTTGTTTTAAGTTTAACTTGACTATAACTTCTTTTTTGGTAGTCTTGTTTTTTGGTTTTCTTGTTGTTTGTGTTTGTGTTCCTGGGACTTTATGCAAAATTGGGATAGAACCTTCGCGACGAAATTTAGAGAACCCGGTGCACCCGCAAACGGGGGTGTGTGGTAGTTTACATAGTAATCAGATGGAGCCTCCACCAGAGGAGCAACAAAGTCAGCAGGGGATTCCAAGAAACCCCAATGCCTACATGTCAATGAGGGAGTTTGATGAGCTTAAAAGTCATCTCTTTTTAGTCCATTTTTCTGTTTATTTTTCAGTTAAAATGAAATATTTAATATACAGAATTATGAAGAAACTCACGATTTGTCATTAGCGAGGAGGAGCGAAGAAGAAAAAGCGACGAAAAATCGAGAAATAAGTGGATAAAGGTACAGCGTATTGGCAGAGCAGAAAGGAAAAGAAATGACTAAGTCATTGATGCAGTTTTGGGGGTTACCGCATTGATTGAAATTAGCGACGAGGGATAACGAGCTATAGAAGTCGCTGACGTGAAGCGCATGAAAGGCGAAGAAATGGTGATGTCGCGACGTGGTCGAAGTCGTGACATCAGAGCAGGCCAGTGGAACTTGTGAAGGCATGATGTGATGTCGCGACAAGATAGCGATGTCGTGACATCAGGAACAGATAGATCGAAGTTTGCGAGTCGCCGCGAGTCGCGACCTCAATCGATCTTCAGCGACATCAAAACGACCAGTTGAAAGCCCGGAGTAAATTGATGTAGCGACACGGACACCGCTTTCGGTTGAAGGTAGAGCTTCATGAAGTAAGGTCACGACAACAGCTGATGTCGCGACAGAAGACTGAAGTCGCGACACCGGAAAACAACGAGAGGAGTCTCAAAGGATCTAAGTTGATGTCGCGACATGAGATCGAAGTCGCGACATCAGGAACGACCCGGTCGAATCGCGAGAACCATAAGGGTCTTGACAAGACGGTGATGTCGCGACAACGCGAAGACCAGTTGAGCCTACGAGTTCCATAAGATGATGTCGCGACATGAGATCGAAGTGGCGACATCCGAAGACATCGATTGAAGGCTACGCAAGGCCTTAAATTTGAAGTCGTGACAAGATATCGGCGTCGCGACATCGGGAAGAACAATTGAAACTGCTAAGACGCGAAGATCTTCGCGACAAGATGATGATAACCAGCGACATCAAGAATATTAAATCAAGGCTCATATGGTGTCTTATTTGAAGTCGCGGCGTGGTCGAGTCGCGACCTCGATGATGTCGACAAAGAAGTCGCGGCGTGAAACGATAACTTAAGGCACGGATACTCTAGTCCACGGCGGGCTACATTGGGATTAGGGCCCGATTGAGAAACCTATAAATACCTGACTATCGGCTCATTCAAGTAGCTTGGCGACCCGCAGACGAGAAGTGCTGGATTGAAAGCTCATTTTCTTTTCTTTTCTTTTTCTTTTCTTTTATTTTATTTTGTTGTTGCTAGTCGTTTTTAGAGCAGATTATGTTTTCGTATTTTCATTTTCGTTGTATTTACGAATGCGGGTGTTATCGTTTTAGGCGAAGGCGGATCTGATTTCTATTTCTTTCAAATTACTACGGAATGTTTGAAGTTCGAATGAGTGCAGGAATTCGATTGTTTCAGTTTCAACTTGCAGTTTTTCTTATGATCAGAGGAATGCTGTATCGTGTAATTTAGTAATTGAGGAATCCAGCTTCCATTAATTGAACGATATAGTCAGAATTTATCTTTCCTGTAGTCGTTCTAGCAGTTTGTTAATTTCAGTTTACGAATTTACTTCAGATTTTGGTTTTATTGATTTTGGATCTGAATACCAGTTTCTTATACGCAGATTAAGAATTTAGTCATTACCACGATTTCAAGGAAGTCCTGCAACGTGACACGGGAAGACAATCTGGGGGTGCGTCTAGTTCTTTGAAGGTATACTAACTTTTGCTATTCGTCGCTAAACTGCAAGTTCCATGGATAAATCCTCTTCTCACTTGAAGTCGAGAATGAGTTGAATGAGTTATCCGCTAAGCAAGCAAAGAGTTCACCTCGGTCGGATAGTGAGACCAATCGAGTGTTAGAATTTGAGATCTAATCAGGAAAGGTTGATCTATCTAATTTCGAAAGAATCTGGAAGTTGTATATCCTTGACCCGATAGCAGGAGTTAAGGTTTGATCCATAAAATGGGTATGAAGTATTGTAAAGAAAAATACCCCGGATTAAGGGAGATCCTTTTAAATATAGTTATCTAATTCCTGTGACCAGAGAATGAGGTCATAAATTAGATAATGAAATGTGGAGTGTGGAGATCCGAGAATTTGCACTACAATTGCCTTGGAAAGATTTTGAAACTTGAGTTGGCTCGAAATTCTATCGATTTAACTACAAGGAATTGATAGTTCCCTTTATAAGCGTTTTTTTATTGATGTGTCTTTGAGGATAACTATTGATATTCATTTCTTTATTAGAAATTCATTATTCTTTATTCTTTATCTCTCTCGGTTGTTTCTATTTTGATTATTTCCTTTTGTTCTTCCAATTTTCCGGCATCAGATCTTTGGACTCCACTATCATTTATTATTCGTCCCGAATAGTATAGAAACTTGATAGATGAGTGTTGAATTTTAAATTATGGGATTCTGTGGATGATATATGGAACTGAATATTTATTATTTGACACATTGCATGCGAATAGCAAATCAAACAAAGCTTTGAAAATGACTTATTTTAAGAGATTTACGTTACACTTTATTATAAACTCACCCGGTTATGTGAGGTTGCGAGGATTAGACAATAGTCCTTTGGTAATAGTGTCATAAATTTGTACATGTGTTTTGATCTTGTCAACAAGTTTTATGGCGGAATTCTTGAAGTGGTTGTCGAAAGAATTTAACAAATCAATATTCAGATGAAAGAAGGAAATACTAATTTGGACATTTAAAGAAAAAGAACAAAAATAGTTTTTAAAGCAGTGGTTCATTTTGTCACTGACCTTTAACAAACCATATTGAAAATGTTTGTTGACTAGGCTAATCCTATTGATCTTAGTGTATTTTGATTTCAGGAAGGCCTTTGAAATACGGCCGTGATAGATAAAGGATCGGACGGAAGAACTGACCGAGGAATGCGAGAGAGCGGAGTCCTCGAGAGCGAGGATACCATGGAAAATTTATGGAATACATTCATTCACAATAAATATTCAGCAATAAAACAACCAGCAGTCGATGCTAATGATTATGAGCAGACGGCGTGATAACTATGGTCCAGTAGAACGATTATTGGACCAGACCCTTTGAAAATCGATGAACACTTGGGGCTGATTTACGAATAATTCAACTCCAATTTAATGGGTGAAGCGGAAGTTATTCAAATACAGTTATTCCCATTCTCCTTGCGAGACATGGCTATAACTTAGTTTTAACTCCTACCTCGAATCACGGTAACAGGAGGAGCGTGAGCTTATTTGACAAATTCTTTATCCCATCCCTTGATCGAAGAGGAAAGAAATCATTAATTCAAACTTGAAGGAGATGGGGATAGGCATATTGCTTGGAGGAGTTTCTTTGAATCTGACAAGGTCATCCCGGATCTTGAGAGAGAAATAGCCAGGCTAAAGGGAACAAAATGAATGTGATGGACAATGTCGACCACAGGGCCCAATTTGGATGAATTGATTTATTTGATGAATCTGGGAAGCTCACTTGAAGGCTAACAACGAGAAGCGGACTTGTGGAAAGAATGAAGAGTGGACAGATGGAAGAACCTCCTAAAGCAGAGTTGAAGACAGCTGAGATTATATGGCTGGAAACAAAAAGGGGAGTTCTCACTCTTTTTCCTACCTTTTATTTTAATTGCATTTGAGCTGAAATAATTGATTAGGATATCAAATTTAAAGTAGCAAGATTGCAAGTTTGGGGGAATTTATTTTTATCTTATGCGGAATGCTTAACTATTAAATAGGAGGAAGTGTCCCAATTCTGCTGTAGTAAAATAAATTGAGCTATGGTGTTTTGAGACATTGCATAACTGAGAAATGTTGTTAATTGGTTTGTCTGCTATTTTGGGATATAACACGGGTTTAAGGAGGATAACCAGGAATGGCTGGAAAATTTAGATTTGATTAACAACAATCTTTCTAAATTCTTGGAAGTCATGTGAAATGAGAGAACCTGATAGATAGCAGGAAAAGAGGCAGATGTCTTGAGCAAAGAAAGTTGATCTCTCTAATGGGATTGTCATTGAAGCGGCAGGAAACTAAGAAGAGAGAGAAAGAAAGAGAGTGATTCCCTCATTCCCGGCTCATTTGAACACTTTAGACCTGGATCCCCCGACATTTTTGCCACCTCGTCCAAGAAGAAGAAAAAATAGACCTTCTCTTTGCCTAACCTTCCCTATCATCCTTATCAATTACTGTATATCCAACAGTTGCAAATAAATCAGGAATAAAATGTGAAATTTAAATTGAATGATTGTTCTTTATCTTGCATTTGATTGTCAATATTATGTTGCTTTGTGGTTGCATGATTAGGAAATCAAGGTAGGAATTAGTTTCAAAATAAAAACTGCTAAGAGGTCATTAGCTTGATTGTATGAAGCAGTTAGAGTAGGAGTAGGCTGAAATGAAGGAAAGTGCGAATAAGGACAAAATGCATATAGTTTGGTGAAATACAAGGTGCGGGAATTTACTTATATTTGCGATAAGTCGGAATAGAAGAGGTGATCTGACGGAAGAAGACGAAACATGATTTTGAGTTGTGATCTGAGCAGTAAATCGAGGATCTGTTGAATATCAATTAACAACTACTCATCGATAAAAATGAGTCCAAGATCTCCTTATAGTTAGTCACAGCTGCTCCATCCAGGTTCTAGAATTTGTTAGATTATTGATTGAGGCGAAATCCTAGGTGATACAGCTGACAAGAAATGATGCAGGCCATTCTTGAACAGTTTGAGCTTTGAGGCCACCCATATTGTATATATGCTTTTGCATACACCTTAGTCCACGAATTTGAGCCAAGATATTCCATGTTTCGAATAATCGGTCTGGCCAAGCCATCCTTTATCACTAATCTTCAGTAAGAACCTGAAGTAACTTTCGAGAACTCAAAAAGAAGAGGAAAGTAAAGTTTGGGGAGTTTAATTTAGGAAAAGCTAAATAGATGTAAGGAGGTGAAAGAAGAAAGATCTAAGACGAAAATACAAAAGGAAGAAAGCTAAAAGAATAGTTTTGTCTTGTGGCTAACTCTCTTGAGCAATTAAGTTCTTAGGGGTGTTTATTACACAGTACCCTAACTTATCATACGGGTATGGGAGCTACTAACCCAAAGTTCGCTAAGAGTGTTAGAAACTAAAAAGACAAAAACAACCTACGAAGGGGTGATTAGAGGAAAATTTCCCGAGTTAGAATTCTGAGGAAGAGAATTGGGAGCATCGACTTTGAAAGAGAAGAAATTCGAGGTAGTATCCCAAACATGAAGTTTTAGGAAGTTTTAGGAATTACAAAGGAGGGAAATAGAAGTTGAGGAGAGAAAGAAAAAGAGTTTTGGGTTATCTACGATACAAACATTCCATTCATCTATACCCTTTTACCTAAACAGCATTGCAAGCCCCGGGCACGATTGATCTTGAAGAGGCTGAATTCACCTACATTAGTGGAGATCAATACGAAAAACAAGCTTATGGAATTTGGAAGAATGGGAAACAATCAAAATTGTGAAAGACTTTAGGAGTTAAATGACTGATATAAAAATGAGAAAGGAAATAATTTAATATTCAGCTAGGATCAATGTATATTGTTTGTAAAACAATTTCAACATTTAGATTTTTTTGTATAGCGAGAAAAGTGAGACCCGACTTTGAATTGGATTGGAAGTTAAATGAAAATTTTGTATATGAATTGCAATTAAATTGAATGCCACTCAAAAAAAAAAAAAAAAAAAAAAAAAAAAAAAAAAAAAAAAAAAACGAAGAAAAATGTCTCTTGTTTGAGGACAAACAAATCTTTCTTTTCTTTGCTTGAGGACGAAGCAAAATTTTAAGTTGGGGAGTTTGATGAGCTTAAAAGTCATCTCTTTTGGTCAGGCTACATTTTATTTTTAGGTTAAATGAAATATTTAATATCTGAATTATGAAGAAACTCCTGGTTGCATTAGCGAGGGGAGGAAGCGAAAGAAGAAAAAGCGTGAAAAATCACGGAAATAAATTGGATAAAGGTCTGTATTGGCGGAAGCGAAGGAAAGAAATGGTTAAGTCATTGATCACGGTTTTAGGGGGTTGCGGCGGTTGGTCGCGACGGGGATATGGCTATAGAAGTCGCGACATGAAGCGCACATGAGAAGGCGAAAGAAATGAGGCGATGTCGCGACGTGAGGTCAGAGTCGTGACATCGAGCAGGACCCGTGGGACTTGTGAAGGCATGATGTGATGTCGCGACAAGATAGCGATGTCGTGACGCCGAGAGCGAATAGATCAAAGGCTGCGAGTCATAAAGCGAATTCAGCGCGACCTCAGTCGATGTCGCGACATCGAAGAGCAACCGGTTAAAGCCCGGAAGAGTAAATTGATCATCGCGACACGGACACGCTTCCGGTTGAAGGTAGAGCTTCATGGAAGTAAAGTCAATGACGGTGATGTATGACGGAAGACTTAAGTCAGCGACGCGGAAAGCGGCGGAGGAGTCTCAAAAGGGGATCTAAGTTGATGTCGCGACGCCCAGAGATCGAAATCGCGACATCGAGGAGCGACCGGATCAAAGATCGCGAGCCATAAGGGGATGTCAGCGTGAGACTTGATGTCGCGACAACATGAGAACCGATTGAAGCCTACGAGTTCCGTAAGATGATGTCGCGACATGAGATCGAAATCGCGGCGTCAGAACCTCATCGATTGAAGGCGCAAAGGCCTTAAAATTTGAAATTAAGTGACAAGATATCGGCGGTCGCGACATCGGGAGAGAACAGTGAAACCTCTTCAAGACATGAGAAGATGTCGCGACAAGATGATGATGTCGGCGACATCAGAATATTCATCGAGCTATATAGTGTGCGGCGGAAATTCGCGGCGTGGGATCGAAGATCGCGACCTCGATGATGTCACGACAAGAGCTGAAATTAAAGCGGCGTGAGCGATAACGAACTGGATACTCTGATTACGACGGGCTACATTGGGATTAGGGCCCGAAACCTATAAGTACCGGTATCGACTCATTCATTAACAGGCGGCCACGAGGCGAGAGTGCGGATTCTTTGAAAGCTCATTTTCTTTTTCTTTTCTTTTCTTTTCTTTTTTATTTTATTTTGTTGTTCTTGATCGTTTTAGAGGCGGATTATGTTTCGTATTTTCATTTTCCGTTTGTATTTTCTGAATACGGGTGTTATCGTTTTAAACGAAATTTGAATCTGATTTCTATTTCTTTTCAAATTTTCACGGAATGTTTGAAGTTGGACAAATTCTGGAATTGGTGTTTTCAGTTTCAACTTGATTTTCTTATGATCGGAGGAATCTTGTATCGTGTAATTTAGTAATTGAGGAATCCGGCTTCCATTAATTGGCGATATAGTCGAATTTATCTTTCTGTAGTCGTTCTAGCGGTTTGTTAATTTGATTCTGAATTTACTTGATTTTGGTTTTATTGATTTTGGATCACGAATACCGATTTCTTATACGTTAAAATTGCGTCATTACCGATTTGAAGTCCCTCTGCGTGACACGGGAAGACAATCACAGGGAGTAACGTCTAGTTCTTTGGTATACTAACTTTCTTTATTAGGGATCCTTTGCGCTTGCGAAGTTCACTTGGATAAATCCTCTTCTCACTTGAAGTCGAATAGTTGAATGAGTTATCCACTTAAGCGAGCAAAGAGTTCACCTCGGTCGGATAGTGAGACCAATCCCGTGTTGAGATCTAATCAAGGAAGGTTGATCTATCTAATTTCGGAGGAGAAATGCGAAGTTGTATCCTTGTGACCCGATAACTTGGGAGTTAAGGTTCTGATCCATAAAATGGGTATGAAGTATTGTAAAAGAAAATGCCCGGATTAAGAAGTCCTTTTAAATATAGTTATCTAATTCCCTGTATTCGAGAGAATCGGAGTCATAGAATTAGATAATGAAATGTGGAGTGTGGAGATCAAATTTTGCACTACAATTGCCTTAGACTGATTTTGGAAACTTGAGTTAATCAAGAAATTCTATCAGTTTAACTCTGAATTGATAGTTCACTATAAGCTGTTTTTATTGATGTGTCTTTGGGATAACTGTCGGTATTCATTTCTTTATTAGAAATTCATTATTCTTTATTCTTTATCTCCCGGTTATTTGGTTATTTCGAGTTATTTCCTTTTGTTCTTCAATTTTCGACTGCTCCCGAATCTTTGGATCCACTATCATTTATTCGTCGAATAGTATGGAGCAGTAGTCGGGGTAGTTGATTTAAAATTCTTGAGATCTCTGTGGGATCGATATCTGGACTTAAATCCATTTTACTACTTGTTGACCTGTGCACTTGCAGAATAGCAAATCAAAACAAAGCTTTGAAAATGGCTTATTTTAAGAGATTTTTGTTCTACACATTATAATTTCCACCAGTTTATAGCGAGGTTGCGAAGTTAGACAATGATCGCTTTGGTAATAGTGTCATAAATTTGTATAATGTTTTGATCTTGTCAACGAGGGACCATATACACCCACCAAGGGGGTGAAGGTGCACCTCATGCATTGTACCTCCTATAGAAGATATGGATTATCGGGCCTTGTTGGTGCCCCTGTTCCCAACCTTCCATTGTATGGAAAATGAGAATCCATACACACACATCCGGGAGTTTGAGGAAGTTTACACAACTTTCAAGGAGGATGCAATCGATATGGATATGCTTAAGCTAAAGGCCTTTCCCTTAACCCTCAAAGACAAAGCCAAAATTTGAGAGCCCAATTCTCAGGCGAGGACCATCGGAGTTAGGCGAGCTGCGAGGGCGGGGTTTTGAAAAAGTTCTTGATGCAAGGACCCAGCGAGTTTGAAGAGGCAAATTTATACATTTGCTGCAACCCGTGATAATGAGAAGTTCTACCAATCTTGGGAGAGATATATGGAAACTATCGGTGCATGCCCACACCATGGCTTTGATACATGGATGTTGGTCGGCCACTTATGATGGAATGTCTTTGTCATGAAACGGTGTGGAGACCATGTGTGGAGGGGACTTCTGAAGCCCAGTCAAACGAAATAAAAGGGACTTTCGGCTATGTGGTTAAGAACCTCCAAAGCTTGGGATGAGCCATATCCTAGGGAGACAGACAGGATGAGGCCACCACCAAATCAAAGGGGAGGCATATACTCGCTCTCAGAGGACATGGAGACGAAAGCAAAGCTGTCCACCTTGACTAGGAGGTTGGAAGAGCTAGAAACGAGGAATCAGCATGAGGTACGAGCAGTGACTGAGGCATATATGCCTAACCAACCATTCTTTAGCACATCGATCCACTTGAGCACCCAGAAACGTGAAGTGTTCCTTGATAGGGACTGTGGCTGAACAAGCCAATCACCTGTGGGCCAATCTGAAGCCACCGGCCCAGAAACCCACTCCTGGCAATGCTGACCCAGTGGAAGAACCACCCAGTCTCACGGAAACAAAACCTCCTCCTTATGTACAAACCTCTCCTGGAAACAAAAACCTCTTCCTTATGTGCCTCCTCCTGCACAACAACAGCATGGGTCCTCAGCCCAGCCACAACCACCACCATCTTCATCTTCAGTTGAACAAGCTATTATGAACTTGAGTAAGATGGTGGGTAACTGTGGAGGAACAAAAGCGAGTGAATTCCCAGGGCCCGGTCAAAGAATTGACCACGGTGGAAAGCTTTCGATAAGAAAATGAGCAACCTACACTCATAAATTTCTCAAAAGCATGACAGCCTGCAAGCTGAAATTTCCCAAAAATATGACAACCTACAGTATTCAATATCAAGACTATCTAACCAGCAGCAGGTGCAGGAAAAGGGGCAATTCCCCTCTCAGACACAACCAAATCCTAGGGGACTGCATGAAGTGAGCTCTTCCATTGAGCCAAATTCTATGATGGATGAAGTTAAGGCAATCATCACATTGAGAAGTGGCCAGGCTCAAACGGCAAACACTTGACGAGTAAAACAAGGCCGGAAGGTGAAGGCGGAACCGAAGATGTGGTGATCAAGTAGTTCTTGAAAAAAATGGCACACCCCACCTTTTCCTCGAACACTAAAAGCTAAAGAGGTAATTAATCGAGGTTGAAATGTTAGAAGTCTTGAGGCAAGTAAAGATCAGCATCCCCCTGCTTGACATGATCAGAGCAGATTCCCCACCTATGCAATATTTTTGGAAGGATTTGTGTGGTGAAAGAAATTTGAATGTCAGTGTGAAAGCCTTCTGGTGAAACAGACCGGGTGCTATCATCGATCGAGGCTCATTGTGTCTCTAAGATCAGTTTGTCGACCATCTCGGTTAATATTAGGCACTTGTGTGGAAGAGCCTTTGCTAGACCTTGAATTGCAAGTGTGAATCTCCTCCTGATTCGATGTCTGGCGGCTTGGGTTGGGAGAATTAAGGCCACCTCCATCCACCTTTGTCTCTTGCGGATAGATCCCGATCGAGATACCCAGAAAGGGGATGAGTGGAAGATGTCATAATATAAGTGGACAAATTCTACTATCTATTAGATTTTGTTTATGCTAGACTCTGAATGTCGGCAGCAACGAGGGACGATTATGTACTATCATATTGGGAAGACCATTCTTGGCCACTTCGATCGTTATCAAGCTACTTAGAAATGGGTGTTATGCAACTCACCTTCAGAAACAGGCCACAGAACTCCAGCATCTTCCACTTGAGTAAAAAGCACATGCTGCCGGTGGAAGATGGCCTAGAAGTTTGCATCATTGACCTGATCACGGAGGAACGGGTGACCGGCGGGGGGATGCGAGATGTCTTGTTGAGTATTGGCGGAAAGGGGCGCGAGGAAGCAGGGACATGAAACTTATCCGAAGTCTTTGGAGGAAGAAACAAAGAATTTTACCTTTGATGATTGAGAGGAACGGGTGGAGGCCACAGAATTGGAGCTTAAACCTTTTTCTGCGGAGTTGAAATATGCATTTGGAAGGCTGAGGAGTAGGTGTCAATTGTCAACAATCTGTAGCTAGCAGCTACGGGAAGGTAGTCTCTTTGTCTCTAGGAGAACAAGCAAGCCCCTAGAGATTGGAAGTTTGCGATCGGGGTGATGGCCCATAAGTTTACTTTTAAATCACGTCTGCACAAAGGAGGAAGCCGTCGATAAGGCGACCTGAAGAAGGCCGAGACCATGTAAGAAGTGGTTAGGGCGGAAGTCTAAAGTTGTTCTTGTTTAGTATTATCTACCCGTATCGGATAGCATGGGTGAGTCCAGCCCGGTGGTGCCTAAATCGGGGTAACCACGATTGCATAACAAAAGGAGAGGAGATGCCCACATGCCACCACTGGGTTGGGGTATGTATTGATTATAGAAGGCTAAATGAAGTGACCGGGAAGGATCGAGAAACTCCCTCTACCCTTCATGGATCGGCTTCTTGGGAGGATTTTGGTCGACCCTTCACGCATTTCTGGATGGCTAGTCGGATACTTTCATCGAAATTGGTGCAAAAGACAGGGGAAAAGACCACCTTCGCATGCCCATTTGGCACATATGCATACGGAGAATGCCCTTTGGCTGTGTAATGCCCACCTTACATTTACCAGTGTTCAGCATATTTAGTATTTCGGTGATTTGGTGGCACATGATGGAGGGTTTACATGGATGACATTCTGATCTATGGAGGAGTTTTGAAGAATGCTAGTCAACACAGAAAGTATCTACATAGGTGCGTAGAAAAACCTAATCTTGGCTAGGAAAAATACCATTTTCATAGTAAGTCAGATTAATACTTGGGCGTATTATTCGGAAAAAGGTCCGAAGTTGATAAGGCAAAAAATTGACTTAATTTCCAATTGCCCTCCCTCACAGATGTCGAGGCGAGGTAATTCTTGGCGTCACGGGTTACATAGGAGGTTCATCATGGACTTCTCAAAAATTGCCAAGCCTCTCTACAAAATGTTGGAAAAAGATGACAAATTTATTGCCAAAAGAGCTTTGAGGAGCTTAAAGCCTACTTGACCACTGCACCAATAGTGAGAGCCCCCAACTGGTAATTACCCTTCGAGGTGATGTGCGATGCAAGCAATCTAGCCATTGGAGCAGTTCTTGGACAAAGGGAAGAAGGAAAGCCTTATGTGGTCTATTATCTCTGACGAACCTTTGAATGAGACCTGAGAGAATTACCTGACCACGGAAGTGGTAGCGATGGTCTATGCCTTAGAAAATTTCGAACTTATTTGGTTGGGTGAGATGAAAATAATATTCACGGATCATTCGGCCTTGAAATACTGCTCACTAACGAAATGCTAAGGCTAGGCTTGCTCGGATGGGTTCTCCACATTTACAAGAGTTCAACACAAAATCGAGGGGACAAGGGTGTAGAGAAAATGTTGTTGTCGATCTATCAAGATTAACAATGCACGCCAACACTCCTGACCCTCGATCGATGATGAGTTCCTTGAGGAGTCCACTTGCTCTGGTTGAGAGAAAGCACCTGGCAGGTATGCCCACATTGCAATTACTTGGCTGCAAAGGGAGCTACGTGATTGAAGAAGCCTGAGAGAGATTCTTCTTCGCAAAAATTCCTCCTACTATTAGGAGAGAACTCTTCTTGTACAAATACTATGTGACCGGATGTCGGGAGGTGTGTGCACAAGCGAGCAACGGAATAATCGACCATTGCCATGAGAATGCATGTAGGAGGCCATTTGCTTCCTAGAAATTGCAAGGGAAGGTATTGCGGTCACCGTTCCCTTTGGCCCTCTCTTTTCAAGGATGCCCTTACCATGTGCACGAGAAATCGACAAATGCAAAGGTTAGGGAAGATTTCATTTGTCACATGATGCCTTTAAACCTCGATTTTGGTAGTTGATGTTTTCGACGTATGGGGGATCGATTTCATGGGACCATTCCCTTCCTCCCTTGGATACCTCTACATTTTGGTGGGAGTTGACTATGTGTCCAAGTGGTTGGCGACGATTCCTTGCCGACGATAGACCATAGGGTGGTATTTAAATTCTTGAAGGAAATATATTCTCCAATTTAGGGTCCCAATATAATTAGTGATGGAGGTTCGCATTTACATATGAGCCTTTTGAGAGCGTCCTCACTAAGTATGGTGTCAAGCATAAAGTAGCCACCTCATACCACCCTCAGACCAATGGCCAGGTTGAGCTAGCCAATAGAGAGATCAAGACAATATTGATGAAAGTGGTGAACTCTAACTGAAAGGATTGGTCTCTCAAGCTTCTAGACTCTTTGTGGGCACTCTGGAGACTGCCTCTGAGACCGTGCAGGTATGTCTCCTTATCGCCTAGTTTATGGCCAAAGCATGTCACTGCTTTTGTGGAGATTGAGTATAAGGCATGGTGGCGGTAAAGAAATTGAACTTTGGATATGGGCTGAGCTAGTCTCGATAGGCTCTCGATATGCTTGAGCTAGAAGAGCGAGGAATGATGCCTACTTCAACTCAAAATTGAAAGATAAGGCTGAAGAGGTGGCATGATCAGCTAATAGCTCGCAAACATTTCAAACAAAGGAGACCAAGTGTTGCTTTCTACCACTCTAAAGCTCCACCCCTTCCGGGGTAAGCTTAAATCCAGATGGATGGCCCGTTCACCATACGGGAGATACATCGATGGATCGGTGGACACATTCGATCCCAGAGCGCGAGAGTATTGAGGTTAATGAGAAAAGGCTGAAGCCACCATATGCGGTGCAACACTCCAGCTGACAAGAGTCCCCTCCTTGGCCCTCCATGATTGCTAAAATGGGTCATCTGAGTGGCTTTGCGGTATCTCTCAAAAGCCCACAAATTTTGTTCCTCAAATTTTGGTTTCTTTACTTTAAGAAGTGGCTTTTGTTTTCTCACAATTTTTAGTCTTCTGTTTTGCAGGTGTTGCACTGAGGCTTGGGTGTTATTTTCTGCCTGGAAAATTTCCAGATTGTGAAATTTTCACCCAACACAAATTCGCGAGTTCACGAAAATTAGCGAATCTCTTGTTAAATCTCCCTTGCCTTTTCATCTTAGCTCCTAGCTGCAAACCCTTCGTTTCTTCGCCGCCGTTAATTTTCCTTTCTTTTAGCGCTCTTCGGCCTCCCCGGTCGCGTTCCTCCCCTCCCCACGCGCCGGCTCCAGCCCAGCGCGCATTGCCGCGCGCGGTTGCTCCAGCCCCTCCTGCGCCCCGGGCTCAGTCGCGCCGTGCCTCCGTGCGGCCTCCGCCGCTCGGGGCTGATCTTTGTTGTGGGTTCCTCCGCTGCAGCCCCAGCCCCTAGGAGATACCACACTCAGGTTGGCCCCACTCCACCCTCCCGCCACATCCTCCAGCATCGAGAGGGCCCACCATCAGAGGCTCGGACCTCGGGCCCAGGCGAGTCCTCCAACTTCAGGCCTCAGAAGCCATAGTCGCCACCCCATCAGGGCCCTGTTTGAGCCCCTCATTTGGACATGTCCCCAGCTTCTATCATCCGGCGACCACTCTTCCACTACAACCCTATTCCAAGGAATGTGATTGCAATGAGAGGGACTTGCATGATGAGTTTTTTTATGATCTTTTGTCCTTTCGCGGACCGAGAAGCTTCGGACTCGATACTCTAGTGCGGGGAGTACTCCACCGGAAGCGGATTCATGACACCTCGTCGGTTTTTCTACCTCGGGTGGTCATCGAGTTCTACCACACGATGACATCAGGGCTGAGTCCAACGGGCTTCTCTTTATTTTCCATCAGCGGCCTACGGGATACTGGAACTGACTTTATCACGGCTACATTCAATCTGTCGATTGGTCTCGCCCGGCTTCGGTAAACATAAGGCGTGGCCCCATCCCTTATCCATGGAGATGGTCTGTCTTCTTTCCGGGAACACTACCCCCGGGTCGGTTCTATTCAGGAGGCAGCTCCCGCCGCGTATGTGATTAGTGCCCAAAAAGTGCTATTTTGAGCCCTATTTTTAATAGGTTTTGAGCGCTTTTTTGTGTACTAATTGTTATAATTAACCCAATTGACATGTTCGGGTCCACTATTGTACTTCGATCGACATTAAGTTTGTTTTTGTAGTTTTTACGATTGGAAGCGAATGTACGTGTCGACCAATCATAACAAAGTCGGGTTGATTTCCATCAATTTTCATATGGTTT
Organism: Tetrastigma voinierianum; assembly: GCA_016808115.1. Taxonomy (NCBI): domain Eukaryota; kingdom Viridiplantae; phylum Streptophyta; class Magnoliopsida; order Vitales; family Vitaceae; genus Tetrastigma; species Tetrastigma voinierianum. The sequence continues at coordinate 101,499 of JAEQBH010007621.1, forward strand.
TCTATCAATTTATTAAGCGGAATGAAGAATATCAAAGCAAGAAGAAATGGAATGATGCGAGAGGAATGGTAGCGGGGAGCAATGGAATAGTCTTTGAATAGTGCGAAATTTCGTACGAGGAATTTTCGCTATCATCAGCGAAAGTACTATGCATAAGCGAAAATTTCAATTTCGCTATATTGAAATTTAAGCTATCATAGCGATTTTAAGCTATCGTAAGCGAAAATTAACGTGCATAAGCGAAATTTTACCCTTTGTTTTGTGATCCAAGCGACTCTAGTTTTGGTTTTCTCATTTACCCTCACTTGTAAATATTCTAGTTTGGTTATTTTGGTATTTCACATATTTGTAAGAAGCTATAAGCCATTGTAACCTGCTGATGACTAGTTTTATTTTGGAAGGGAAATATACGGGCCCACTGTTTTGGCCCTCATTTTCTCTCTCTTCTCTCTCCTCTTTCTCTCGCTTTCTTGGTTGCAGACACCTCCAGAGGATGACAACTTGGAGGATGAGCGGCTAAAACCATTTCCTCCTTGAAGTGGAAGGTTGCTGGGTCCAGGGATCGAAGAATTTCTTTGGTGGTTCCCTTTGTTTTTCACGACGAGGTTTTGGCATTTTAGTTCCCAAATTTCTAACTCTAGGTTTAAAGCTTTTTGATGTACTTTCTTTGGCCAATACTTGGCAAGCTTTTAGGGTTCAGTGTATTCTTAGCTTTAGATACACTGATATCCATTAGTTGCCATTTACGAGCCACTGGAGGTAGGTTAAGGGATGAATTTCAACTTTTTAGGTTAAAATCTCTTAAGCATGCTCTCCTTAATGTGTATTTGGCAAGCTTTTTGGGTTAAATGAATACTTTCACTAGATTCACTGATGCCTAGTTAGTTGTCTCCTATTAGTTACTGAAGGGTAGGTTTTTGAGACATGTTTTCACTATAGGAACCATAAATGCTAAATAAATGCTTTCTATCAAAAGGAAAATTATTAGGGTTTAGTTTTTAAAGTTAAATGAAGATCGGGTTCGGGAGATGACTATATGTCATCCTCCCATGTGAGAAATGAACCCCGGGGACCTCCGGTTCCTTAGGACCTAAAACCAGTAGCTGATGCTTCAAGGAGTTATTTTCTTATTTTCTTCATTTTATTTTTCAGTTTGCAAACCCTGACCCCTGTTTTATCACCACCTTAAAATCAGACCAGAGAATTCACCATTTTTGACTTCACTTAAATCATTTGTGCGAAGGCCATCCTGTGTTGGAGCCTTAGACCGCTATCTTTGCCAATGGCTTGACTACGGCCGGTAGGAGGAGTTTAGGATACAAATTTTGTTGATTCGGGATCGCCTATTGTGTACGAATCGGTATGCTTCTTGCCAGATCACGATCCTACGGTCTAATCTTTTCCCGCTCCAGTATACAGTTCAGAGGAGGAGCCATCTTGGAGGCCCTATATCGCATCTCGAAGGGCTACTGGTTCAGTCCAGCAGAGCTTATTATGACTTCCTTGTTCCATTTTGAGGACAAGGTCCATCGTAAGAGTCTGCCTTGAGTTGAGTCCACACCTCTCTTATTCCCGAGACTCCTATGCCAGGTGCTTGAGCATATCGGCTTCCTTGATGAGCCTAGATTGGAGCGCCGTCGTGACTGTGAGGCCAGCCCTATCGTCGATGGGTGGCAACTTATTCCCCACTCTTCTCACCTTCGCCTTAGGTGCCCAGCGAGGACCGGCCAGCTCTGGAGTATTCCTACTAGGGCTGACCCCTCAGTGGACATGTTGGGAGCCTTGAAGCTCCGGCACCCTCAGTCGACATCTCCCCCTCAGGCTCCCGGTCACAGCTGGCTCGGCTACCCTCTTGCCTTTTCGGGGCCCACGCCCCAGTATCGCCCCTATAGGCCGGCTAGCTGCGGCGACACTCCCGCCACCTCATGACATATTACCGTTTCCACGGGACTTCCGACCATCAGCGGATGCAGTCGCGCATTCTCCGCTCTGTGGCATCATTTGCGACTTCCTATGCAGCCCTCGCGGACAGGATGACTCGCACTGAGGCTACCATGGCTCATACCAACGCCATTCTCGCTCAGAATCAGGCCATCCTCATGTAGATCCAGAGTCACCTAGGTCTCCCTGCGATATCCCCATATGTACCTTTATCTTAGTTTCCCTCTACTCAGAAGCCCAGGATCGGTGTTCCCTCACCTCCGGCCCTGCGGACTCATGCCGGAGTCCTCGCGGCTCACGGCGGTTGGGCCACTCCTCCAATGACACCTCGGCCGTACAGGCGGGGACGCCTCTTCAGCGGCTACTAGGCGGGGAGTGGCACTTCCTCCACTACCTTTCCAATCCACACCCTATTGCGGTCAATGACACACTTGGTTGAGGGGAGAGTTAGTAAATGAAGTGATTTTTATACTGTAGACATCAGTTTTATTTTACACTTTTTGAGTTTACTACATGTGTAAGCAAAGCCCATTTTGTATGTTTAGTGGCTTGCTTTTTGCTTCTTTTTGAGAATGTTGTTTTTGAAAAAGTTGAAAATTTAGTGACACACACGATTATACATATCGAATATTTCGATTTCTTAACTCATTTTATGATTTTGCCCAATTTTTTGTGGTTTTGCCTAACGCAAGTTGAAAATTGAAACAACGCGATACCATTAATACTAGATTAGTTCCATTCATGATTAAGTGGTTGGCTAGTTGAAGTCTCCTGGTATTCAATCTTTTTCTTCCACCTTTATCTAGCCACACCTTTGTGCATCGGTTTTACGTAATAGCTGAAGCGCATAACTCCATATCTTGCAAACTGCCACTAGTTTCATTGACCACCTGTAAAAGGTTATAGTTCCCCATAAAACAAGGCCAATGAAGTCTTCCAAAAGAAAAAGACAAAGAAAAAGAAAAAGGAAAAAGAAAAAGAGAAGAGAAAAGCCACGTCGCTTTACCTTGAAACCCGAGCACGGGTCCGAGGGGTGTACGGTGAAAGTCTTTAAAGCCTGGTGCCCTAAGCCTTAATTGGTTGGGAGCCACCGACTTAGTGCTCGCTACATGGTTGGATGGGTGAGGTTTAACTAAGGTGCTGGAATTTCGAATTCATTCGGAGTCTGAGGTGAAACCCGAGGAGTTAGTGGTCGAAAGATCCTCATGACTTGATGCCCTAAGCCTTAGTTGGTTGGGAGTCATCGGTGGACCCCCGTTACACGGACTTTGGTGAGGTCGATTTCTCAACATTGCATCCTACGATACAAAGAGAAATATGACAAAAGAGTGGAATTAGATTTATTTAGGTTGGTCAAGGTGCTAGGATTTGGCAGTAGCTTGGTTGGAAGCGATTTAAGCGGGTTATTGTTGGCCGATCCACATAAACACTTAGATTTTGTGGAAGTTTCCGCGTCGATTCCCCTTGGGATAAGATACTCTTAGAAACTTAGTCTGTATGGCATTTATTCTCGACTGGTTGTTGTCATAGGTCTCGATCATTCCTGCGAGGGTAGGGCATTGCTACTCATTACATTTCTTGAAAATACCATTCCTTTTGCATGAGCTTAACTATCCCAGCTCTTCCTTCTTTTGTGTACTAAGGGACTAGCAATGTGTCGGTGGGGGAGTGATTAGTGCTCGAATAGTGATGTTTTGAGCCACCCATTCATTCACGGGTTTTGAGCACTTTGTGTACTAATCATCTTAAATGTGATTGATACACTAAGGTCCGTATACTCTTAATCATATTTTGTGGATATTTTGTAGTTTTGCAAGCCAATTATACAATTATCTTCAAGCTAATTCAAATCACGAAGAGCAAGGCCAAACTCATTTGCATGAACAAAGCGGGAGCGATTGGAGGCTAAATATGGGGAGGTAAGCATTGTAGAAATTTTTTACAGTGTTGCGAAATTTCTGACTATACAATTTCTTTGTGTTAATGACTTTTGGCCTTTTTTGTGGTTTTTGTACCAAATTACCCTCAATGTATTTTGTTGTTTCATACCTTTGTAATTTCTTTGACTCTTGACGTTATATAAGCCTCGGTAAAATACCTTAAGGTAATCCAATAAGGTGGCGCAAAGCTTCGGCTTTCTTGCGGGTGTGATTTTCTCATTTCTCTCATTTTCTTACACTTTCTCTGACCAAACATCCCATACCCAGGGATGACAACTCAAGGGATGCTGGAATTAAACCCTTCCATCCTTGAAAAGAAGTCCTTGGGTGGGATTTGGAGGTAAAAGCAACGTCCTCTGTTCTTCAGCAACGAGCATTTATTATCATTATGTTTACGCATCTCACGTTAGGTTTGAATCTGTGATGTTACCACTGGTGGCGGTACTTAAGCAAGCACAAAGGATCAATGAATACTTATTGCTAGATCCACTGATGCTAGCTTAGTTGCCATTTATTTGCTCCATATAGGTTAGATTCAGGGCCAGTTTTAAGCATGAAACATTAATGGTTATCGTGCTTTATATCTTAGGAGAAAAACTTTTAGGGTTCGGTCTTTATGGTAAACATAGATCCCGGATCGGAAATGACTATAGGTCATCCCTCCCAGCTAACGACGAAAGGACCCGAGGACGTGCCGTTGCCTTAGGCCTAAGCCCGGTGTGTGGCCCCCCAGCCAGGGGTCGGGTTGAATGACTGTCAGCCCGAGATGTCGTGGATGTCGGTGGCAGACACAAATTCATGCCACGGTAAAGGTATCGAGAATCCTAAAAATTTATATCCTGGGTTTCCTCTTTGTGCGTGCTGAGCTCGCTGCGGTATAGTGGTCTAGGGTCGAACACGGGGATGGGTTTTCTTCGTGAGATGAGAGATGCAGTTGATTGAAAATGGCATTTTCTCTTTGGATTTTAGGATTTGTGTAAAACAGTGTAGGTGAATGGTGGCAAACTGAAAATAAAAGTGAAATAAAATTTGAAAAAGAGGTCCTTGAAGTCTTGGGCCACTGGTTTAGGGTTCTAAGGCATTTCACATGTTCTTGGGTCAATTTCCTCGTGTTGGGGATAATGACATATAGTCATTTCCCAAACCGGATCTTCATTTGGCAGTAAAACCTAAACCCAAAAACTATTCCCTCTTGGTACATAGCATTTAATAGGAATAAATGTTCTAGAATGGTCTGTGCACTTCTCATAAAACTACCACTGCAATGACTAATAGGAGGCAAACTAAGCTGGATAACGGTGGATGCAAGGTAAGCATCCACTTTAGTAACCCAAAGCTTTGCCAAATACATGTTGGAGAGTGTAGGTTTAGGAAATTCTAACCTAAAGTGAGATGTAGGAACCTAAATACCCATAAATGCAAGCATGAAAATCATGAGAACATGTAACTTACCTTAAAACCTTCACCTAGTGACCCTCCTCTTCAAGGATAGGGGGGGTTTAGCCAAACATGCCTTGATTTGTCATCATCAAGGCGTGTTTGGATGGCGAGAAAATGAAAGAAAATGAAAGAAAATGGGAGGAAAGAAAAGGAAAGCTGGAGCTTGAAAACTGTACTAAAGATTGATTGATTTTACAAGCGGCGAGGCTTATATAGGTGCTCAGTGCTAAGGAAAATACACAAATGTATGAAGACATCAAAGTTACGTAAGGGTAAAATTGGAAAAAAATACAAAACGACGTCGTTTGTACACAAAAACAGGGGAGAGCGAGATGGTTTCGCCATGTGGGAGATTTTTAAGCTATGTAAGCGAGAATTTCGCTATAGCGAAATTCGCTACTGCTTAGAAAGTCGCTATGTAGCGAGGAATTGCTATACATAGCGAAATTTCGCGCTATTAGTAGCAGGAATTTGTCTCTAATAGCGAGTACTTTGTGCTCCTACTTGCTCTGCTTCCAATTCTTCATTCCGAGGCTGATGCTGATCGAAGATAAATCTATCTGAACTTCAAATGTAAATATTTCAGCTTTGATATGCCTAGCTTGATATGATAGAAAAGGTCTCTAAAACCTGCAAAAAATACCACAAACAGCCTCGAAATACAATCATTAGTACCAAAGGGACATACACGTGTCAATCGGCTTAACTAATATGATTAGTACACAAAAAGTACTTCGAACCTATCTTAAATAGGGTTCAAAATAGCACTTTTTGGACACTAATCACATCTCCCAACCTACACATTGCTAGTCCCTTAGCAATGAAAACAAAGGAAGATCAAAGAGGTGGCAATATGTTCAAAAAGTGCATAATTAGGAAATGCCCTGCCCTCGGTATGAAAAATTGGGATCTTGCATAAAAATCGTTTGGGATAAATGCCCATGCAATTCAGTCTTCAGGCAGGTGTCAACCTGAAAAGTCAACCTAAAACTTCCACCAAAGTCTAAGTGTTTAGGTGATCAGGTTTTACCAATAAGGTGCTAAGGCTGCTCTGACCCTCTGACGAGCTCACTACGCATTTTGCTTAGAATGTTGACCCGACAAAAATAGTCACAGTTCGCTCTTATTTCACACTTCTATTGTATTGTAGGAAGTAATGTAGGATGGAATGCTGAGAACTATACCTCACCAAAGTACGTGTAACGGGGATCCACCGATGACTCCCAACCAATTAAGGTTTAGGGCATGAGTCGCTAAGGATCTTTCGATCAACACTTCGGGCTTCTCCTAGGACTCGAATGATTTGAATTTTAGCACCTACAACTTGCTGGGCTCACCCATCCACCCATGTAAGCGAGCACTACGACCGGTGGCTCCCGGTGATTGGTTTAGGGCACAGGGCTTTAAAGGCTTTTCGCCGTATACCTCGGGTAGTGCTTTCAGTTTGAAACTGAGCGTCGCGGCTTTTCATTCTCTTTTTCTTTTTCATTTTCTTTTGGAAGACTCATTGGTCTTCTTTTTATAGGGAACCTAAACCTATTACAGGTGGTCACTAAAGCTAAGGCTGGTTTTGCAAAGTAAGGGGGGGTATGCAGCTTCTCAGCCTATTAATGAAAAATGACGTGCACTGTGTGTGGTTAGCTAATGGTGGAAGAGAAAGGTTGACTACTAGGGAGCTTCTATCGACCAATTACTCATAAATGCATGGAATTAGTCTAGCAAACGTGGTATCATGCAGTGCTTCAACTTTCAACTACGGGAAATGAAACGAAAAAAAAAAAAAAATGAGGCGAAAATGGCTGCAAGGGAGTAAGAAAAATGGGTTGTATGAAATATATGCCAGTGTATTTCACAAAATTTTCAGCTTTTTAAAAAAGGAACAAAAGCAGGCCACTAAACATACAAAAAGGGCTTTCCTTAAAAATGCAGTGTAAACATGAAATCATCAGTGTAAAAATCACAAAGAATTGATACTAAAAGCAAGAAAATCACTTCCTTCACTAACTCTCCCCACGAGAATGCCATTGTCATGATAGGGTGTAGATTGGAAGAGTTAATTGGAGGAAGTCAATACCTCAAAGAAGATGTAAGAAACGGTTTGGGCCAGGGAGGGAAAGGCAAGGAAGAACAGTGCACCTGCATGATTAGTACCCAAAAAGTTCTATTTTGAACCCTATTTATTATAGGTTTTGAGTGCTTTTTGTGTACTAATCATTCTAATTAACCCGATTTGCACATTAAGGTCCCTACTATTCTACTGATCGCATTTTGTGGCAAATTTTGCTGTTTTTGCGAACTAATCATGCCAAAATTGTTGAGTCGATCCAAACATGAAGAATTCGGGGAGTCAAAGCTCGACATCGTAAATCAGGACGAGAGGAAAGAAGAAGCGAGGAAAATTGAAGAAAATGAAGCGAGGGAGCAATGGAGCATTGCTTGACATGATGAAGCAGTGCTGAAAATTTAAGCTACACGCTAGAATTTCGCTATATAGCGGAAATTCACCACACAATAAGCGAAATCTGTTTTTTGTGTATAAAAAGCGACCCGTTTTGGTTTTTCTCCTTTCTACCTTCATTGTAATAGTTTTAGTTAGGTTAGTTTGGTAGTTCACTTTGATTGTAAGGCTATATAAGCCATTGTAATACACTGTTGACCTAAGTTTGATTTTGGGAAGGAAGCAAATACGGGCCCCTGTTTTTGGCCCTTCACGTTCTCTCTTCTCTCTCCTCTTTCTCTAACTTTCTAGGCAACCAAACAGCCCCTTGAGGATAATGACTCAAGGATGTTTGGCCCTAAAGCCCTCATATCCTTGAAGAGGAGGGTGGCTAGGCTTGGGAAGTAAGGTTTGCATTTTGTTCCCATGTTTTTCACGCAGCAGGTTTTGTCATTTTGGTTCCCAAATTTGCAACTTTAGGTTTAAAACTCTTTGATGTACTTTCTTTGGCCAATACTTGGCAAGCTTTTAGGAGTTCGTGTGTTCTGGCTTTAGATACCTTGTATCCATTGTAGTTTCTATTCTGAGCCATTTGGAGGTAGGTTAAGGGGTTATATTTTCACTGTAGATGCATCCTCATTGATCAATACTTGGTAATCTTTTAGGGTTCAGTGGATGCTTATTATTAGATCCACTGAGATTCATTAGTTGCCCTTTATGAATCATTGTAGGATGGGTCAAGGTGATAGATTTTCACTATAGGAACCATAAATTCTAAATAAATGCTTTCTATCAAAAGGAAAATTATTAGGGTTTAGTTTTTAAAGCTAAATGAAGATTCGGTTAGGGAATTGACTATAGGTCATCCTCCCAGAGAAATGAACCCGGGGACCTCTTTGTAACCTATCAACCTGACCTAGCAGCCGACATGATTTCTTTTTACACTTTATTTTATTTTATTTCGTTTTATTTTCAATTTCCACAACATCAAATCCACACACTTTTTATCACCACCTTAAAAATCCAAAACAAATTCACCATTTTGAACCTCATTGTAAATCATTTGCATGAAGAAAACCCATCCCTGAGTTCGACCCTAGAGCCGCTATATTGCAGTAGTTTTGCTACGGCAGTAGGAAGAATTTTAGGTTATAAATTTTGTTGATTCATAACACCTACTGTGGCACGAATCAAATGGCGTCGTTGCCGGGGATGGTGCCTAAGTGTGAATGATGACTGTTGAACATTTGTGATCCTCATCACGAGTTACGTGAATTTTTTGTATATATATCTTTTAATTTTTCCAATGTGTTTAATTTTGTTTAATTACTGTTTTTTGTTTTTAGCCCGCTTTACCCACTTTTGGTAGGATTGTTTTTCTTCCTTGTTTGGTGTTTGCTTTGTTCTTGTTGTAGGGTTCGTGTTCAGGTGGGATGAGGTTTCTCGTCGAGTTGGTGGGCCCGATGGAGCCCGAGGAGGCGGTACGGTCGACATGTGGCGGGGGCAACCACAGTGCATATGTATCCATGAGGGTTCACAGAGCTTGACCATGTAGAAGTCGACTGTGGAGGAATCCAAATGAATAGGTCCATGAGGACTATAGAAACCCGATGGTTAGTTCACCATATGGTATTACTTACAGCCATAGTTGGGGAATCACACAAATTCCTCATGGGGAACCAAGACCTCCATAGTATGCACCTCACGAACCTCCGTATTATGCTTGACACCTCGATCGCCTCGGCCGCCCTGGATCAATCCCTCCATTTGAGCAGAGCCATTTTTGGACCTTACCCGGATAGTGGATGACTTTGGGGCGGAGAGCGGAAGAAGTTAATGCCCATTCGAATCGAGAGAATTATCCTTTGTGGAAGACAATTTGAACAAGAAATTAGATGGGCTGAAAAATGATTTTGAGCATAAATGAGATGACTTGCAAGACTCCATTAGAGACCTAATCGTCAGCAGTGATGTCCCTTTAGGAAGAGTGCGAAGTGACACCATGGCGGACGAGTGTCAACATGACCACACCAAGGGCTTATAGAGAGGGATTTTATTGGATTGTCTAAAGTTGTCTGAATCCTCGAGATATGTGTGCTGTTGTTTTCGAGGGAGAAGAAAGAAGAAATCCTTCCCTTTATAGCGGGAGGCGTGGAAAGAAAGCAGTGGATGAGCCCAAAAAGCATGTTCTCAAACCATTTCCCACAGAATTGAACCCCACTGCCAATGCCCAGGCCACCTACAGCCCACTGCCAATAGCCCCCTCCACTAACCAAGTGTACATTTTGCCTACACCTGGAGCATACCCAACACCCGAAACACCATCTCCAAAGGCCACCCCATTTGTGTTGCCCATGCTACAAAATGTTAGGAAGTTATTGGCCATTGCACAAGCCTTTGCCACTACATCAAAAACAATGGCAGCTGCTCACATCGCATGGCACGGGGATGGATTGGTGTTAGTTCGGTTCGAGCACCGAACCTCGGCATTTCTAAACTCAGTCGGTTCACGGCCTCAAGGCTTAAGGAATTGGTTTGTGGGGAGCTCAGTCTCCCCCACTTTTGTTTTAATTTTTCTTGTTTTATTTCATTTTATTTTATTTTATTTGGTTTCTAATTTTCTTCTTAGATTTTTCTCTAATTTTAAGTCGATATTTGTTTAAGCTTGTTTTTCACTTTTACGCGAATTTTTCTTAATTTTCTTGTAGTAATTTTTTGCGAGTTTGAGTGAATTTTGAAGCATAAATGAAGATCGACAAGCGGGAGGAATAATGAGAAAATTCCCTTAATAATATGAATTTTCGCAGAAATACTCTTGAGAATTTAAGCTGTTGCGAAATTTTTATCTGAGGATTCTAGAAAAAGAAGACAAAAAATTTTGAGCAGTAAAGTAAGTTAAAAAAAAAAAGTTTTTATTATTGTATTATTTTACTTTATTTTATCAAAAAAATAAAAAAATTATTTATTTTATTTTTATTTTTATAAAAAAAATTTAAATTTTCTCTCAAAAATTTGTTTTTATTGTATTATTATTTTTATTATTTTATTTTATTTTATTTATTTAAAAAAAATGGCTATAAAGGAAATTTCGCTATAATAGAATTTTAAGCTATATAATGAAAATCTCCTATTTGACTCTGATTTTGTTTTGAGCATAACTTTCTCATCCAGAACTCAGTTTAGGCCTTTGAGTACTAGTTGGAAGCTTAGGAGTGTAGAATCAAAAATAGCCAAGAAATAATACTTTTGAAATTTTTATAAAGTGTAATTTCAAAGTTACTCTAAGCGAATACTTTTTTTCCTCTTTTTTTCTTCCCACACTAACTTGTTTATTTGAAGCCCAAGCGAATTGAATAAGGTCTGCGATGGAAGCTTGAGAAGGCTCCTATCCAACAACGATACATCTCATCAAGGAGGTAACACTTCCTTCCCTAACTTTCCAATCCGAGCCCCATTGCGAATAATGAGACATTTGGTTGGGGGGGAGAGTTAGTGATTCGTGCCACGGTAGGGTGAGCGGAATCAACAAAATTTGTTTCCTATGTTCCTCCTACTGCAGCATAGCGGTCTAGGGTCGAACACGGAGATGGGTTTTCATCCTATGAATGATTTGCATCAGTGTTTGGAAAATGGTGAGGCTTTTGTTTGGATTTGTGGATTTGTTTAAAAACAGTGGAGTTTGTTGGTTACTGGTTAACTGCAATGGCTTAAAGTGAATTGTGAAATGGTAACTTTGAAGGCTTGGGTCACTAGCTCGATAACATGGGGGTATTAAGGTGTCCTCGGGTTATTTCCTCGCATTAGGGCAAATGACCTATAGTCAAAGCCAAAACCCCGGATCTTTTGTTTAACTATAAAGCCAACACAGAACCCTCCTATTTAGTCGGCACCGAGTATTATGCATCAAAGTCCATTGATTTAAAACCTAGCATTCAACCTCCTCACAGTGGCTCGTAAATGACATCTAAAGGATATCAGTGCATCTAGCATTAAGAATGCACTGAACCCTAAAGCATGACAAGTATTGACCAAGGGTAGGACATTAAATGGAATTAAACCCTAGTTTGGAAAGTTGGGAACCATAAATCGTTACACAGGCGTTTACGACATGAGAGCAGCACCAGTGGCCCTAAACCAAGCTAGCCACCCTCCTCTTCAAAGCTATGAGGCTTAGCCAAGCATCCCTTGAGTTGTCATCCTCAAGGGTTGTGTTTGGCAGCCTAGAAAATGAAAGAAAGAGGAGAGAGGAAGCCAAAATGAAACCACTAAAATGAAAATTTCTTGGGGTATTTTATAAAATGAAAAACTGCTGCAAAATTCTTAGGGTTACAAAATTATCAGGGTTTATATAGTCCACCAAAAGTGTGAAAATACAAGAATGCCTAAAATATTGGCATACAAAAGGGACAAGGTGGTAATACACCAAAACGTAGTCGTTTGGCATCAAGTATACAAAAATCACAGGGGCAGGAATTTCGCTATGCAGGAGGATTTCGCTAGCATAGCGAAAATTTCGCTAGTCTAGCGAAATTTCGCTAGCCTAGCGAAATTCTACAGAGATAGCGAATTGAGAAATTCGCTATCAGATGAATTTTTAGCTAAGCGAAAATTATTGTGGTCGCGAGTACAAATTTTAACAGGCACTGACGATTTGGCTAGCTGGCGAAATTTACATTAACTAGTGAAAATTCTCAATTAAGCTAGGATTATGAAAATTACCATTTGATTCTTGAAATTTTGCGCGATCCCGTAGAGAGCCACCGCAGTCATGGCGAAAATCACCGGGATCACTGTTTGCTCACTTTGCATCTCCCTTTGCATCTGACCTTCAAAATCCACTTCCGTTCCTTTATTTTGATGGTTGAAAACAGTGATTCCTTAGCATTATTTATATCTTGTCATCAAACTTAAACCACGATGGGTGAAAGTGCGTAAAGACACAAATCACAAAACAAGCTGAAATATGGCATCGGTGGGCCAAGTGGACTGCATCAATTGGCTTAATTGATATGATTAGTGCGCAAAAAAGCACTCAAACCTATCTTGGAGATGGGGCTCGAAACCTTCTTAGCACTTTTGGCGCTAATCACCCCCGACCGACCACGTTAGTAGTCACGCCAAACGATGCTAAAACAATAATGGGATGCATCGCGTGATTTTACAAAAAGAAATTATTATCTGGGTTCAAAAAGGTGTATATACAGATAAGCATTACCTTTAAAATGAACAATTTACACCCTGTTAGAAAACCGACATGAGAGAACATAAACCATATAGGTAAAGTTTTAGGTCGACATCGGATCAAGAATCAACATGAATTTCCACGAAATCTAATGATTCCTAATGTAACTGATTGAGCGATATATTGCAAGTATTCCCTCCCCCAACCTAGCTAATTCCGCTGGCCTTAAATTGTTGAACAACCTAAATAGGATTAGCTACACCTTATTTCTACTTGAATAAATTGTAGGGTGCAATGCTAAAGACTCGAAACACCAAAGTCACATTGTAACGAGGTCCTGGAAGTGACTCCCAACCCGATTAAGGTTTAGGGCATGTGAAAAGGATCACTTGACCCTGAGCTCTGCGGGCTTCACCGGACTCGGATGACTTAGATTAAGCACACCACAGCACGCTAAAAACTCTACCCATCCACCCACGTATAGCGAACACTAAGTCGATGACTCCCGACCCGGCTAAGGTTTAGGGCATCGGGCTTTAAAGGCTTTCGCCATATACCCCTCGGACCGTATTCGGGTTTCAAGGCAAAGCGTCACTACTTTTATTTTTCTTTTTCTTCTTTTCTTTTTCTTCTTTTCTTTTTCTTTTTGCTTTTTCTTTTCCTTTTTGGAAGACTACATTGGCCTTCATATACGGGTAATACTAACCTATTACGGGTTGTCGACATGTCTGAGCCGGCTTTGCAAGGCGAAAAAGAATTTGCCTCTATAATTTCACTGACCTAATGGTACAATCTGGTGTGCAGTGTGTGAATTAGCTCAAGGGGGAATGTTCAAGGTTGAAATACGCCAAAATCTCAATTGACCAAAAACTGAATCATGCATGGACTTGTTCTAACATTAAGGCAACAACCAAGGGTTCAATTCTTCATTTAAAGGCAATTCAATTGTTCAATTAAAAGCAATTCAATTGTCCAATTGAAAGAAAAAGTAGATACACAAAATAAAGACACAAAAGTGAAAGAAAAAGTGTAATAAACTGTATATAACTCAGTAAAGCTTTTTGATATAACCAAAATGGCTAGTACATGCTTAATATAGCTGAACATACAAAAGTATCACTGCCTACTATGGCTAATACATGATTCCTACACAAAATTAGTAGGCAGTTGATAAAGCTGAAAACTATACAAAAACATAATAGAAGACACTCCTAACTCTAACTTTTCCTCCCAGTCAAAATGTAGACATGTCATAGGGGCAGGAAAGTTTAGAGACAGGAGTATGACCACCTCAATCTCGTGGTGGTGGTGGATGTTCAGGCTGCGCTCTTTTGTGCTTGACATGTCTAAAGATCTTCTTTGTTCTTTGCGAGGAGCTCATCTACATGGTCGGAGGAACATGCTTGGGAGGCAGGGTGACTCATCTGGCTGGAGCATGGTGTAATGGCCCCTTGAAGTGGTCCTCGACTCAGGTCCGTCTAATCCATCGATGCACGTGTGGAGTAGCGGAGCAGGACATCATCCATAACCTGCTAGCTCCACTAGTGCGCGTGAACGTGCTCCGGAGAGTCTTTGTCTTGTATATGATGGGTCGGGAGTGTCAGCAGGGGCTGTGGCTGAAGCAGGGAGAGGAGGAGATGGAGGAGAGTGGCTCAAAGCACGGGCGGCGGTGGTTGTGTTTGGAAGGTCTTGGTCCGACTCTTTGGAAGATCGGGTTGCGGGCTGGCGGATCTCGGGTTTAGGAGATTGGAATGAAGGGTTTGGACATCTCACTCCCACTTATAAACCGATTGAGCAATGACCGGTCTCGGAAGCTAGAAGGAGTCGGTCGATTCTCGTGCCACGATGGTGAGCTAAAATCAACAAAATTTATATACACCTAAGTTCCCTCTCTTTGCCGTAGTCAGGAAGCTCTTTGCTTGATATGGTGGTCTAGGATCGAACACGGGGATGGGTTTTCATCCTAAAAATGGTTTGCATCAGTGCATGAAGGTAAGGCTTTCTATTTGGACTCTTTGGAAATGTGTTTCAAAAACAGTGGGAATGAAGTTGAAAACTGAGAAACTGTAAAAACTGAAATTTAAGTGTGAACAAGTTAACTTTGAAGATTTAGGTTACTAACTTGGCAAGTCAGGGCAAACAAGTGTCCTCGGGTCTTATCCTCGCGTTATGACATGCAACATATAGTCCACGGCATAACCGGATCTATATTTAACTAGCAAACCTCACCCATGAACATCTCCTATTTGAGTCAAAGAAGAATTTAGCATCTGATTATGGCCCTTTTAGTTTTAAAACCACAACATTCAATATCATCTTAGAGGCTCTGAAGACCATCTAAAGAACAATAGTCCTAAAGCATGGAAGTAGCCAAATCAATAACATTAATGCTATGCAACCCTAATTTGAGAAACCCTAACATGTAAATATTATCTCGGAGGCTCGTAAAGACCATCTGGGAACAACGATCCCAAGCATGGAAGTAAGTGGCCAAATCAATAACATCTATGTTATGCAACTATGTTTTAGGGAATAAGGGCCATAAATACACTACCCGGTAGCTTTTAATACAAGAGGACAACAATGCATATGCCCACCACCCGAAGCTAGCTTCCTTCCTCTTCAAAGGAAGGAAACATGGCTTTTATCTCTTGAGTTGTCATCCTGAGGTGTGTGTTTAGCGTACAAAGGAAAGGAGAGAAAGAAGAGAGAAGAAGAAGAAAAGAAATAAAAGCAAAACCTAAAATAAAAAGACTTTGTATTTACAAAACTAAAAACTTACAAAAATATCTGCTCTGATTGTTCCTCTTGAGAATTGTATATATGATTGCAAAACAAGAGGAACATATAGGCCTCCTCGAAGATATGAAAATACCAAAAAACCTATGAAATTGGCTAAGTTATAGGACAATTAGGTAATACACCAAGTTTGGAGGCGGTTTGGCATTAATTACAAAGCATGACGAGGCATCAAATTTCGTTAGGCTGAGGAATTTTGCTAACTAGCGAAATCAACAGGTCTAGCGAAAATGGAAAATTTCGCTAAGGCTTGAAAAAATTTGCTAGCCTAGCGAATTCGCTAAGCTAAGCGAAAATGTTGTGAGAAATAGCGAAATCAGGTTTTTCGCTAAAATGATTTGCCTATTGGCTGAAATTGGCCTAGCGAAATTTGGTGTTTAAGCTAAGGTTGCGAAATTTTAAGCTAAGGTTAGCGAATTTTCGCAATCATGAAAAATTAACGCTTGCAAATTCACGGTTGTTAGTCCTTATTTGCTTTGGCTCTGTCTTCCAGCGCATCACATTTTCTTCATTTTGCCTTGGTTTTCTCATTGAATCTTAAGAATTTGGTTGATGGTGAGACTTGAGTTCCAACTTCATGGTCCCGACATTTGACTCGAGATTGGACTCAAAGGAGTGCGCAAAAGCTTTGCAACTTGGCCAATACCCTCTAAGTAACATAGAAGTGTTACTAAGAAGACTAGAACACTTCAATTGGTATAAATGACATGATTAATGCACAAAAAGCACTCAAAACCTATCTAATATAGGGTTGAAATTGCACTTTTGGCGTAATCACTGACAAAACGTTGCTAGTCCCTTAGCAATGCAAAATAAAAGGAGATGCATGTGGTGTTTTCAAAAAGATTATGATTCAAAAGGTTGATGTACTTATGCAATACTTTAAACTGAACATTTGACATCAAAATTTGGCTGATATGAAAGAACCAAATACATACGGAAACGATTCTATGTCAATGTTGGTTCCATGATTCTGCTTAGTTTCCACCTAAGTCTAGTGGTCTTTTTTGGAATCGGACTAAATTCAATAAAGTCTTCAAATTTGTTCCCTCCCCCAACCTGCTTGACATGGCCTTAAGTTGTTGAACAACCTAGATAGGGCTAGTTACACTTTTCTTTCTTTTTCGAAATTATAGCGTGGGATCACGATACTTAAAATTCCGAGTTCACGAGAGGAGTCGGGTGTAAGCGAAGGTCCGCAGATGACTCCCAACCACTTAAGGTTTAGGGCATCAAATATAAGGATCACTTGACCACTAACTCTAAAGCCTTCACCCGGACTCGAATGACTTTGAAAATTAAGCACCAACTAGTCATTAAACTTCACACATCCACCCGTATACTTGAACGAAATCATTGACTCGATTAAGGCAGGGCATCGGGTTTCAAAAGACTTCGCCATACACCCTCCCGGACCGTGCTCGGGTTTCAAAGCAAAATTTCACGACTTTATTTTCTTTCTTCTTTTCTTTTCTTTTTTCTTTCCTTTTTTGGGGAAAGCAGTAGTGGTCTTCGATTGTGGGTAGCTAGAAAACTATCTAGGTAGCCAACATACACAAGGCCGGCTTTACCATGAAAGGAGGTATGCAAATTCACGACCTATCGAAATAATGCAAAGTGCGGTGTGTGAATTAGCATAAAGGGAAATTTCAAGTTGAGCTTCTTTGGAACTTCAAGCGACAGCCCATTTTCAAGCATGGAATTTGTCCTAGCATATAGGTGACAAATAATGGTTCAATTTCCCAGCATAAAGCAATTCAATTGTCCAATTGAAGCAATTCAATTGTCCAGTTGTAGCAATTAAATTGTCCAATTGAAAAGAAAAACATTTACACATAGCAAAGCACCAAACATGATATGTAAAAGTCTGTATATATACTGAATAGCTTTTGATATAGCCAAAATGGCTAGTACATAGATATCAAGGCCCAGAACAAAATATCCTTTACCCTCTTATGGCTACTACAAAATCCTAATCAAAATCGATGGCGATTGATAAAAAATTTGGTAACTATACTAAATCATAAAAGAGACCTAACCACCTGGCTATTTGTGTGGTGGTGGTGGGTCTGAGAAAGCCTCTTCTTTGCTGACTAGAACATCGAAGAAGCTACGTCGGTGGTGGGCTCCTCTCGGTGACCGGGGAACATGAGGAGACTCGAATTGGGTCATAATGAGTCGGCATAGAATGGCCTTGGGCCAACCTCGCGATCTGGGCGCTGTGTAGGCTATGAGTGGCCGGATGGCATCCGTCACACCAAGTATCTCTCTCGAACTCGCATGGGATGTACTCAGGTGAATGATGTCTTTGGTCAGGAAGGTCAGGGAGTATCTCTTTGTAGGCTGACGTGTAGTATGTATGGAGAGATGGAGGTGAAACGATCTAGATAGAGTCCTGCGTACCTCGGGCTCGGGACGGGCATATGGTGCATGGTGGTCTCGACATACGGGCCGGCCACCCTCCTCCCAGTCTGTGGTCGTATGTGGAATGGACGGGCATAGTCATAACCGTCTCGACACTACATGAAGGCATCTGGCTCTCATCTCTGGTGCGGGCTCCTCTGGGAATCCATGCTTTCGAGAACATAGCATAGGAGTCTCGGCATCGGTAGTGGGATGCTCTCGCTCGGGCGGGTCCTTCCAGGTGGACCTTCTCTCGGGAGATGCAAAAGGGAGGTCATCACCCGACTCGGAGGGCTGAGATCAAATCCTGAAGTCCGGTAAAGTGCCCCTCCCGAGAATGGCTCCCCTCACTCACACGCGCACATAATCGCTGCGGAGGAACAAGGTGATGCGTAGCAAGTGGTGATCAGCAACATCGGCGGAAGGCGCCTCTGTAGAATCTTGGACCGGTAGTGATGTCTCGGCCGGTGCTCGGACTACATGCTCCTTTGTGAGGCGGATGGGCCCAAGCTCTATAACCCTCTGAATTGCTTGTGATTGGTTATGCGAATCCCAATCTTCTTGGAAATATCGGTGAAAATTACACGAGTACACCGGGGCGGTCATCTATCTTTGATGAATCTCTAATGGACCGTCTGTCTCTGGATGTCATAGAGTGGAGTAGAGGCTATTTAGTACCACTCTCAAAGGGTAATAAAAGCTATCGCGGAGTCATGAAGGGTAGGAGTGGGCTCTCCTCGATCAATCTCAGACTCCGATATGCGGGGTCGACTCTCCAATGCGGGGATGTCATAAAATGACTCCCGATAAAACTCTGGCGTGGAGTCGCGCATTCCTGGAATGGGGTTCCACACTAAAAATAGTGGCCTCCCGATCCTCGGCCCGGCGACGGTTGTGGTGATAGGGGTCGCCTCAGTAGGCTAGATGGCGGAGATGGTGGAAGTACGGTGGAAGATATTTCGCGCGCGGGCGATGTGCGGGCCCGGCGGGCCGAGGCCCTCCTAGCTCTCGCTTCGTGGTACGGGCGATGGGGCCGGGGTCCCATCCGAGTCGATAAGCGTCTGATCCACGAGGCTCCTCGGATGCACTGCCTCTGGGACAGGGGTGATGAGTACGGGGCGCTGGGATGAGGCAGAACCTCTCTCAGGCGTGCTAAATCTCACCCGAGGCCGAAGACAGGACCCACCTCGAGTACGAACCATACTCAAATATGACTAAATCTCTGGAAGAAAGCTCGACTCCACCGAGAAAATATAAGCTAGCGCCTTGTGAAATGCTTGAACCCGGGCTCTCGGGAGGCTGCGGAACCACCTGAATCAAAGCAAAGCCCGAACCAGCTCTGTTGCTCGGTAAATGGCCACTGAGCGGCAAATCAGGGCTCGGGAAATGACTGGATGCTGAGGCAAGGCACCAACAGACCGAACCGAAGGCACGGCAGTAATGGCTGTTTGGGAGCGTGAATGGACGGGGCTCGTGTGCTTGGGGTGGGCTCACGAAGGCTCACGGTCGGCGGCTATGGAAGCTCAGCTCGGGAAGGTGCGGCGTGCCAGGGCTCGGTCGTGGTGTGCGCAGCTCCGGCCCGATGCTTGATCGGCGCGGTGAAGCCGGAAGACTCACACAGGGCAGCGGCCCGACGGAGAGTTTGGGAGCTTGAGGAGGCTTGGCTGAAGGAAGAATATGAAGTGGTCTTTTGGACACCCCGACTCAGTCCTATATAAAAGCATTGACGGCGAAGGGTCTTTCATGAAATATTTACTACTCCTAAGGCAATTGGGCTCCATTGTAGCCTTCTTATTAGTCCAAAAATTTTTTAATTTATTAGTTAATATTTAATATAATAATTATTATTATAAATTTAATATATGTACTATAATTAAAATTCAAGCAACACTATGCTATACTAATTAAATTACTAGAAAATAAAAATTGCTAAGTTAAAGTTTTTGAAAAACAACTAAAACTAATAAAATTAACTAACTTAAGGCAATTAAAAGCGTGACTATGGTCGGTTTTGTTACGAACTTGATTCAATTTCAAATTGCCTGAGGGTCAAGAAGAATGATCTCTCGACCTACGTGCTTTGGGCTAATTCCTTGGTTTTTATCGCGCCCGGTGTTGATACTGCTCCTCGGTGACATTTGTTGAATTGAGCAATTGGTTTGCAGTGGGTGTTGATGGGAAGACCAATATATCTTCATTTTCTTTGCTGATCACTCCTTGCATTTCACCCCAGACTTTCTTGTGTTTTCACGCACAGCGATCTAATTGAAACAACCTCATCAGAAATTTGATTTTCAATTTCTAGCAACTCATGTTTGTTGTTCAAATGAAAAATGTTCAATTCCATGGTCATGTAACCAAAAGTTAATTGCATGACTCCATTCCGGCAATTTATTATTGCATTAGCAGTAGCCAGAAATGGTCTTCCTAAGATGATTGGTACATGATTGGGTTCACTATGGTGGTTGAGTGTCAGTACCTGAAATCTTGGTAGTAGAATTTGTCTATCTTTACTAAGACATCCTCAACTATCCCTTAGGGATTTTCAGCGTCTATCGGCCCGATGAGAGTGTGATGTTGGTGGTTTAAGTTCACCTAGACCTAGCTGCGTGTAATATCGCAGATCTGACGTGGGTTCCTGCGGCTCTAAATCAAGCGAGGACTTTCTATGCAATTCCACCAATATTGGCCCGAATTGTGGGAGATCGGGATCTTTTGTATTTGTGAGGTGTTACTTTACGAATTATGGCACTGATATGTTCGGTGAAATGCTTTCTTCTGATGCCTAATCCCTTTTTGGTTGTCTGGTCGCGAAAATTTGCATAAGCGAGGACATTTGATTAGGTCGATAAGGTATGTTAACCTTCACTTTCCTTAAAACCTTAAGAATGCACACTTGTTGAGGTTGCACTTCTTCTTTCCTCTAAGTGCTTGTGGAAATGGAGGTGGTATGCGGTATTTCATTAAATCCTCCTCTAGGAGAATATGCTCAGGTTGCAATTCTTTTCCCTGCTTAGGTTCTTCAACAGGTTTTGGCATAGGCTGATCAACCTCTTTTCCACTCCTCAGGGTGATTATGGCCTTAACCTCATCCATTCCTGAATTGTTGGATAATCCTACCTCATGAGTTCCTTTAGGATTTGGGCCCATTTTGTGATGGAAACTCGCTTTCTCTTGTACCTCCCCAGCAACTTGATCTTGGTGATTGAATGCGTAGGTTGTCAATTTTACGGTTGAGATTGCTCGAGGCCATCTATTCTCTTATTGAGTGTACTTTCTACATTAGCAATTCTTTTGTGCAGTTGCACATTGATTCCTTTTGTTCCTCGACAAAGTTACCCACCACCTTACTCAAATTCAATATGGCTTGCTCTTTGGAGAAGAAGGATGGTGGTTGTTGTGACTTGTGAGGGGAAACAAGCGAGTTTGGCACACGGGGGTACATAAACGGGGGGGTTGGGTCTCCATGCAGACCGAGGTGATTCCTCCAATTGGAGTGTAGGTATTACCATATGGTGCATTGGATTGTTGTGGCTTGTATTGTCTACGTGTTTTGTCGACATCAAATCCTTCAGCACTGCGGGGGCCATAGGACCTTTGATACCGGTAGGTGTGCGGGGATTGGAAGTGGGTGCGAGGATTGGACGGTGCGGGATTTTTCGATCCTTTGCATGCACCTCTTGGAGCTGTTTTGCCTTGGCTCACTCTACCTTCCTGGCTAGGGTTGAAATCCTAGCTCTCATTTCTATTTCTTCAGGCAGTGCATACATCCCACCCCTTTGGTTGACTGGTGGTTTCATCCTATCCGTTTCTCTAGGGTTAAGCTCATCCCAACCCTTAGAAGTTTCAGCCACGTAATTTAAGAAATCCATGGCTTCATCAGGATGTTTGCTCAAAAAGTCTCCCAGCGCGTGGTTTCCGGCCGATTGTTTCATGGCCCGGGACATACCACCATAAAGTGGTTCACCCGACATCCATGTATCAAACCCATGGTGTGGACATGCACTAATGGTTTTCCATAAATCTCCAAACACTTTGGTAAAATCTTTCCACCATCTGGTGCAAAAAGTATAAATTTGTCTTTTCAAATTATTGGTCTTATGAGCGAAAAACTTCTTGAGGAATTCAGCTTGCGGCTCGACCCGATTTCTTATGGTTCTAGGCCTCGATAGATTAAGCCATATCTTGCCTTGTCCGCTAGAGTCGATAAAATGTCTTTAGCTTGGCAAATCCATGTCCATCATACCTTCCTTAAAGTAGTACCAAACCTCTCAAAATCCCCTAATATGAGTGTATGGATTTTCATTTTCCATACCATGATATGTGGGAGTAGGGGGTACAAATAAGGCCTCCCTTGCTACTTCTTCGACGGGAGGAATGATCTGAGGATGGGGCACTAACTCTAGGAGGATGGATGTGATCCCTCATGGTTCTATATGCATTTGGATTCATGGGGGTTCCTGGTTGACTCTGTTGTTCCTCAGGTATGGGATCCATGGTATCAGTATGTACACTGACTTCACTAGCTAGGTCAAGTTGTGTACTTATCCTATGCAATCTACCTGATGTGTCTCTATCCCACTGTTGCATACACAATTGTTACACAATTAGAGAGACAACAAAGAGCAACAAACAACCTACAAAAAGATTAAAATTAACTAACAACAATAAAACTACCTGAATGAAAAGCTGGCGAAGCTTGATGCGGTGCGCAAAGTGAAGCAAGCGGCGGTTCTGCAGCGAGGTGCAAAAGAGATACTGATACCTTCACTTGTGATGTGGATCACAAAGTACTCTTCAACCCACCATTTGTAGTTTGGCACCATAACTGACTTAGCGGCGCCATTTTGATTAAGGTACTTACAGTAGGCTGAAACTAAAATCAACAAGAATTTATATACACCTAAGTTCCCTCTTCTCTGCGGTAGTCAAGCTCACTGTGATATAGTGGTCTAGAGGTCGAACACGGGGATGGGTTTTCATCCTATAAATGGTTTGCATCAGTGCATGAAGGTAAGGCTTTCTATTTGGACTCTTTGGATGTGTTTCAAAAAGCGGTGGGAATGAGTTGGCCGAGCTGTAGCGAAATTTAAGGGTGTGAAAAAGTTAACTTTGAAGATTTAGGTTACTAACTTGGCAAGTCAGGGCAAACAAGTGTCCTCGGGTCTTATCCTCGCGTTATGACATGCAACATATAGTCCACGGCATAACCGGATCTATATTTAACTAGCAAACCTCACCCATGAAACATCTCCTATTTGAGTCAAAACAAGTAGCATGCAGTTATGACCCCTTTTAGTTTAAAACCCTAACATTCAATATCATCTTAGAGGCTCGTAAAGACCATCTAAAGAACAATAGTCCTAAAGCATGGAGAGTATTGGCTAAATCAATAACATTAAATGCTATGCAACCCTAATTTGAGAAACCCTTACATGTAAATATTATCTCAGAGGCTCGTAAAGACCATCTAAAGAACAACAGTCCTAAAGCATGGGAGTATTAGCCAAGTAATAACATCTATATTATGCAACTATGTTTTTGAGAATAAGGGCCATAAATACACTACCGTAGCTTTCCGCCTAGAGGGACGACATGCATATGCCCCACGAAGCTAGCTTCCTTATAACTGGAGGCTTTGGCTGATATCTCTTTGGGTTGTGTCTATAGGAGATTGTTTGAAAGACTTTGGAAGGAAGGAAGAGAAGAGAGAAAAGAAATAAAAGCAAAACCTAAAATAAAAGACTTTATTTACAAAACTAAAAACTTACAAAAATATCTTCTCCACAGATTGTTCCTCTTCAAAATTGTATATATGATTACAAAACAAGAGGGGCTTATATAGGCCTCCTCAAGATATGAAAATACCAAAAAACCTATGAAATTGGCTAAGTTATAGGACAATTAGGTAATACACCAAGTTTGGAGGCTGCTTGGCACATCATGTGCATGACGAGGCATCAAATTTTGCTAGGTCGAGGAATTTCCCGCTAACTAGCTTAAATCAATGTGTCTACGGTGGAAAATTTCGCTAAGGTTGGGAAGTACCATTAGCTAGCCAACTCTCGCTAAGCTAGCTAAAATGTCAGGAGTAGCGAAACTCAGGTTTTTCGCTAAAAATGGTGCCTAGCGAACCGAAGTGGCCTAGCGAATTCTGGTGTTTTCGCTTGTTGCGAATTTCGCTTAAGGCTGCGAAATTCATAATCCTAGCTTAAAATTTTCGCAACTCTAGCTTAAAAATCCCAGCTTTGTTGGTCCTTCGCCGTTTGCCCCTGCCTTCAACTCCATCACATTTTCTTCATTTTGCCTTGGTTTTCTCATTGGAATCTGGGTTATTGATGGTCGAGACTTGAGTTCCAACTTCATGATTCAAAGATTTGACCCGAGATCGACTCCAAGTGCGCAAAAGCCCCGCAAAATACCTGCAAAATACCCTCTAAATGGCATAAGTGTTACTAAGAAGACTAGAACACTTCCTAATTGGTATAAATGACATGATTAATGCACAAAAAAACACTCAAAACCTATCTAATATAGGGTTCAAAATTGCAATTTTGGGCACTAATCACTCTCGCCTAATTCCCCGCTATTATAGCGAAATTCGATCGCTTATTCAAAAGTAATTTTCATTATTAAAATATAGATAATACTAAAAATAAAATTTTATTATTATATAAAGATATACCTAAAAATTTAATATAAGATAAAATAAAATAATTACAAAATTGCTTATAAAAGGAAAGCTACTAAATTGGGAAACTTACTAAAAATAGCCAAAATTATGGAAATTGACCAAATTAAAATAAAAACAAAAAATTATTGAGCTGAAAATTGGTTTTAGAGAACACCAAACCAGCCCAATGTCACAGATTTACTCATGGAGGTCAAGGAGATCTCCCAACCCTAGCTGGCCTGAGCCGACGCCTCTTAATGTTTGATTTCCCATCGCTGACTCTCATTCACCGACAATTCAGCCTCCACCAAATTTCGCAGCGGGCTACTCGATGGCAAAAGAAAACACCCGCTTCACCTTGCTGGCATTTTCCCCTCGCACTCTTGGGCCTTCAAATTTCCCTCGCATTCGACTCCACTCCAACAAACTTCATCAATCACTGATTTTCGCTTCCCCGCCAGGCTTGTTATTCAAGTGAAATATGTTCATTCCAATGTCATGTTGCCAAACGTAGTTGCATGACCTTATTCGCAATTAATGATTGCATTGGCAAAGGCTGTGAATGGTCTTCCTGTGATGATTGCCACATGATTGGGGCCCATTTGCTATTGGCTCTGTCAGCACTACAAAGTCTAATGATAGTAGAATTTGTCTACCTTAACCAACACATCCTCAACCTTGTCCCCTTAGGATCTTCACCGAATGATCGCCAATGATGTGAGCACGGTTTAAGCTCTTCCAAACCTAACTGTTTATACACTGAGTATGGCAAAGAGGTTCACACTGCCCTAAATCTAGCAAAGGTTTGTTCATGCAAGCAAGTCCCACCAATGTTAACCTAAAATCATGGGAGATCCCGATCTCAGATTTGACCGGGTTCTTGCTTTGATTATGGCACCGACTTGCTCAAGAAAATGCCTTTTTCTCAATGCCCAACCCTCCTTGATTGTATAAAGATCCTTCAAAACTTTGCATAGGTGGATTCTGATGATGTCCAAAAGGGTATGTTCACCTTTACCTCGCCTTAGACTTCTAGATGCCTCGCTTGTCGGGATGCCTTCTTCATTTCTAGTGCCTCGGGGAAATGGAGGTGGCATGCGGTGTTTCATTGAGTCCTCCTTCAGAAAATGTGTTTGGCCCAATTCTTCTCCTTGCTCTCAACCCGGGCTTGGGCATCACGATCAACCCTTCTCCACCCTAAGGGTGATTATATCCTTGAACTCATCCATTCCTAAATTGCTAGATGAACCTACCTCATGCACTCCTTTGATTTGGCACAGCTTGGGAAGGGAACCTTCCGTCTCCCGTACTCCGCATTATTGTTGGATCTTTGTGATTGAATATCAAGTTGTCTATTTTCGATTAAGGTCGCCTCAAGCCCATCTATTCTCTTGTCTGTGCTCTCTACAAGTAATGTAATCCTTTTCGTACACTGCGGTATTGATCCCTTTTTGTTCTTCCACAAAGCTGCCTACCACCTTACTCAAATTCAAGACGCTTGTTCAACTAGAGTAGCTGATGATATGGTCAGAACAGATGAGGAACCAAAACCGTGGTTTGGCACCTAGAGGCACATAGGCAGGGGGTTAGGTTTCAGAGAGGTTAGTGGGTGATTCCTCCAATTGGAATTGTAGGTGGCTACTACATAAGTATTGGGTTGTGGAGGCTTATATTGACCTACGGCATTTGCATATTATGACATCAAATCCTTCACCTGCGGCTATAGGATACTGTTTTCCGCTATAAAGTGGATTGAAATTGGTGCATGGATTGGAGCCAGGCAGATTTTCAACACCGTCGCACTTCATGGAGTCGTTTGCCTTCTAGCTCCTCCACCTTCCTAGCTAAAGTTGAAATTCTAGCTTTCATTTCCATATCCTTTGACAGTGCATAAATCCCCCCCCCCTAGGGTTGGCTGAGGGCCTCATTTTCTCCATTTCTATCGGGTTTGGCTCATCCCAACCCTTGGAGGTTTCAGCCACATAATTTAAGAAATCCATGGCTTCATCGGATGCTTGCTCAGAAAATCTCCTCCACACATGGTTTCCAATAGCTGCTTCATGGCAGGAGACATACCACCATAGAAGTGGTTTACAAGCATCCATGTGTCGAACCCATGATGTGGACAAGCACTAATGGTCTCCATGAATCTCTCCCAGCATTGGTAGAACCTTTCATTGTCTAGGGCAGCAAATGTGTAGATTTGTCTCTTCAAATTATTGGTCTTGTGGGCACTGAAGAATTTCTTTAAAATTCACCGCAATTTCACCCTCACTTCTCTAATGGTTCCGGGTCCTGAGTTAAGCCAAATCTTGGCCTTGTCCTTGAGGTCAATGGAAATGCCTTTAACTTCAACAAACTACGTCTATCATACCTTCCTTAGCTGTTGCGCAAACTTCCACAAAACTCTATATGAGGTATGGATTTTCATTTTCCATACCATGAATGTGGGGAGTAGGCACCAATAGGGTCTCACCGCCATCTTCACAGGAGGTATGACGCAGAAGCGGCACTAACTCAGAGGGTGTATAGATCCTCATCGACCAGATGTCATTGGATTCATAGGGTGCTTTTGACTTTGCTGCTCGCAGGATCCATTTGGTCACCGTGCACACCGATTTCACAAAATTGCTCAATCGGGTGCACTCACTCTGCAATCTACCCGATATCCTCTCGTCCCAAATGGGCCGTATAAGCACCTGCATACACAAATTAGACACAACAAAGAACACAAGCAAACTTGCCCAATGGTCAGTGTTAGTTAAAACAAAAACTGACTGTAAGAAACAAAAACAGTGCAGTGACTGCCAAGTGAAGAAAACTTGCAGTTCCTGCACACTTAATTCAAAAAGGACTAAAAGGTCACCAACACTTGTAATGTGGATTACAAGTACACATCAACTCATCATACGTAGCTTAAGCACCATTATCCCACTCGGCAGAACGGCTATTTTGATTCGTGCTAATAGAGGGGTGAGCGGAATCAACAAAATTGTTTCCTATAAATTTAACGCCGTAGTCAAGCTAACGCAAAGATAGTTGCCCAAGGTCCAACACGGGATGGGTTTTCATCCTAAGAATGATTTGCATCGTTGTTTGGAAAATGCAGGCTTTTGCTCGATTTGTGGATTTGTTTAAAACAAAGGGAGTTTGTTGGTCACCGATCGATCGTAATGGCTAAAGTGAATTCAGAAATGGTAACTTTGAAGGCTTGGGTCACTAGCTGATAACATAGGGGTATTATGTGTCCTCAAGTTATTTCAGATTAGTGGCAAACGACCTATAGTCAAACAAATCTGATCTTGTTTAACTATAAAACCTAACTTAGAACCAATTTTCTGAGTCAATACCAAGATTATGCATCAAAAAGTCCCATTCAGTTTAAACCCTGAAGCATTCAACCTCCTCACAAAGGGCTTGTAAATGACATTCAAAGGATATCGCGTATCTAGCATTAAGAATGCACTGAACCCTAAAGCATGACAAGTATTGACCAAGGGTAGGACATTAAATGGAATTAAACCCTAGTTTGGAAAGTTGGGAACCATAAATTAAGTACTCTGGAATATTTGATGAAGATTAGGACAACTCCGTTGTAGTTCTTAAACTGGGGCTAGCCACCCTCCCTTCAGCTATGAGGCTTAGGCTACATCCTCGAGTCATTATCCTCAAGGGTTGTGTTTATGTACTAGAAAATGAAAGAAAGAGAGAGAGAAGAGAGCAATGAAACCCTAAAATGAAAGTCAAGGAATTTTATAAATGAAAAGTCGCCGCAAAAAATTGCTTAGGTTACAAAATATGGTTTATATAGTTCACCCAAAAAGTGTGAAAATACAAGAATGCCTAAAATATTGGCTTTACAAAAGGGACAAGGTGGTACACACCAAACGTAGTCGCTTGGCATCACATACAAAAATCACAAAAAGGTGAATTCGTTATAGTAGAGGATTTCCTAGCATAGCCAAAATTAGTCTAGCTTCTAAATTTCGCTAGCCTAGCGGGAATTTACAGATAGATTTAAATTGAGAAATTTCGTATCAACAAGTGATTCTCGCTAGCTAATAAATTCTCATTAGCCTAGCAAAATTTCACTAGCCTAGCGAAATTATTGTGAGATAGCGAAATTGCAAATTTTCGCTAGGCACAAAGAAATTTCCGCTTAGTTAGCGAAATTCGCTGAAGAAAATTCTCACTTCGGCAGGATTGCAAATTTCACAGATTATGTAAATTTTCGAATCCCAGCGAAAATTTCGCAATCATAGAGAAAATCCTGCGATCGCCTGTTTTGCTCACTGCATCTCACTGCATCTACTGACTTCAAAATCCACTTCAAATTCCTTTATTTTTGATGGTTGAAAACACCGTGATTCCTTAGCATTCTGCACATATCTTGTCATCAAACTTAAACACAAGGTCGAGGTACGCAAAGCACCCAAAATCACCAAAAACAAGCTCGAATGGCATCGTTGAACTATGGGACCTCGCACACATCATCTGGCTTAATTGATATGATTAGTGCGCAAAAAGCACTCAAAACCTATCTTGGATAGGGCTCAAAATAGCACTTTTTGGGCACTAATCAGTTAGTGAAGGAAGTGGATTTTGCACTTATATTTTTGTTACTATTTTGAGTAAGCCCATTTTATAATGTTTAGTGTCTTGCTGGTTTTCTTTTTTTGTGAAGCTGTTATACTATACAACTTATTTTGTTCAAAAACTACACCCATTTTTTTTTGTGTTCTGCTTAACTTGTGGTTTGGAAAAATTGAAACTTTGTCCAATTCTATTGATGTTAGATTGGTTCTTCCGTCGAAAGTGGATAATGGGCTGAACTTTGCTGTTTTCACTTTTCATTTTTCTTCCACCTTAGCTAACCACACACCGAGCACATTAGGTTTCAATGATAGGTCGAAACTCAGAATCTCCTTTAATTTGCATAACTCACTCCTAGTTTAATCGACCACTTTACAGGTTAAGGACCCCTATGGATAGAAGGCCAATGTGTTTCCAAAAATAAAAAAGAAATGAAAAAGAAAAGAAAGAAAAGAAAAGAAGGAAAATTGCAATTCCTTTGCCTTGAAACCCAGCACTCCAGCCCGAGGGGTATTTCGCGAAAGCCTTTGTGTTCGTGTCTTGCCAACTGTCAGAGCCACCAACTCGTCGCTACACGGGTGGATGAGTAGAGTTTAGCAAGTTGTAGGTGCTAGAGTCTCGAAATCATTCGAAGTCCGGGGTGAAACTTGAAGAGTTAGTGGTCGAAAGATCCTCATGACTTGCGCCCTGCTCCTAAGTGGTCAGGAGTCACCTGTGAGATCCCCTGCATGGACTTCAGCGAGGTCGACTCCTCAAAGATTGCACCCCCTACAAAACAAAAAAGTTGTGGAATAAGAGAGTGGGTCCTGGATCTATTTAGGTTGGTTATCATGCTAGGTCAGGCGTGATAGGTCGGGGAGAGAGTGCAAGCTTAAGGGGCTTTATCACGAGAGTCGATCAAACAAACACTTAGATTTCAAAGTGAGTTTCCGGTTGATTCACCGAGATGGAGGCTCTTTTGATACTCAATTTTGTATGGGAATTCATTCTTCAAGATAGTTATTGACAAGTGGTTTGATGATTCTTACTTAGGTTGTAGCATTACTCATTCACAACTCTTGAATGTAATAATTTTTGTGAACATCATTTTGTTATTGTCGTATGCTCTCTTTTCTTTATTTCATTGCTAAGGACTAGCAATGTGTTGGTCGGGGGTGATTAGTACCCAAAGTGCTATTTTGAACCCTATTTATTATAGGTTTTGAGTGCTTTGTATTAATCATTCTAATTAACCCGACGGTAACATTAAGGTCCCTACTATTCTACTCGATCGACATTTTGTTGCAATTTTGCAGCTTTTTGCGAGCCAATCATGCCAAAATTGCTGAGTCGATCCAAACATGAAGAATTCGAATAAACTCAACATCGTAAATCGTAGACTAAGAGGAAGAGCGTAAAAATGTGAAGAAAATGAAGCAGGGAGCAATGGAAATTAGCCAACATGATGAACAAGCACTGAAATTTCACAGCTTAGAAATTTTGCTATATAGCGAAATTCACCACCTGTAGCGAAATCCTGTTTTGTGTATAAAACGACCCCGTTTTGGTTTTTCTCCTTTCTACCCTCATTGTAATAGTTTTAGTTAGGTTAGTTTGGTAGTTCACTTTGATTGTAAGGCTATATAAGCCATTGTAATACACTGTTGACCTAAGTTTGATTTTGGGAAGGAAGCAAATACGGCCCTCAAGTTGGGCCTCTTCAGTTCTCTCTTCTCTCCTCTTTCTTCACTTTCTAGGCAACCAAACACCCCCTTTGAGGATGACAACTCAAAGGATGTTTGGCTAAAGCCTCATATCCTTTAAGAGGAGGTTGCTAGGCTTGGGAAGTAAGGTTTTCATTTTGTTCCCCTGTTTTTCACGCAACAGGTTTTGTCATTTTGGTTCCCAAATTTGCTACTTTAGGTTTGAAGCTCTTTGATGTACTTTCTTTGGCCAATACTTGGCAAGCTTTTAGGGTTCAGTGTATTCTTAGCTTTAGATACACCGATATCCATTAATTGCTATTTACGAGCTATCGAGGTAGGTTATGCTATATTTTAACTATAGATGCATCCTCATTGATCAATACTTGGTAATCTTTTAGGTTTCATGATGCTTATTATTAGATCCACGAGATTCATGAAGTCATTTCACAATCATTGTAGGATGGGTCAAGGTGATAGATTTTCACTATAGGAACCATAAATGCTAAATAAATGCTTTCTATCAAAAGGAAAATTATTCGGGATTAGTTTTTAAAGCTAAATGAAGATCCGGTTCGGGAATTGACTATAGGTCATCCTCCCCAACGCGAGGAAATGAACCCAATGACCTCTTTGTAACCCTATCAACCCAACCTAGCAGCCCAACACTTCAAGGATTTCTTTTTACACTTTATTTTATTTTATTTCGTTTTATTTTCAATTTCCACAACATCAACTCCACACACTTTTTATCACCACCTTAAAATCCAAAACAAATTCACCATTTTGAACCTCATTGTAAATCATTTGCATGAAGAAAACTCCATCCTCGAAGTTCGACCTAGATCATTATATCAGTGAGTTTTTACTACTAGGCAGAGGAATTTTAGGTTGAAATTTTGTTGATTCATAACACCTACCGTGGCACGAGAATCATCGCATCGCACCGTGCGTTAAAATGACTTTCCTCGCACTGTTCCCACAAAATTCAAAACCAAAATTGTGAGAAAATAAGCTTGTAAATGAGAAAATATTTAAAAGAAAAAAAAAAATCGTAAAAATAATGACTGCACTAAGACTTAAAATAATGTAAAGCAAAAATTCAACAAAATTTGAGCGGTCTCCTGTGTTCCACAGAACCACCCCCAATCAGGCACCAGATTTCATGGGGTTCAGGAGGAGAAGCTCCACGCTGCAAAGTGAGGTGTGTCGCAGCCTGCATTCATGCCTACTTTGTTTTAGCATCTTCCTCTGTGTATTTGATAATATTTACTTATGAGAGGGCACTTCCATGCAATGATTCTTCATCAACCGTTTCACTGTTTCTTCATCAATTCCTCCCGTAGTTTAGAGCACTGTGCTTCCCGCACCGCCAATCGCGCACTCACTTCTGATCTTGATCCTCATCCTCCGCCTCGACTTTGTGCGTATTACTCAAGTGAAAATGTTATTCCAGTTGTCATGTTGTCGGCTGGGCGAGCCGCATGACTCCATTCCGACAATTGATTATGGCATTCGACGTGGCCAAAAATGGCCTCCCCAGTATGATGGGCACTTGATTAATGCCCTCTGCCATTGGCTCTGTGTCAAGAACCACGAAGTCCACCAGATAGTAGAACTTATCTACCTTTACCAAATCATCCTCAACTATCCCCTTTGGTATTTTCAGCGAATCGATCGCTTAAGATAGGGGTGATGCTGGTAAAGCTTCACCCTCAAAACTGAACTTCCACAAGCCATACATTGAGTATAAGTAAAAAGTTGACACTGCTCCTAAATTCAGCAAGAGCTACCTATGTGTCCTCTAATGTCAATTTAAATGGTGGGGGTCCCCGATCTTTGGTATTTTACCGTTGCTTCACACCGATGACGGAGTTGACTTGTTCCGCCGGGGAAGGCCTTTTTGTCAATTCCCAACCCCTTTTTTACTGTGCATAGATCCTTTAAAAACTTTGCATATGTAAGGACTTGTTTGATCATGTCAAGGAGAGGTATGTTGACCTTCACCTGTCTTAGCACTTCCAGGATGCCTGCTTGCTTGGATGCCTTCTTTTTGCTTCTTAGTGCTTGGGGAAATGGAGGAGGCATGCTTTTCTTCATCGAAACTTCTTTAAGGAATATTTGTTCTAGCTCTATTTCCTCTTCTTTCTCGTCTCTTCAAAGAAGTTTGGGCACTGGTCGTCTAATCTCCCTACAACCTCAAGTTGATAATGGCCTAATCTCATCCATCTTTAAAAGTGTGCTCACCGGCATAGCTTACTTCATGCACTCTAGGATTGGGCAGTGTCTAGGAGTAATCTCTCCTTACTCCCGCACCCTCCGATTGGTTAGTCTTGTGATGCATGACTCCAATATCAATTTTTCGATTAAGGCTATTCGAGCCCATCTTGCCTTTTGTCTGGGCGAGCCTTCCACATTTTCAATTTCCGATTCAATCGAGATTGATGGCTTTCTCGTCCTATTAAATTTCCCACCACCTTTGCTCAAATTGCACTGGCTTGCTAAACAAGAGAAGAGGTGGGTGGTTGCTGTTGTGCTCATAGGGGAACATATGCTAGAGGTTGAGGTTTCCAGGAGAGGTTTGGGTGGTTCATCCAATGTAGGTTGCAGTTGCCATATGGAGCGCTTGTTGGTATTTTACTTCTTGACCTAATTATGTTTGCTTGCTCCCTCACCGAGGGAGCAATTGACAAAGGTTCTCCGGGTGACCAAATGGATCCGCAATTGAAGCATGGTTTGGCTCAGCAGGATTCAACACTGCCCTGACCTCATGTAGCCTCTTTCCCTCCAATTCTTCCACCCTCCTAGCTAAGGTGGATACCTTAGCCTTAAGTTCCATATCTTCTGAGAGGGAGTACATGGCTCCTCTTTGATTTGGGGTTGGCCTTATCCTATCAGTTTCCCTAGGATTTGGTTCATCCCAACCTTTGGAGGTCTCGGCTACATAGTTGAGGAAATCCATTGCCTCATTCGATATGCTCAGAAGTCTCCCACACATGGTCTCCAACAATTGCTTCAGAAGGAGACATTCACTGCTAAAAATGGTCTACCAAAGATCCACTTATCAAATCCACGTGGGCATGCAAAGATGGTTTCCATGTATCTCCCATCACCGGTAGAACTCTTCATTATCATGAGTTTAACTGTAGATTTGCTCTTCAAATTGTCAGGTCTTAGAGCATCAAGAATTTTCTTCAAAAATTATGCCTACGCCGTCTAATTCCCATGGTTATAGGCCTATGAATTAAGCCATATTTTGGCTTGTCTTTGAGGTCAATGGGAAGGCCTTAGCTTTAGCAAACATGTCGATGGCACCCTCTTTGAAAGTTGTGTACACTTCCTCAAAATCCCGGATGTGTGTGTATGGATTTTCATCTTCCATACCATGAAAAGTCGGGAGAAGGGGAACCAAATAAGGCCTCACTGCCACATCCTCCGCATGGGGTATTATGCATGAGGGTGCACTCACCCTTGGTGGGTGTATGTGATCCCTCATGGATCGATAAGAATTGGGACCCCGCGACCCCTTGTCGGGCCGGCCGCTTCCTGGGATGGAGGTCTATCCGATCACCATGAAGGCTAATTTCACAGCCCCGTTTCAATTGGGCCACCGAGCCTTATGTAATCCATCATAGCAGTTTCTTTCCCACCGCATAAACCGGCTTCGTGCATACTCGCAGCCAACAAACAAGAAACCACAATGCAAAACAAGACTACTAAAAGGGTTATGGTTAGCTAAAATCAAAACAAAGAAAAACAGTATGTGCAGGAAAAATTTTCAAACTCCCCAGCAGTGAATTGCAAGTGGGAAAAATGGTAAAATAATAAATAAAAAAAAACGAGAATTTACCTACAATTGTGATGTGGATCACAAGTTCAATAGCTTCTCATCTCACTAGGGCACCATCCCCAGAACTGGCCACATTCGACCATGCCACAAATAGGGTATCGAAATCAACAAAATTTATATCCTAGGTTTCCACGCCGCAGCTAGCTACTCAGCAAAGATAGTGGTTCAGGCCTAACACGGGATGGGGTTTTCTTCATGAGATGAGATAGCTGATTGAAATGGCCTTTCTTTGATTTTAGGATTTGTGTAAACAAAGGTAGGGTGAATGGGTGGCAAACTGAAAATAAAAGTGAAATAAAAATTTGATAAAGAGGTCCTGAAGTCTTGGGCCACCGGTTTAGGGTTCTAAGGCATTTCACATGTTCGGGTCAATTTCCCAGGTTGAGGATAATGACATAGTCATTTCGAACCGGATCTCTTCATTTGGCAAGAAACCTAAACCCTAAAACTATTCCCTCTTGGTATATAGCATTTAATAGGTATAAATGTTCCTGACAGTGCATACACTTCTCATAAAACTACCCTACAGCAACTAATAGGAGACAACTAACATCTAAAGGTAAGCATCCACTGTAACCAAAAAGCTTGCCAAATACATGTTAGCGAGTGTAGGTTTAGGAAATTCTAACATAAAGTGAGATGCAGGAACCTAAATACCCATAAATGCAAGCATGAAAATCATGAGAACATGTAACTTACCTTAAAACCTTCACCTAGTGGCCCTCTTCTTCAAGGATAGGGGGGGTTTAGCCAAACAGGCCTTGATTTGTCATCATCAAGGCGTGTTTGGATGAAGAAATGAAAGAAATGAGGAGTAAGAAGTAAAGCTGAAACAAGAGCCAAAATCGTACCGAAGATTGATTGATTTTTTTATGCTTGACCGAGCTTATATAGGTGCTCAAAGGCTACCGAAAATACAAAATGTATGGCATATCAAAGTTACATAAGGTTAAAATTGGAAAAAAAATACAAAACGGCGTCGTTTGTACACAAAAAAAGGGAGCAGATGGTTTCGCTACAGGTGAAATTTTCGCTATGTAGCGAAATTTCACTACAATAGCGAAAATTCGCTACATAGAGAAATTGCCCTTGTTGCTCCTGCTTGCTCCTTCTTCCACTTCTTCATTCCAGGCCTGATGCAATCGAAGATAAATCATACGAACTCGATGTAAATCAGCTCAACTTCGATATGCCTAACTTGATATGATAGAAAAGGCCTCTGAAACCTACAAAAACTACCACAAACAAATTTCGAAATACACCTCTCATTAGTACCAAAGGGACCTGCACGTGTCAATCAGTTTAACTAATAAGATTAGTACACAAAAAGTACTTAGAACCTATCTTAAATAGGGTTCAAAATAGCACTTTTTGGACACTAATCAACACCACTCATAAAAATCGGGCAGAGTCTCCTTTGTACGGGAAGCTCTACCTAAGGTACAAAACCTGTCCCAACAACTACAATGACCACACAGGGTCCACATGCGAGTGAAATAATGGCCACTTGGGCCCCTGCATCAATACTCACAAAATACATCAACTATATATAATAGTTAAAGAGTTAATAAATTACTCTTTATACAAACATATATTAAAATTATAACATTCTAATACATGTTATACAACAACATCAAAGCCACAACCTGATTTCTCTAAACTGCCTCTAATGAGTGCCGCTCCCGACGCTCCCAGACCTAAAATAGTGATCCTCTGTGTGGCGAGCAAAGCCTAGTAGTGATAATTTCCTTACATGGGCTACTCCCCACCTAAGTGCACATGCCATGGCAAACAATCATTCAAGAAATTTACGAACCTACTCAATGTCTACATGATCAATCCTTATGTCCCGAGTCCTCACTCGACTCCCTTCATACATACATACAATATAATATTTCTTGCCTGCCGAATGCGAGTAAAATATCCAGTTTTCCAAACAAAAGCTATTTGTTCTTGAAAACACACTATTGAGTTTCGATAAAATCAATTGGACAACCCTCCAAGACGAATTGCTGGATAACGCTCCGAAACAGTCATGGTCCTCATCCGAAGTGATCTTTTGGACGACTCTCCAAGGCAATTCTTTGGAAAATCTTCCTTGAAATTCCTTTCATAAACATTTTTCGTTTTTCTTTCAATTTCATGTCATGCACTCACGCCTAATATTCTAGGGTGCCCCAGTGCATATGGAATGCATTATGCCAATCCTAAAACATTCATGCTAATATATTAACATAATTTATTCAAACAAATCATGTTATTAAATTCACATCAATAACACAAAAAATCAGCTCACATGGGCTAATTAGCAAACATAAGCAATTCATTTTGAATCACTTAACATCATAAAAATCACACAAAAAAATCATGTCACTATTCACATGAACAGTGAAACCCTCGGGTTGGAACTATTCACGTAAAAAGAAGCAGGATTTTCACTGCTCAAAATGTTTCGAGATCGAACACGGCTAATCTGGGGCTACATCAGAACATCTCCAACCAATTACATGGCTCTTAGCCAAAGAACACGTAGGAAAAGATCCTCACCTCTGAGTTGTCGAAACTCCACCAAATCTGTCCATGTAGCCCTCACTACAGAGAGCAACTTTACTTCTTGTTCCATCGAGAAC
Organism: Tetrastigma voinierianum; assembly: GCA_016808115.1. Classification (NCBI taxonomy): domain Eukaryota; kingdom Viridiplantae; phylum Streptophyta; class Magnoliopsida; order Vitales; family Vitaceae; genus Tetrastigma; species Tetrastigma voinierianum. The sequence continues at coordinate 139,069 of JAEQBH010007621.1, forward strand.
CAACGGTCCGAACGGCCGAAAATCTAGAGAGAAGGTGCTCTCTCTCTCTAAAAATCTCAAATTGCCCAGCCACTGCCCCACTGTCCACCATCGTACATTTTGTGCTCACTTGGAGAAGAAGATCGTTTCACGCTTTTTGTCTTATTCAATTAAAAATTCCAATAATTCTAATGTCCTTTTCTTGATTTTTGACACTTAGCACAATCTCGGCCATCCATCTCATCCTCTATTTAATCTTGCAACATGTTTCATAAGAGTACATGTAGTAGGTGACTTTTGTCACATCACATGTCTCTCAAACTCGTTTTACGGCACCCGATACTTGGTGCCTCGAAAAACGTGAAATTCCGACTAACTCGGAATTCGACGAAATTCGATGTGGTAGCTAGATTTCGTGAGACGATTCCAACGGTGAAATCTGTTTTTTCATCCGAGATCTAGAAAAATTTCGGGTTTTGACCGAAATTACGATTTTACCCTTTTTTAGAAAATTTGAATTTTCTCTGGTTTTACACAGTGGCCCAAAACTTTAAGGATTTATTTTAACCTTTATTTCCAAATAGCTACGGTTTTACAAGCCATCAACCTCACTGGTTTTACAAGAAACCCCAACCAAAGTGAACACCATCGCCACTGTGACTCAATTTTTATAATGAAGAAACCCATCCTCGAGTTCGACCTCAGACCACTTCATCGCAAAGAGCTTGCTACATCGCAGGGAATCCTAGGACACAAGTTTTGGTTGATTCAGGAACACCTATCGTGGCATGAATCAACCACCCTAAAGTGACTTCTTCAAAGGGTATTTGCTTCCATCAGCGTCAAGATGGCCATTGAAGATGAACCAAGAAGGCTTCCATTTGAGTCGAAGAACAAGGTGGCATGTGATGCACCATATTCTACAGATATTTATGTCATTACGGTTAATACTGTTTCTTTTTACAACATATGGGTATGTGATACCAATTGTGGCTCATACATATGGTTCGATATGTAGGGCCTAAGGAACAGTAGAAAGCTCATAAAGGGAGAGTCCAACCTTCGGATTGGTGATGGTGCAAGAGTTGCAGTTGTTTCCATTGGGACTTATGTTTTAAACCTTTGTGTTTTTTGTTTAAATTTGGAAATTGCTATTATGTCCCAACATTGACGAAGAACAACATTTGGTTTCATGTATTGAACAGCAGCAAGTTTGTGCACTGGTGACAATTATATTACATTACGATGTCAATTATGCTGGTGGAACATTAAAGCAATGGGACTTACATATTGGATATGTTCATTCCAAAATTAAATGTTAATGACTATAAAATTACCAAAGAGAGATAATCTGAAATCATCTCACACATGGCATCGTCGCCTTTGCCTCGCAAATGAGAAACACATGACTGAGTTACACAAGTGTGGAAGCTTAGGGTCATTTGATTATGAATCATTTGACACATGTGGATCATGCTTGTTAGGCAAAATGACCAAATTACCCTTTAAGGGAATGGGTGAACGAGCAAACGAACTATTAGACCTAATACATACCGATGTGTGTGGTCCTATGTCTGTGCATGCCAAAGATGGTTTGTTTACTTCATAACCTTCATCGATGATCATTCAAGATATAGGGTACTTGTATCTAATGAGGTATAATTCTGAGGCCTTTGAAAGGTTCAAAGAATTCAGAAATGAGGTAGAGAAACAACTTGGGAGAAGTATAAAATCACTTAGATCAGATCGAGGTGGTGAGTACTTAAGCCAAGCGTTTCTAGATTATCTCAGGGACAATGGGATTTTGTCACAATGGACTCCACCTTATACGCCACAACACAATGGTGTACGAGAGAAGGAACTCGAACCTTTGTTAGACATGGTATGTCTATGATGGGCAAGGCGCACTCGCTTCAAACTGCTATGCACTCCTGAGAGACTGTCATATCTTAAATAGAGTCCCCATCCGTCGTTAAAGTTACTTCCATATGAGATATGGATCAACAAAAGTTTCCCATCTTTCCCATGAAAGTATGGGATTGTCCCGCTATGTAAAGCGGACAACACGATAAGCTTGAAGCCAACCCGATAAGGCCCCCGTGGTCTCTTCTTCTAGATATCCAAAAGAAACAATGGGGATATCAATTCTACAACACTTTAAACAAAGGTTGTTTGTTTCAGCATGTTGTCTTTAGAGAAAGAGTTTCTCTTGAGAGAAGACGGGAGCAAAGTGGAACGGTAGTGAAGTTCAAGATACTTACTGCACGGCCTATCCGACAACCTCGGTCGTAATTCAGATGATGAATTAATAACCGACTCTTCTAAAACACAAGTGTTTCGTAGGACAAGTAGGATACGTTATGTCCCATAGAGATATGGATTTCTCATTAGCGAACAAAGGATGTATTGCTCATAGAAAATGATGAGCCAACTACCTACGAAGAATCTTGAACGCTCGTAGTATGATTAATGGCCTAATGCCATGAAATCGAGATCTCCATGTATACCAACCAAGTGACTTTGCTGATATACCCGGCTGGCGGATAAAACCCATAGGGTTCAAATGGATCTACAAGAAGAAGATTGCATATGGAAGGTAATGATTACCTATAAAGATAGGCTTAGCCAAGGGTCATCATAAAAACAAGGAGTTGATTATGACGACTTTCAAATTCTATAGCTATTCTTAAATCCATAAGAATACTCCTAGCCATCGCCGCTCATTATGATTATGAGATATGGAAAATGGATGTGAAGACAACTTTCCTCAATGGAAACCTGATCGAGGAGGTGTATATGACACAACCTAAAGGTTTCACATCTGGAAGTGGCAGTAAAGTATGCAATCTTTAGAGATCCATTTATGGGTTGAAGCAAGCATCTTGGAGTTGGAATATCAGATTTGATGAGACAATGAAAGAGTTTGGTTTCTCACAAAATCTGGATGAACCTTGTGTATATAAGAAGACAAATGGAAGTGCAGTCGTATTCCTAGTCTTGTATGTGGATGACATACTGGAGGAACGATGTCTCAAAAGATACAATCCATCAAATTTTGGTTATCCAAGAATTTCTCCATGAAAGACCTTAGAGAAGCAACCTATATATTAGGGATAAAGATCTATATAGATAGAACTAAAAGGTTGCTTTGTCTTTCATAGTCTACACACATAGACAAGATGCTGAAGAAGTTTAGCATGGAGCAATCCAATAGAGGATGTATCCCTATGGTAGTGGGATTACACTCTCGAAGTCTATGTGTCCGCAGACACAAGATGAGAGGACACGCATGAATATGATACCATATGCTTCGGCTATAGGATCGATCATGTACGCTATGTTATGTACTAGACCCGACGTATCATATGCTCTAAGTGTCACGAGCAGATACCAATCAGACCCAGGAATAGGTCATTAGGTGGCTGTCAAAAATATCCTTAAGTACTTGAGAAGGACTAAGGATGTATTCTTGATTTATGGAGATGGGGATCCTATTGTTGAAGGCAGTGATGCCGCTTCTAACTGATGTAAGACCTAAATTCGGGCCAAAGCATGTGTTCACATTGAATGGTGGAGCAGTCAGATAGAAGGGTTCAAAACAAGAAATGACTGTAGATTCTACAACTGAATCAGAGTACATCGTAGCTTCTGAAACAGCTAAAGAAGTGGTTTGGATAAAGAAGTTCATTATTGAACTAGGAGTGGTAACTAGCATTGTGCATCCGATACTTTTGTATTGTGACAATAATGGAACCATAAAATAAGCTAAGGAACCATGACCTCGTCAAAGGTCCAAACACGTACTCAAGAGATACCACTTGATCAGAGAGATCATTGGCAGGAATGATGTAAAGATAGAGAAAAAACTCAGGATCAGAATATTGTTAATCCCTTGACTAAGCCACTTCCCCAAAAGAAGTACGAATCACACGTTGTAGCCTATGGTATGAGATACAAGGGCGATTGGCTTTAGTGCGAGTGGGAGTTTGTTAGAGAAGTGCTCTAAAGGCAATCGCCATTAGCACTTATTGTACGCACAACATATATTAAATATGAAAGGCCACAATCTGATATTCATAATGCTGAATTAATATGCATCTTTAATTGAATTAATGAAGTCCGTGATACATAACATAAGATAAGGAAATCATTATGAGATCACGATAATAAGATTCCTATCATGTGCAATTATGTTAGTGTCTAAATTATCCCTAGTAATAGGATCAACGAGACTGGACAATGTTGATCATGACAGACTAGCACATGTCAAATTCCTTGATTGGATCAAGCAAAGAGATCTTATAAACTCGTGATCAAGAGTTTATCGTAGTCAGCGTGTGGATGCTTCCTAAGAGCAGCTGGCACATCGAGACCTATAATGAGACAATCATATGGATCATTCATTTAAATGTAGATGATTGTCCCATCATAGCAATGGTGCAAGTATATCCTTAGACTTGAGGTGCTCAGAGGATATCTTGGATGTTGATCCTGCATTTTGACCTCAATCCACGTCGTCTCTAAGTGGGCCGTCATCGGGATGAGGATCAGTATAGTTTGAGGTGTCTGAGGTAATTGTGTAGCCAACAAAGGATTCGCTAATTCCAATAAAGGAGTATACCTAAGGCCTCTGTCGGAATCATTACTCAGAATCTCCGGCCAAAGTGAAAATGTCTTAAGGAGTGTCTTCATGCATAAAGGCCGAGCGATGAATCTGGGGACAAGATAAATATCACTGGGCAGGGTGTGGCATAGCCACCATGGAGCTACACAATTGTCCATGCTCTCAACCAAGTAGGGTATAGTTTGGTGAAAGGACGAATTGCACGGTATTTGTCTATGGGAAGGGTACGCAATGCACTCATTGACTCTCCCAAATCAGTCATGATGTGTCAAGTAGATACCAATCTTGACCATGACTAATAGTTGAATCAAGTTACAACATAAACTTAACTCTAATGGGTCACACACTTAGAAGAGTGTGGCTATTATAAATGGATTTGGATGTGATCCAAATATGAGGGAGTTAATTTCATGAATGAAATGTCACGGATTAGTGGAACTCGATCTGAAAGCTTCCACATGTGTAGAGATAATAGGTTCGCTTCGTACTTCTGGCCAATGTAAACTCACCATAACGTATGGGGATGCGTATACCCTATCATCACTTAGAGTGAGGGGCATTTTAGTCTTTTCACATGATGGGGTTTTCATATAAATAAAATGCTATGGAAACCCTAATGGATTGATGCTCTTTTTGAGAGAAAAGAGAGTTCATGAGAAATAGGCCAAGTGTGTTCTCTCATCTCCAAAGAAAGTGTTCTAGAGATTGAGAGACCCGGGCTTCATTCCTTCGGATCGGACTTGGCTAGCACCGGACCTTCCGAGAACGTTGCCTTGAGATCAGCCGGCTTCACTCTTCGTGTGGATACCATTGCAAAGAACCTAGGACTTGGCTCATTCGGCCTAAAGCCGCCCGTGATCACCGTTTCTGGGCTTCGAACCGACACAAGGTAATCCTATACCCTTCTCTTTATTATAGAACCTGTTTTGATGCTACTAGGAGTTCTTGGATGGGTTTTTTTGGGATTTTTTTGTATTTCCGCTGCTACTAGCAAGTGTTGCCTCCCATGAAACCCTTCAAATTCACCCCATCTCAAGGTGCCTACCAATATGAACCAGTGAATCTAAAACCCTCCAAGTCCCATAGGAAAAAGAAATGAACTTTATTGTATCACTCTCTCTTTCTCTCCCTATAATTTAATCTATTGTAATCATACTTCAAAGCTTAATTGAATATCAGTTTCCAAATCTGTGTTCAACTGTCTCCTATCTCTTTTTTCTTCTGTCCATTTCCTTTTCAATAAGTAAAGAATAATCAATGTTGAAATTGTGTGTTGTTTTGTCGAATAACTGAGAATTCAGTTGTACTGAATGCATAATTGCTGAGATGAAAAATATAAGAAGGCTAAAATAGTAGTTTTGGAAATGCTAAAACTAAAAGTCTGGAACCTAAGAATAAGAAAAACTAAGTTTCTGGACACTGTGAAAAATTGTGCTTTGGTTGAAGATTTTTGGTATTCTTGCATACTTTCTGATGAAATCTCTGATTGCTTGTTTGGTTGAATTGGGATAACTTGTTGAGTTGTTTATGTCATTGTTGTTGATGAAATGAACTTAAATGCTGGATTAAATGAACAATTAAATTGTACAATAGCACAACAATTTGTTTTAAACCAAACAAGGCAAAAATCTGTCAATGAATTTAGGTTGAATGAGTGTAACAACACTTTAAGTTATGATGTCTAGGACAAATAAGCTAAAATTTTAGATCCTAAAAGACTGAAATTGAAATCCATGTTAATCAGTCTAGTAATTCTAGTTTGAATGAACAAGTACAATTCAAAAGTGACTATATATTGACACATTGGTCATTAATACCTTGAAAACTGATTGTGCTTGGGTTAAGAACACCTTATTGAACTTACCATCAATCAACCTCAAAACGTCCTAGAACTTGTTGTATTATTATTCAAGGTGAAATCCTAGGCATTACAATCAACAAGAAATGATTTAGGCCATCCTTTGGTAGTTTGTCCCTTTCAAAGCCTACCATTTGATGTGCTTACAAGCATATACCTTAGTACATTGTTTGAGCCTAAAAGCCATTCTGATCATCAAAACCACAAAGAAAACCTTAACCCTTCCATAAAATTTGAACTTACAACAAATAACCATGAGTTTGCCTAAAACTGCAAAATAAGTGTAGCAAAAATTAACAAAATGACAAGTTTGGGGGAGTACAATTTTGAAAAATAGAAAAGGATGAGAACTAAGGATGGGGAAGAAAAAGAAGTGAGAAAAAAATGTATAAAATAGGTGCATAACAGAAATTGAGAAGCTGAAAAACAGGCGCCAAGGATGAGTGAGTTTTCAAGGTCTTTAAATTTCGCTCCCAATTAAGTCCTTAGGGGTGTTCTACACCTACTACCCTAATGCCAACTAGTATGGGAGCTACTGATCCAAAGCTTGTTAAGGGTGGTAGAGACAAGAAGGCAAAACATCGTACATTCCTAACCTTGAACAAAATGATAGAAATTGCTTGAAATCGAGAAACTTAGGTTGAATCAAAAAGTGGAGAAAGAAAAAGCACAGTGGGAAACATGAAGCAAGATGCACCAAATCAAGTTTAGGGGTGCTTTTGAAAAAAATTCTAATAAGAAATAAAAAAATGAGCAGTTAGAAGGCAAAATGCTAAGAAGATATATGCAGTCTAGGTAAATTTGAACCTAAAATGTTCAATTATCTACCCAAGTACCCTAGCCATAAATTACAAGCTTAAAAGACCTATTTTATCCTGAGGCTTGTGTTATGCCTACATTAGTAGATAATGATATGACTAACAAGCCTATGGGACCTGAGTCATTCTAAAGAGAATACCAGTCTGTATAGTGAGTCTCATAAGGCTACTTAATCTGCAAATTAGTCATAGAGGGAAGACCAACACACACTCATTGGGTTAGGAACTGTGACTGTTTACTGACTATGAATTATAGGCTATATTGAATGATTGAAATTGAAAATTTTTAGGATCTTGAAAGTTAAACTTAGTTAGAATAGATACACAACTAAAATCCTAATGAGACTAAATTGTTGATCTGATTGAAAAGATGATTTAAATGAAAAATATCCTTAAAAATCAATTTTTATTGTTTGAGGACAAACAAATAATCTTTTATTTGCTTGAGGACAAGTAAAACTTAAGCTTTGGGGGGGAGTTTGATGAGCTTAAACTCACTATTTTTAAGCCCCATTTTCTATTATTTAAGGCTTAATAGTTCAATTTAATGTAAAATTATGGAGAATTCACCCAGATTTATGCTTTCCAGAAAATTAAGGAAAAAAAGCAAAAATCGGTATGAAATAAGCATAAATCAATAATGTGCAACAAAGGCAGCAATGCCGTGACATTGACTAAAGAATGTCGCGACATCAACTCAATGTCGCAACATCGTGTGGAGAATGTCTTGACATGAATTCAATGTCGCGACAAATTTTGAAGTTGGTAGAACAAAAATTACCAATGTCACGACATTGCCACGACATAAGCTGCGACATCACACTAGACTGCAACACTCAAGGGCAATGTCGCCACATCATAACTCAATGTCATGAAATCAAAACATAGCCTCAATGTTGTGACATCACGGTAGTAATGTCACAGCATTAGAAAAGGCCTAAACATTAAAGATATCACATTGCAATGTCATGACATCACAACTCAATGTCATGACATCATATCTAGGCAGCCAAAGTTGAAACATTAACAGACCAATGTCGCGACATCAGATACTCAATGTTGCGACATTGACATCAAGACTTGGAATATCACTTCAATGCCACGACATCGGTTTACCTATGTTGCGACATCGGCTGAAACTATCAAAACTAAATATGCAATGTCATGACATCAAATGGCAATGTCGCTACATTAAACAACAATGTCGCAGCATTAGAGTTTAGTAATATTGAGGCAATGTCGTGACACTAGATTTGATCCACGACACTGCATCTCCGATGTCTCGACATCGCCATGACATCGCCACGACATTTCATGGTAACTCAGAATACAGAATTGCCATATCAGATTTTCAATGTCGCGACACCAGATTTGATCCACGACATAGTAGTTTCGATGTCATAACATCGCCATGACATTTACCACGACATCATTTACTGGGGCATAATTCTTTTGGGCTTTTCAAAGTTAATGATTTTCGTCTCATTTTTAGGGCCCAATGTCTTAAGCCTATAAATAGAAACTCCTAAGGAGGAGTGCGTATCTTTCGAATCGCTTTATCAAAGTTTTGCTTTTCGAGCAAATTAAGTCCCATTGTATATATTTTCTTTTTATTTTATTTTTAGTCTTATTTAGATTTATTTTTCTTTCTTTTAGGATTATAGTAGTGGATCTGAGCTAAGATTCCAAGCTGGATTAATTGTAAATCAAGCTTCATTTATCTCTGAATTTTAGTAAAATTTGGAATTTTTTTGGAATTCATTTTATTTCAGTTTTGATTACAATTTGAATGAATTTGTTTGATCAACTAGTCATTGTCACTTGTAATTCAGTAATGGAAGGCTAAGCTCCCTTTGGGATGAATTTTCTTTTTTGATTGTTGTTTGTAGTATGTCAATGTTGTTTCGGGAATGAAAACTAGAGTGATTTAATTGGTATTGCTCGTACAATGAGTTATTCTGAATATCGGTGTTCTATACCCATAAAGAGCTATATCTATACTCTAATTTCCAAGATCCCCTTGAGTGACATAAGGAAGGACGACCTGAGAGTAAAGAGAAGTCACTTAGGGGTACATTGTATTGATATTCATAGAACTAATGCACTCTTATGATCCCTTTGATGCATCATTAGTGAAGTTCTAACCTTTGACTTCAAGGTTCCCTCCTGGATGACAGCAGGAGTTTGTTCCCGAGGCATAAGATCCGCCTATTGATATATCAGTTTAATCTTTAGAGGTTTCACTTTAATTTGGGTAGAATAATCTCAATCTCGTGGTAGCTGAGATTATAATCAAGGAGAGAGGACATTTTAGTCGAATTGATAGTTGAGGTACCAATTGAATTGGAGAGGGCTTGCATTATTCTATCTATGGGGTCAAGCAATTTCCAGTCATAAGAGATGGTGGCGAAGTACTGAGAAGGAAAAACAATCAGATCTTAAAGAGGATCAAGTCCTACAAGTAACTCTTTAGTCCCATTGACCCAGTTTAGGAATATGGTCAGCTAGAGAGTGAAATGTGTAGTGTCAGGAGGCATTCCAAGACTACACTACCCTACTCTTGGACAATTCCAAAGTTCATGTACAAAAAAATTATATATTCTTAGGGAACTTGCAAATTGTTAGTCATAACACTAATTGCATTCCCACTGTTATTTTAGTCCAGTGAACTCTCTAATCCATGTATTTTTAAAATTTCTTTACTTATTTTATCCAATTTATTTTAGAAAGCTAATTATATTTTGAAAATTAGAGGTTCAAATAGTGAGGATCTTGAGTAGTGGGGGTAGTTGATCTTTAGATTTTCTAATCAATCCCTATGGGAATGATATCCGGACTTTTGAAGTCCACTATATTACTTGTATGGCCTGTGCACTTGTAAATGATTTAGACCAAAAACCAATTTTAAGAAATAGCAGAAAACAATTCTTACATATAATTCAACATGCTTTTGGCATTACTGTTGAGGATTGAAAAGTCCTTGGTTGTAGTGTTAAGAATCAGTCAATTTTGGTCAGTTGAGAAAATGATCTAACAGACTCTTAGGGTCCATTTTACTACTTGAGTGACCCGTACACTTGCGATGAGTTATTTAGAGCATGTAAATATGCCCAAAATTTATCAAATTAAAGAAGGCCTTGGGGGTTAGGGTTTCACCAAGACATGGTCTTAGGTGATTAGAGAGATATGAAAAAGTCTTGGTCATCCAAAGAGGGGAATCAATGCTAATTGATCCTCTCTACCTCGCTTAGATAGTCTTAAAGAGGTAGGAAAAATGCTAACTCTCTCATGTATGGTATGACTACTAACTAACTTACTCCAAACCTAGGTTCCTAATCACCTTCTAACCAGTCGAGAAGAGATATATGTTTGGCTACAACCAGATACAGTGACAATTTGATATGTGGTATTGAGCATACCAAGTCTCTATGTTTTAGAATGTAGGAGACTCCAATAGAAATACGCCTATGTCCACCTAACTCTTTCTTGGCTGTCAACCTTATAGGCTTATACAAACGACCTATTCGGGAGATCCTCACTAGTTAGCAATACATACCTTTGGTACGAAGCATGTCACTCTCTACATAACCCTTTACTTGTGCCTTGGATTCACCTTCACCCTAAGGAAGGATTTTACTCCTCCATGAGATGTGTCACAACATCCATGAATACAAAAAAACTCGTGCAGAACATAAAATTTTTTTTTTTTTTTAAAAAGCTAAACTTTATTGAAAATTGTGCTGAAAGATTTTTAGCCTAAAAACAAAATAAAAATTAAAGGAAAATCAAAAGCCTATTTTTTATCTTGTTCTCCCCTATTTATACATGTTTTCGGAGCCACTAGGGCCTTGGTATACAAGTTTCAATGTTTCCTAATCGATTACAACACATTTGGGGGTCTAAAATTGGAAACAAATAAGAATCATATCAAATAAGAATTTTCTGTCAGCAGTTCGCACTCACTTCTGTGAGTGCGAATTCTCACCCTTAAATGTGTGAGTACGAGAAACTCGCACTCAAAACTAGATGAGTGTCAGTTTTCTTCATGATTTTCTAGTTTCCAAGCCTTCCAACAAACTTCAAATTCGTCCTTCCATGCTTCCATGACCTTGAATGATGAGTGAGTCATCCTTGGGAGTCTTGAATCTTCATTCATTCCCAAATTGTTGCTGTTAAGCTCAAAAATATGAAAAATGCATAAGCTAGTGTAAAGACCGAATGATATTGATGAGTGCCTAAAACACTCATATTATACTTGCGTCAGTCTTCCATTTTCCTGTTTATTTTAGAGTAATTTTAGTTTTTGTGACTAGAATACTCCATTTGATGTTCATAGAATGCAGAGCATTGGGGCTTAAAAGAGCAAAGCAGGAAAGCGCATTTGGAGCAAATGGGAACAAGGCGATGAAGTACCGTCACGTCATCCCAACGCCGTGATGCCCACGCCGCGACGTCTCCACGCCGCGACGCGCTCGAGATCCGCACCCCATCATTTAAAGCACGAATGATCTTAAAGAGGAGGTGGGGAAGCGCACGAATCCGAAGGCACGGAATTCCGCAGCCAGAGTGACACACTTCAGGAAGTGCCCTGGATTTGACCGCTTTCATTGCTCGATATTTTCTGACAGAGAATTGATGTGCTTTTAATTTTAAACATTTTCTTCTTTCATTCATGATGTTCTAGATTTATTTCTAGGGTTATATTGAATTTTGTCATATGTTCATGGATTAAAGTTTGAAACTTTATATTATTCATTATTTCTCAATATGTTGTGAAACTATTCTATGCCTAAGGATTTAATCAGATAAGGATGTCCGCCAACATTGGAAAGATAATACACCAGAGATCCGAGATTCAGAGATGAGGGTATTCAGATCTGCAGAGAGACTTCATTTGATCTCAGAAATAGATATTCCGAACCCGAAGGTTGCAATTGGGGTTAGGACATTAATGCATTTCGAATACCGAGTCGGGATAAGAGATATACCCATTTATTCATGAGATATGATATACTCGAGAGAGGATACCTCGTGAGAAAAGATCACCGCCATTGACATATTGGAAATATATTGAATAATAACATATTTAGAAGATTAATCCATTGAACGTGACAAGGGAGATATAACCAGGCTTCAAAACCAATACTTAAATTGAATCATATTTAGGTAATCTTACATATTTGAATTATTCTGTAGTCATCTTTCGTATATCGTCTAAAAAGGTAACCTTGTAGTCAATACACCTGTCCCTCGTGGATCGATATCTGCATTCCACGAGTACACTATATCATTAGCGACGCAGGCACTTGCGCATATAGGCGCATATTTTATACACCGCGCTTTCCGTCGTCGATATATAAATACGGGCCAAAGGAGCGAATGCAAATAATTAAAAATGATTTGAAACAAAAGTAAGCTTACTAAAAAACTAAATGAAAAAGTATTACCAACACTCAACCCTTTCCGCAAGTGCATGGGTCATACAAGCACAAAGTGGACCTAAAAATCCGTATATCGACCCATGAGGACTGGAGGTTCTTCAATTAGGAACTCTGATCACCCCGACATAGCGGGCTCTTCACTATTTAGGCGACCAAATAGGATGTGGAATAAAATCAATTTAATTGAAATAAAAACCTGATTTAAAACTAACTTAAAATCTACCAACAACAACTACTTAATTCTAAAAGGTATGAAGAGAGACATTAGGGATGAGGATAAATATTTACAAACAGTTTGCATTTCCTTGAAAGTGAATGTCAGTCAGGAAACCCTACAGTAGAGCAAGCCTAGTATGTGTCCAGGTTTAATCAGAATCAATCACAAAATAAAGAAGGACCGTATAAAAACAATGATCAATCAAAATCAGGCTAAGGGGTGGCGAATAATCATAACTGCTGCAATAGTCGAACAATCAAGGATACGGGTGGCGGAATAATCAGAACAATATGCCATCGACCGAAATAGTTAACCAACCTCGAGAAAAGTTGGATTTAACAAGCTCTTGCACATGTTAACTTCCTACCGTTTTATGAATGAAACAAAGGCCAACATGCAAGAAGAAAGCAACCCGCTGAACAATCAAGCAAACATTAACCGAGAAGTTTGGAGGCACAAATGGGCCAAATGGAAAATTTACTGACAGAAAGACAACCGGGCTCTTTACCAAGTAATTCGGAGGTAAACCCCAGAAGAGATGGGAATGAGCATGTGTTAGCCATGCCGAGAAGTGGGAAAGAATTGAAATACCGCTACAACCCTCAACAGAGAATGGGTCAGAGATCAGACGGCCATTCAGCCGTAGCAAAAGATGATGCGCATAAAGAACAAATTTAAGAGAAACAAATGGGTCATCGAGACCTCGGTTGAAGCAAAGGCCAAGATACCCTGCCTTACCCACAAATAGCTCAAGAAGCGACCAACTGATAAGCACTACTAAATTCATGGATGTTCAAAAGTCGCAGATATCAATATCCCATTTGCCGCATGCCCTAGAGTAGATGCCCGCTATGTAAAATTCATGAAAGACATCTTATCCCATAAGAGACGACACGATTGAACAAAGAACTTAACCGAGGAATGCAAGCACATCTCGTAGAGGAAGTCGCACGTGCTTAAGGACCAGCAGCTTCAATTATCCTCGCACAATTGAAATGCTATTTTTGAAAGAGCACTATGTGATTTGAGTGCCAGCATTAATCTTATGCCCTATCCATTTTCAAGCGTTTGGGATTAGGAGAAGCCCGCCCGACTACAGTCACTCTTCAACTTGCAGATAGATCTTTGAAGCATCCTAGAGGGATAATAGAAGATGTCTTAGTAAAGGTCGACAAATTTATCTTCCCAGCAGATTTCATTGTTTTGGATATGGAGGAAGATAAAGAAATACCGATAATCTTGGGAAGACCATTTCTTGCAACTGGCAGGGCAATGATTGATGTACAAGGTTTAACTCGAAAACTGAGAGTACAAGAAGAGGAAGTAAAGTTCAACGTTGTTTGAAGCCGTGAGACACCAAATAAAGATACTTGCTTCATATTTAAATGGTCGAGGCTATGGTGTTCACCAAAGTGGTCTCACCGACCCTCGGAGACTAGCCTAAATGGGAGAATGAGTCTGAGAACTTGAGCGAAGAGGCAAAAGAATATGTCAAATGGATGGACTCTTTTCGACACAATAGACATAAATACTTCGAATCTCTGGGTGAAGGAGTTAAACGCCGGCCCCATCGATTGAGCAAACTCACCCAAAATGGAACAAAACCTTTACCTAGCCATTTGAAGTATGCATACCTTGGGGTAGAATCTACACTACCCGTGATCATTTCAGCATCTTTGACTGTACTAGAGGAAGAGAAGTTATTGAGGGTCCTCCGAGATCACAAACATGCACTCGGATGGTCTCTAGCTTATCTCAGAGGGATTCGTCCTTCTATGTGCATGCATCAGATTACCAGAAGAGGACACAGACCTTCGGAAGTACGTAGAAGGTTAAATCCGACAATGAAGGAGGTTGTCCAGAAGAAGTGCTAAAATGGCTAGATACTGGGGTGATTTATCCCATTTCGCATTGTAGCGTTGCATGGGTAAGCCTACCGTAGTGCCGAAGAAAGCGAGGAACAATCGCCATCGTGGATCGAACAACATCTTACCGCTATCGCGTAACGCTAATGGGTGGAGGATTTGTATTGATTATCGGAAGTTGAACAAGGCCACTCGAAAAGATCACTTTCCTTTGCCGTTTTTAGATCGATGCTCGACCACTAGCTAAAAGGCAGAATATTATTGCTTTTTAGATGGATATTCCTAAGCACAACCAAATTGCCATAGCTCGAAGATCAGGAGAAGACAACATCACTTGTCCTTATGGTACATTCGCATTCGGGCGGATGCCCTCGATCGTGCAATGCACCGGTACTTTTCAAATATGTATGATGGCCATACTCTTCGACATGGTGGAAAGACAATTGAAATATTCATGGATCATTTCGTAATGGGGAATTCATTTGACAATTGTTTAGAAAACTTGAGAGCCGTGATCGGCAAGATGTGAAGAATTCAACTTAGTCACTCAATTGGGAAAAGTGCCATTTCATGGTACAAGAGGGTATTGTCCTTGGACATCGGATCTCAAGAGGGATAGAGGTAGATAGGGCAAAGATTGAAGCAATCGAAGTTACTTCCACCCTCACAAGAAAAGGGATTCAAGTTTCTAGGCCACGCCGGGTTTTATCGGCTGCTCATCAAGGATTTTTCGCGAGATCGCAAATCGCTTGGCCTAACCTACTAGTCCAAGGGGATCCCATTTGAATTTGATTCACAATGTTTGCATGCATTCTCAGTGTTGAAGGACAAGTTGGTTTCTCAGCCCTATTATTGTGGCAATCTGCATTGGTCTTTTCGTTTCAACTCATGTGTACGCCACACTTCGCTGACATTGGGGCGCTTCCGCGTAAACGAGAAAATCTTTCGTAATCTATTATGCTAGTAGAACTTTGAATGATGCTCAACTGAATTATGCCACTACGTAGAAAGAGTCAAGTAATAATAGTTTGCTTTGATAAGTTCAGTGGCATATTTGATCGGGCAAACAAAGTCGTGGTGCACACCGATCATTCTCGCCATTAAGTACTTGATGACCAAGAAAGATGCAAACCACGATTAATTAGGGTGGGTCCTCTGTTGCAAGAATTTGATGTGGAAATTAAAGACAAGAAAGGCACTGAACCCAGCGTTTCACCATCTTCATCAGACCGAAGGGGCCGCAGATGACGCCCCATTGAATGACGAATTTCCGCACGAGAAAACTCCTAGCGCTATTGAGGAAAAGAGGATGGCCTAGTTGTTCATGGATTACAATTATTTCCAGAAGCAAAGTAGTCCCTCCTCGAATTTAACTACGCTAAAAGAGGTTTTTCGCATCACCTTAAACACTACTATCGAGGAGCCAATTCTTTACGTATTAATCGCGCCGATCAGTCATAAGGAGATGTGTGCTCGAAGATGAAATGCACAGCATTTTAAACCATTGTCACACTATACCGTGCGCGGACACTCGTACGTAGAGAACAGCAACTTAAGGTAAGCCTAACTGCTTTACCGGGCCTTCCTTTGCTTGCAGCATGCTCATCAATTCGTGGTCCACTTCAGGATAAATGTCTTCAACGAATGGGAACATCTCTAGAAAGGACGAGCCACCCATGCATCCCATTTTGGAGGTAGGAATTGTTTGATTTATGTGATAGATTTCATGGGACTATTTCCCGCATCATACAAAGAACTTGTACATCTTGTCGGGCAAGTAGACTATGTCTCGCTAGAAGCGATTCCTACACGCACCAATGATGCCAAGGTTGTGGCTCAATTCCTGCACAGCAATATATTCTCACGTTTTGGAACTCCTCGAGCCTTGATCACAGATAATGGTACCCATTTCTGCAATAAGGTAATTGACAAGGTATTGCAAAAGTATGGGGTACGCTATCAGACATCTTCAGATCACCCAATAAACGGACAAGCAAAGAGGTACACCCAGAAATCAACACATTCTCGAGAAGACAGTTAACAGCTCCAGGAAGGATTGGTCTAAAAAGATGGACGATGCACTCTAGGCATACCGCATAAAGATTTAAAACCCTTGGGTATGTCACCGCTGCACTGTTTATGGTAAAGCGTGTCATCTTCCGCTGAACCGAGCATCGGGCTTATTGGGCCACCACGCTTAAACATGGATAGTACATTGGCCAGAGAAATGACTGCCCAACTCGTTGAACTCGGATGAATTCAGAAACTAAGCTTATGAAAACGCCCGCATTTATAAGGAAAGGACTAAAGCCTGGCACGACAAACACATCACCAGTAAAGGAGTCTCCATACCGACAACAAGTTCTTTTCTATTCAATTCTCGCCTAAAGCTTTTTCCCCAGTGAAATCTTGAAGTCTCATGGTCCGGCCTTTCATAGTAACCAAGGTCTTTTCACACTACAAAAGTTACACATCCCGAAAGGCACATTTGCTACCACCACCCAACGAGAATGGGTCAGACATGGAGGAGAGTTTCATGCATTACAAATCATTTCTTTGACGCTACTGCATAAGATGTCGTAAGCGATCATAGAGTTCGGGTTCCTGAGCACATTGCATCAGTATCGTCGAGCTAATGACAAGAACATAGCGCTTCGGGAGGCAACCCAGTGTTTCTTAAACTTTTCTTTTCAGTTCCAATTTTTATTGTTTATTTTCAAGAATATAGGTTTCTAGCCCAGAATCGGTGTTTTTACTTGAGTCTGGCGAATTTAACCCGCAAATGCAGCCGAGAGGATTCTGCCTGCCGTGCATTACAAGTCCATAAAGTCAAGTACGGAGCGGGGGTGGGTTTCATGATCAGAGAACATCAATGCGCACAAATTTATGACCTGGCCCATAACTCAGCCACGTCGCGACGGACCCTCCCACGCGACGCCAAACACTTCTCTCTCGTCACGCCGCGACGTAGGATTTCACGCCGCGACGCCATTTCTATGCTCTTCGGCCACGCCGAGATTTGAATTTCACGCGCCGCGACATCATTTTTACATACCAGCCACGTCGCGACGTGGGATTCTAACGTCGCGACGTGGATTAAATCCACCATCAGCCACGCCGACGCTGCTCCAACGCCGCGACGTCGCTTAGCGAGCCTCGTCACATCACGACGTGGACCGCTTTGGGCCCAAGAACAAATTATTTCGGGCGCTTCACTCACACAACCAACCCTGAAACCCCAGTATCCCAAATAAGACTTGCTCACCGACCGGAGCCTTTCCTACACCGCTCCGAGGACTCCATAATCGCTCTACGACCACCATCAGGCCCCCTCTACATGTCAAATTCACCTTACCTGGGGCCTAAGTCATTGTGGCATTCCCAATCGCTACTGTGCCTGCTCCTAGCTCGTGACATTTTCTAGAGTATCTTTGTACTCACACTAAGGTTAGGGTCCATTAGGTGCTCGTTTAGGTCTCTAATAGTGCCTGCCAGGGTCTATTAGGTCCAGCGTAGGTAAATCGGTTTAGGAGTTCGAGCCCCGAGTCTTTAGTTAGTTTTCTTTGCACACCAGGTGTTTGTGTTTGTCCGAGGCTCGAGGTGCCCCACTTTGGTACCACTACCACGTGTCTCCTAGTACAATATGCTCCAAGAAGAGGCGTAAATTGCCCGGCTGTTTGAGTCGGCCCAATGACCTCGACTCCCACTCACGATGTCACGCGGTTTAGAATTGAAAGGCGCTTGGATCGGGTTTACATCATTTGCAAAAATCGATCCTTCATCAAGGAGAAGGGGTTTCACCACCCCGATGACTCTCTTCCGCAAGACACCGCGGCTACATGGCGTGCTTCAGGCCAACCACCTCATCCCAAGCAGCCGATGAGTGTGGTGCGCGAGTTCTACGCCCAATCCATCCCATGTCCTAAAGAAAGTCGTGGTGCGGGCGCATTGGTCGACTTCACAGCGGAGCTTCCATCAACAGGCATTACAAGCCTAGAATATGTCCCTTCTGAGCTGCCTCTCGACAAGTCTCGCTTGTTAACCCGACTACCCCGAGATTATACGCCGTATCACCAATGGTCAGGTGAGCGGGAGAATAAATAGTGCGGGTCATGGGTAAATTCCCAAGGCCAAGCATTTGGCCTTCACTCAAAACCGCACCACTCATCACTTCGCCTCATTCCGACGACCGAACGTAGGTGAAGTGATCGCCCAAATGGCCGCCAACTATGCCATCTTACAGGGTATACCCTTCGATGTTGGCAGGTTATCGAGGATGCCATCCTCCATAACCGGATGCAAAGATGAACCTGACACCTCTTCCGATCTTTGGCTTGTGCAACAAGCCGGGTGCCCTCGACGACACCGGCTAATTTGCTTCACCCAATCAAAGCCATATCCGGGCTGCTGACACACCTGTGTCCCGCAACCCCGAGGACCTACGATCGGCCATGAGCCCTGGACGAGACGAGCGATGAGTATCAAGCCTGCAATCCCTGGGCGATCCCCAGTGGAGACATTGGCCGCCTCCGTCCTACCCGCCCACCACCACTCCCAAAGAACAGCGCCTCCCCAAGTCCTTCCCCTGCATCTTTGACCCGGTGCTCTCCTCATCGAGCGCTTTGACGCATTCCCGATGAGACCTGTGAGCACCGCGTCCTCGTCTCACAGGATTTGGAGGCCCTCCGTGCAGATATACAGACAGATCGTCAACCAGGCCACCATTCAGCCAGCAAATGGCCCTTGCAGCCCAGATCACCCACTCCTTGCTTTCACGCCTCCACCACCACCACCGCAGCGATCACTGTGGGAGCCCTTCACCTTTTATTATTTATTCTTGCTGGGGGACACTGCTATTTTATTTGGGGTTAGGTGATCGTGTTTTATTTGTTTAGTTATGTTGTTTTAGTAAGCCACAGATCGTGTTTTATTTTGTTCAAGATAGTTGTGTTTCTATTTCTAGTTCATGCTTTGAACTAAATTTTATCCGGAAATATGTGCAGTTCGTTTATGCTTTGTGTTAGGTCAATCTATATGTAATAATCACGTGGCTCAGGTGCCATGTTACCGTGCTCAGGTGCCATGTTAAAATCGAGGATCACTTTTGACCGAATTCACGATTAACATGAATGTTCAATGCATTAATGTTTTGATGCTCGCAATTAGGTTGAATAGATGGAAAGGGTTAGTGAACCAATCCTGAGTAGTCAAGACACCACTTCTCAAGAACCCTATCACACTCACACACTAATGACCTTCGCAGCATGATAGCGCGAGACCAACCACCGTAGTCCCGACTAACCTTGGGAGACTCGAACCATTTGGCGTGATGGGACACCAATAAAAAGAGGATTGCCATCGAGCCTCAAACAAAAGAAAAAAATATAAAAACAATAAAAAAAGTGAAAAGAAAAGACAAAATGACAAAATAGGTATCTCGCATAAGAATAATGAGATCATCCACCGGAATCCCGGGCAATACCGAAGGGCCTGCCAAAGCCTAATGCCCCCGAGCCAACTGGCCGGAGTCATTGACTTCCACCGCCTGCATGGGACAAGGATTCACGCAACCTAGGGCCTCGGAAGCTCAGCTGAGTGTCTCGGGTGAAGTTTGAAGGAATTTAATGCCCGATGCCCTTAACCAACCGGTGGGAGTCACCAATGGATCCCTCGCTACGTGAACACTCCGCTAAAACTTTTGGCACTAGGTTTTCTTCCATTTATTTTTTAGGTACGTAGGGTTTCTAGGCATTAGGGTCATGAATAAAATGGGCATGCCTTATCCTTTCTAGTTAGTTTCTTCCAAACAGTGAGCTGAGCTCAAGTTCGGGGTGCCTTAATCCAAGCATATGCCGGGAGGTCATTCATTATAAGCACATAGGGGTTTTGGGAAAGGCTATTGAATATCATGGGATTTGATGCACTAGTCACTTCTACCTATTTCAACCGAATTTTCCAGAAGTCAAATATCTATATGCATTTTGTGAACTTCGAGCAACACAGTGGGAGTCATGAGTCACCCTAACTGATCCCCTATTTTTCAAAGATGTGCAACATGGTCTTAGCGTTAGCTACCAGGCTGTGTGTGTGTGTCCTCGTTCTGAGTCGGCCTGCTTGAGGACAAGCAAGAAACTAAGTTTGGGGGTGTGATGAGTGCCTAAAACACTCATATTATACTCAAGGTCATTTTCCATTTTCCGTTTATTTTAGAGTAATTCATAGTTTTTGTGACTAGAATACTGATTTGATGTCTGCTAGAATGCAGGAGCATCAGCGAAAAGAGCAAGCAGTAGGGAAGCATTTTGGAGCAAATGGGAACAAGGCGATACCACGTCGCGACGCCCCTAACGTCGCGGATTTACCGCCGCGCGACGCCGCCACGTCGCGACGCCGCCACGTCGCGACGCCGCCACGTCGCGACGTCAGCTCGAGATCTGCACCCTATCATTTAAAGTACGAATGATCTTAAAAGAGGAGGTGGTTGCATTTAACGAAGGCACGGAATTCAGAGCAGAGGACACAGACTTCGAGGCGCCCGGATTTGACCGCTTTCATTGTTCGATATTTTTCGGATAGGAGAATGATGTTTTTAATTTTGAACATTTTTCTTCTTTTCTCTCATTCATGATGTTCTAGATTTATTTCTAGGGCTATATTGAACCTTGTCATATGTTCATGGATTAAAGTTTGAAACTTTATATTATTCAGGCTATTTCTCAATATGTTGTAACTATTTTGGTCTATGATTTAATCGTATAATGATGTCTCGTCAACATCGTATAATTACACCTAGATCCGAGATTCGAGATGAGGGTATTCAGATTCGGGCAGAGTAGACTTCCGCCTGGATTCGCAAATAGAGTATATTCAACCCGAAGGTGGCAATTAGTTAGGACATTAATGCATTTCAATACCGAGCTCCAGATGTAGATATACCATTTTATTCAGCGAGATAGGCGATATACTTAGAGAGGATACCTCGTAGGAAAAGATCAAGGGCCATTGACATATTGGAAGAGTACCGAATAATAAATATATTTAGAAGATTAATCCATTGAACGTGACAAGGGGGAGAGATATAACCCAGGCTTCAAAACCAATACTTAAATTGGAATCAATAGTTTAGGGTTATCTTTACATATTCAATTTCCTCTCTTCTAGAGTCATCATTCGATATTGGTTCAAAAGCGTAACCCTTTGTAGTCAATACACTGCTCCCCGTGGATCGATATCCGTACTCACGAGTACACTATACCATTTGGGGCGACGCGTGCACTTGCGCATATAGGCGTATATTTTATACACCGCGTTTTTCGCCTGTCAGATATATATGGAAATATGGCCAAAGGAGTGAATGTGGTAAATACTCAAAAACTGATTTGAAACAAAAGTAAGCTTACTAAAAAACTAAAATGAAAAGTATTACCAACACTCAACCCCTTTCCGCAAGTGCATGGGTCATACAAGTAATAAAGTGGACTCTAAAAGTCCGGATATCGTACCCATGAGGATTGGAGGTTCTCTCTAATTAGAATTTGATCACCCCGACATAAGGGCTCTTCTACTATTTAGCTACCAAATAGATGGAATAAAAAATCAATTTAATTGAAATAAAATCTGATTTAAAACTAATCCTAAAATCTACCAAATAAACAACTACTTAATTCTAAAAGGTATGAAGAGAGACATTAGGGATGAGGATAAATATTTACAAACAGTTTGCATTTCCTTGAAAGTATAACATTTGTTAGTTGAATGCTGGATTTGTCCAAGAGCAATGTAGTATAGCTTGGAATTCTCCTAACACTACACATTTATCTATATAACACATCATATTCCCTTTAGGACAATGGGTCTAAATAGCTACTTGTAAAACCTCGACCCTCTTTTAAGATCTGACTGTTTTTCTTTTTCAATACTTCATAACCATTTAGACCCAAGAATTCGTCCCATAGACAAGAAAACGCAGCCTCTCCAATGTAATTGGTACCTCGTCCTTCAAATCTAATAAAATTTTTTATCTCCTTGATTTGATCTTTGCTAACACGGGATCGAGATCCTTTCATCAGACTAAGGAGAAACCTCTGATTAACTAAATTAATACATCATCTAATTAATCCTCACACCATGAGTAAATTAGTGATCTATCAAAATAATTTTTTAGAGTTCATTAGTTCCAAGATATTAGTCTAACATAATTCTGTTACCGCTCTTACTCTCATGAATCTCCATCTCTCGTGTCACTAGAGGGCCTCCCCGAAATCGAGCAAAGATACAACTCTTTTCTGTATAAGCTACTAATATTCCGGTCGCCATTATAAACAATACCAAATTATATAAATTCAGTATTCAAACCCACAAAATAATTGAGAAACTGCAAATCTGAATGTTCAACAATTAATCCCTAACCCTAGAGGGTGTTTAATGTTCCATTACTGGATTCCAATCATCACTAATCAACAAAAAGTAAGAAAATGAATAAAGAAATCAAGAGACAAGGAGCGAAAAATCCGTATTTTTAGCTTCAATCTTTGTCCGAACAATAATGAAATCAATCATGTACAAGACGTAAACCTCTTTCGACACAAAGAAAATATGCTAAAAATTACCTAAGATCCACTTAAAAAATCAAAATATTAAAAAACTTAAAAATGGCTACTTAGAGGAGAGTAAACCCTGGATGAGAGGTTCTCCCAATCTTCCCTGCTCTACTTTACCTAAAAACGGTAGTGATATATAGGGTCCTAGGGTGAAATGAGCTTGAAAATAGGCCAAAATATTAGATTTTAGTTTATTTGTCTGAACAGTAATGAAATCGAATCTTCTCGATGTATGAAGACTCGAAACCTCTTCGACAAAGAAAAATGCTCTCAAAATTACTCTAAGATCTACTAAAACTCAAAATCTGAAGAAAAACAAAATGGGAAGTTTAGAGAGAGAAACCCCATGAGAGAGGTTCTCCAATCTTCCCGTCACCCTCTTTACCTAAAAAACAAGTATATATATATATATATATATATATATATATATATATGGTCCTAGGGTGAAATGGGCTTGAAAACAGGCCAAAATATAATTTTTCGGCATTTTTTTAATTTTTTTCAGCTTCTTGGTCACGACACAACTTGCTTAGTCATGACACAGTTTCTTGGTCACAACACAACTTGCGAGAATTAGCGACCTGTTTCTTGAATTTGGCGGCCTGACTTGCTTAATTAGCGGCGGTTTAAAACGATTGCTTGTTTTCTTCTCCAACTTGTCGGGACTGCCACTTCTTAGTTTTGAATCGGTTTGAGTCTGAGGTGTGGAAAGCTCACTTTGAATGTAGGAATGTGGCTCATGAAATTTGAGCGGTAATGTTCTAGATGGTACATAAAAATTTATCTTCCAGTGGCGCCTTCATGAACTTACGGTTGGCTTTTCCTTTGGAAATATATTATCATTCTTTTAAATCACTTGCTTTTCATAATAATCCTACAAAACCAGAAGTTTAGAGGAAATGTTATGAGTATTATGATCATGGATATAAAATGATGCAAATAACATATGAAATGAGCCAAAACATAGATGAGTTTACTCATCAAACACCCTAAACTTAAAGTTTTGCTTGTCCTCCGAAAGAAGAAAGTTGCTTGTCCCCAAGCAAATGAAAGAGAAGAGTTCATTTCACCCTTTTTATTTAACCAAAACTGAGTAATCAAGCTTTCCAAGGGGTATGTGATAAGTGTCTCCAGAATTACCCTTACAAGGAATATGGAGAATATGATCAAGATAGTTTATTCATTTTAGTAGTGAATTAATCTCATAATAGGAAAATTTGGATCATAGTTCTCACTAGGTATTGTGTGTGTGGTCTTCCCCCATCCAAACAATTTGCAGCTGATGAGTTTATGAGGTGAGATAAATGCATTGGATCTCTAAGATAATTTATTTAGGTTTTTTTTCCCATAGGCTTGTTGTTCTTGCTATCTACGCTGTGTAGGGACACACAACCTCTCAAAGATCAGTAGGTCTTTATAAGCTTGTAATGTAAAGGCATGGATAAGGGGTAGTTGAGTAGTCATTTTAGGCTAAAACTTTCCCAAACATACACATTTTTCTGCATTGTGACTCTACTCCATCTTTTATTCTTATCGTCGACACAATGACACTCAAGCACCAGCTCTGTTTAGGTGCATCATTCCATACTCCTCACTTTGAAGCCAAACACCAGAAGCCTTTTTCTTTAAGGTAGGTTCATTAGTGTCATCAAAACCCTTTAAGCTTTCTGCAACCCTTAGCGAGCTTTAAATCCAATGGCTCCCGGACGATTAGGCCTTAGGGTCTTGGGGTGTTAAGGAGAGGCGCGCCAGGTTACTTGCTCCTAGGGAAGGAAGGCTCAGGGCCCAGACTCACACCTACCTTGATTTTATTGTATTTGCTTCTTACATGATATATTTTGTTTATTTATTTTTATTTTTTCTCCTTCCTTTTTACTGACCACTTTTTGTTTTCAACTGTTCAACCAATTTGGAGTTATTTTCACCATGAAAAAAATAATAACTTCCTAAACTTGCTCCTCACCATATTTCAATTATGTTCAAATCCTCATGTTAGAACGAGTTTGGTTTCCTTCTTGAGGGATAGTGATATAAAGTTTGTCAACTAAACTTGGTTTTTATAAACGAGTTTTAGCTCTTTAAGGCTCGACATTTTGGTACTAGAGGAATATCCATATACTAATGTGGGTTAACGAAGGCACAATCTTTCCAAGGATAGCCTATATCATTTCTCCAATTGTTGTGTTGTCTAAGTTTCGTCTCTCAAGCGATAATAGAACAAGTTCTAGAACCTATGGAGATCAAGAATTAGATGGATTATCATAAACTTTCTCTAAACGAGAAAAGCATTTGCTTTTCAGTACTTAGTGACGAAGTGCATGGATTTGAGAAACCAATGATTAAATAGCCTATTAAGAGAGATAAATCATTAAGCATTAAGTCCTATTATCTCTAATATTGTCCATATCTGAGGACTCATTTATGTGGTCCTTATTACAAGCATCATGACAACTCCATGCAATAATTAACTCGATAAGCTAGACTAAATATATATATATACTGCATATATATATATACTAAAATTAAGAAGTAAGTTGGGAAAGCATCAAACAAAGTCATTAATAACAAAAATAACAGAAAATTTCCATTCTCAAAGTTATATTAATAAACATGTGGGGTGTGAAATGATAAAGCAACCGTCAAACACCCCGAGCTTTAAGATGAACATTATACTAATTATCTAGCAATGAGCAAAAGGAAGCAATAAAGTAAAGGGTCTAGGAGGTTGCAGGAAAAAGTAACTCCCTTTGTAGTCTTGGCCACTTTGAATGGAACCTTGAGGATTTTCAGACATTGACATTGGTGTACTACCCCTTGATACACTCTTTTGATTCTTTGGAGCCATGAAAGTGGCTTTGGCATTTCTCAAGCACTTGGTGTGCACTAACTTCCTTCACCTCAAATGAGTGAGTTTTGATTCTTAAAAACCTCATTCAATACATGCAAATCACTCCACAATCAACATCAGATCCCGAACGAACAAACAACCCGAGCACCTGAATTTTCTTCCGTGTAACTCCTCTTTGATGCTTGGAATGATGGATGGAAAAATTGGGTTCAGCAAAGTAAATTTATTGGGTTTGTGGTAGGTTTGACTTGGAGGTGGAGATGGATTGGGAGGGATATGATTTAGGGTTAAGTGGATGGGAGATGAATTTGAAAGTTGTTAGAAGTTGCAAGGTTGGAGGAAAGAGTATGTTGGATAGAGTGTAAAGTAGGAAGAAAGAAAAATGGGTTTTAAAGAGAGTTTAAGAGCCTGCATTGTTTTTTTGTATTGTGGTCTTGCTCACATCAGCAATTCTGCTTAGCACCCCTGTTCTTCCTCCAAATTGTTATACTCATATCTTCTTCAGTTTAGCTCGGAATTGGATTTGTAAGGACTTGTTGGAAAGCTATTTCAATGTAGAATGTTCTCATGGGCTGAGGTGAACCATTTGGAGTCTCAATCAATATAGAAAAATCCAGAATGTCAATGATGTCCATGATGATTTCTGACTCCTTAAGTTCTTGCCTTGTCTCTTGCATTACTATCTTCATAAATCCTTCATGCTTGTATATTCTCATAAAGATTCCTCCAATAGCAACCCTTTATGCTTTCATTCATTAAACTCATCTCACTTTGCTTCAATTCTCCTCAAGCATGATCATGAACCTTCCAACTTTTACATTTGGTCAATTTGGTTCCATTTCATCAACAAATTGATGAACATCTCCCTCCATTTTTTCACACTTCAAGCACTATAATTACATCAACCACTTTCCAACTTCTTGCCTTTGCTCTTGCAAACTAATTAACGACAACATAGTGAGCTTCAAAGCCTACTTTATTCTAAAAACAACAATAGTTTAAAACATTGTTTGGAATTTTCATCCAGTCAAGCAAAACAAGCGAGTAACTAAAAACGGAAAAAATAAATAAATAAATAAAAGAATGGATAGAATCCTTATTACTTAACTTGGGTTGCCTCCCAAGAAGCTGCTCCGTTTTTTGAGTCCAACTAGACTCATTGGAAAAGTACTTATTAGCCATTTGGCGATCATTCATCTTGGAAAGCAACTTTCCTCTTTATAACCATTCGGTACCGAGGATGTTTTCTTTTCGGATTTTGAATGGGGAAATAACAAAATCCTTTAATTATTGATTAAATTTTTAAAAAGTGCTATTTTGAGCCTACCAAAAAAAGATAGGTTTTGGGTGTTTTTGTGCTGTCATCGATCATTGATTGATGTGCGAGTCCACTTAGTTTCATAATTCCATTTCGAAATTGTTTTTGGTAATTTCCACGGGTTTGCGTGCCTCGACCAATTAGTTTCAGTTTGATGTCAAGATATGTGCCAAATGCTGAGGATTCACAGTGTTTTCAACTAGAAATGTGAAGGCAAAGTGATGAATAAGAAGTCTGCCGAGAGGGATCAATTGACGAACGAGACGGAAATGATCCCGAGTTTTAAGCTATGATTGCGAAATTTATTTGAAGATTTGAAAATTTACGCAATCATAGCGAAAATTTCGCAATCCTAAGCAGTGGAATTTAAGCTGAGCTAGCGAAGGAAATTTAGCTAGCCCTAGCGAATTCTTGTGCCTATCGGGAGATTTTCCCGATTTTGCTATCTCCATGAAAAATTTAAGCTAAATTTATGAAATTTAAGCTAATAGCAGTGTTTGTTGCTAGCCGAAATTTCCTTTAAGCTATCTCTGTGAGATTTCGTTAGGCTATGAGAATTTAAGCAACATATTCATCAACTATAATTTTATTTATCACTGGCGGGAAATTCCATAATGAAGTGCACTGTGTTTTTGGTATGTTCGATCCCCGAATGACGTTTGATGTATTACCATTTTGACCCTTATAATTTCCTTTTAGGTATTTTGTATTTTCACACTTTGGGTTGGACTATATAAACCCCCACCTTTTTGTAACCCTAAGCAACTTTTTCATTTATCACGGTTTTTCCGCGGCATTTTAGGGTTCTATTTATCTCTTTACCTCTCCTTTTCTGCATTTCTAGTGCCAAACTTTTGCAGGGATGACAACTCAAGGGATGCTTGAAAAACTAAGCCTCATAGCTTTGAAGAGGAGGGTTGCTGGCGGTTTTGGGGTTGTTGCGGGTTGTCCTCATGCTTTAGATATTTAGTCGGCATTATGGTTTGACTTTCAATCTAGTTTTATTTAATTTAATGTCTTAACTTTGATTAACATCATGCTTTAGGGTTAAGTGCATTCTTAATGTTAGATGCACTGAGCATCCACCCTCAAATGTCCACTCTGAACCAGCGAAGTGGGGTTAAAGGCTAGAGGTTTCAAGCGAATAGGACTTTAAATGCTTAGTATGGTTGTTGAATAGAAGGAGTGATTGTAAGGTTGGTTTATAGCCTAAAACATAGATCCGATTTTGGATTTTGACTATATGTCCAATTTTGCCTAATCTTGAGGAGTTATGGCAGGACACTTTAATAGCCTATATTATAAATGACCCAAGTCTTGAGTTCTTGTTCACCCTTAACAAACACTGGTTCATTGATGAACCTCCCTGACCCAGCTGTTTTCTTGTCGAAAATCAGGCAAACTCTGTTTTAAACGCGTTACTAATCATTAGTGAGTTGGCCATCAAAGTGTTGACCACAGGCGGCTATCTTTGCGGTGGCGGCTCTGACGATGGAGCTCAGGAATATCAAATTTTGTGATTCGCATCCTGCCTAAGTAGCCTGAATCAAATGTGCGTTGCGGGTGTTGCAACCGCCTGATGAAGTTGATGTGTACTTGCCAATGCATTACAGTGGTGGTATGGTCTTGCGAATTAAAGTGCGGGAAGCTGCGATTTTCTCACTTGGCGATCCTTGCCTTTGTGCGATTCTTCTTGATCGGTTTGTTTTTACTTAACAACGACTTCTTTGCTCACTTCATTGCTGTTCTTTATTCTGTTTCATTTTGTGTATGAATTTATCAACCTTGGAATGGAAGATATAAATAGAGTGCAAAAGTGAGTGCAGTTAGTCAGGTTGGCGTGGTGCACCGGTGGCCCAAAATGGATCCTCTGCACGAGGGCGGCGAAGTCATGGCACCCCTCATGAGTCAACGACATATGGGTGATGAGCACCCTCATGAGTGAGTGCTCCTTCTTATCATCTTTTTATCTGTTTGAGATTATGTGGTGGGGACTTCACTGTGCCCATATTCATTTAATGACATGGAAAATGAAAATCCCATGTGTTTCACATACGGGATTTTGAGGAAGTATGTGCTTTGGAGGTGTAACTAGACATGGAGTTGCTCAGTGAAGGCATTCCGTTGACCCTCAAGGACCAAAACCAAATATGGCTCAATTCACTGGCAGAAGCAGTTGAAGTGGGCAGTCACCAAAGCAGATTTTACAGAAAAAATTCTTGTTAATAGACCAGTTTGAAGCGAGTTATCTTACTGACATATGAAGTAATGAAGTTCTCTTATCTTTGGGAGATGTGATATCAGGTAGCATTCACATCATGGTTTGACCTTGGATGTTAGTGAATCATTTACATAATGGTATGTCCTGTAGCGACAGTTATTTGAAACTATGTGTGGAGGTGATTTTTGGGTAAAGTCGGATGAGCTATAGTTTCTGAGTTATGTAAAACTTTACGAGGTTGGGATGGGTAAACCCAGAAGGTGGAAAAAATGGCCTCACCCGCTGAGAAAGGGAGGGGTTTCTGCCAGGAGGACATGAGTAGAAGCAAAGTCTGGGCCTGTTGGGAAGGTGGAAGGGACTAGAAGGAAAGAGCTCCATGAAGTGCGGCGAAAAGGTGGTGAAGCCACTGAATAAACTGTTCATGGTTGTCAAACTGTTGTTAATCCAGGGAGGGCATGTGCACATTCAGTGAGGATTTGATGTCGGAATATGCAAATCATTGGTGTGCAGCTAGACCCAATGCCCGTATGGTAATACCTGTTCAGCAGGATACTGGCACTATGGGGCTAATCCCCCGCTTCTATGTGCCCCGATTGTAGACATGATTTGGTTCTCATCTCGACCAGTAGTCTGTAATACTCTTCTACTGTTCAGGGTGAGCCTCTTGGATTTGAGCAAGATTGGTGAGCAGATTAATGGGAAGAACAAAAGGGATCAATGCACAATTATTTTTAAAGGTTGACTACTTTAATAGAAAGTACAGACAAAGGTAAGTGGGCAGAGCAATGTGTGAAAATAGACAGCTTTGCAGTGTTGATCACAAAAAGTCAATGATATTTTGAGGAGATTTCCTTCCCAGACATTGCCAAATCAAAAGGGTACATAGAGTGAGTTCATGTGTTCAGTTGATTGAGTGATCATAAATCACTCTGGAGGTGAGAGGAAATAAACAACCCAGTACACATTTGCTGAAGAGACATGCAAAGAAAGAAGCTGAACACGAAGGCGATGTCGGTGGGGATAAATGACTTAACACCGCCACCTCCATTTCGAAACTAAAAATGAAAGCGCCCGGCGCAGGCATCCTAGATTCTAAGCGGTGAAAGATCACTCTGCCTCTTTGGACATAAATCAATAAGTCCCTGCACCTTAAAGTTGTTGAAAAGATCTACGTAATCAAAAGGTGGCATTGAAGAAAACCTTCCCATGAGCAAGTCGATGCCGTAATCCGTAAGAACCAGTCTAGTACGAGATCGGGATCCCCACAATATCAGTCAATATTGGTGGGACTTGCATAGACAAAGCAACGCTGAATTTAGGGGCGAGTGTGAACCTCTTTGCCATACTCGATTAATATGAGACGATTAGGTTTGGGAGAACTTAAACTTCTGACATCACTTATCGGTGGCCGGGTGGTGGTGAAAATTCAAGGAATGATTGAGGATGTGTTGGTGAAGGTAGACACAAAATTCTACTATCCGGTGACTTTGCGACAGCGATCACAGAGCCAATAGCAAGTGGGCCCAATCATGTGCCGATTATCTTGGGAAGACCATTTCTGGCCACAGCCCGATACAATCATCGGTGAAATGAGTCATGCAACTCACATTTGGAAACATGACATTGGAGCTGAATATTTTTCACTTGAATAGCAAGCACAAGTTGGTGGAAAATGAAAATCAAGGGACTGATGAAGTGTGCTCGATTGACTAAATGAAACAAATGTCCTTAAATTGCGAGGTGAACAACTTCAGGGTGGCAGGTTGTTGGGAGTTGCCATCGATCGTCCTTCTTGAGCAATTTGCTCGATTCAAAATCAACCCGGTGAGAAAGAAAAGCGACAAGAGAGAAATCAAGCATCAATTTGTGAGACCCTTTGAAGGAGTTGAGGCTCACTATCGCCATTTGTGAATGAGTTGGTAAAATTTATGATGATTTGGTGTCAAATGAAACCAAATTGCGACTCGGTATTTGCTTTGTTTAAAGTTAGTAATTTTAATAGATTTACTATTTTTAGTAACTTTATTTTAAGTAATTTTATTTTAATGTTATTTTAATTTTGATTTTTAGATATATTTTAAAATATGCTTTTTTTAGTATTATATTTGGATAATGAAAATTAATTTTCTTTCAGTGCGCGACGGATTGTGGCGAGCGCCGAGCGAATCTTGGCTCCCTTCAAAGGTTTATATAAACAAAGGGCGCCTCATTTTGGTCATAATTCAGGCTTTCCTCCTGGGCTGATGCCGTCATGCGGCTGCGCATGCATGCATGCAGTGCCACTGCTGTTCCTGTGCAGTCTCTTGGCAGCCTGACACTGCAGCCCCTCTGCGGCACGTGGGTGCCACTGACGCCAGCCCGTCCCATTCGAGTGCCCTTTAGCGTAGTAGGCCACTGGTTTATGGTGCCCGCACGGACCGACACGTGGTGAGCACCTGCGCTCCACTGCCCACATTTAGCTCTTCGCTCCCGAAGTAGTGCGTGCAGTGGAGTCGGCGAGGCCGAGTCGGGTTGGCTCGAGGCGGAAAGATGTTTGATTCGGTTGTAGTCCACGACGGTCACTGAGAGCCTCGAGTTGGGAGAGTACGGTGATGGATGGACCTCGGCTCCACTCCCAGGTGCCTCGAGACGATCCGGGTGACCACTCCAAGCGGGCAGTACATCAGAGTCGTGGAGTCCTCATCATCTAGGCCTCGGCCATCGCCTTCCCACACCGGCCCGGAGAAACCGTCGCCCTGATTATCGCACGCCGAAGGATCGAAGACGATTTTTCTTTTGAGGACCGATTAGGGAGCGTCGAGACTCGTGCCGGAAGATTTCCATGGAGGAATCATATTACGACCGTGGCGGCGGCGACCCCGTTGGGGATCAGACTAATTTAGGCATTACTCCCTCTTGCCGTTCATGGCGCCTTGTGAGTTCTACTATCCGGGTGGTGCGGTTCTACCGCTCGTATCCGGGAGCGCGTCCCGTGGGCTCGATTCGAGTATAGATGATAGGCAGGTACTCGGCGAGACCTCTTGTTTGCGTGAGCTGCCGGCGAAGCGAGCCAGTGCAGAGGTATCGAGATTGGCCTCGGCGACCACAGAGGAGATGAGGTCGCATTCTACCGCCAGCAGCACTCTGACCAGACTTATGTACTGCCGGGACGGCTGGCATACTCGGATGCTTCTCATTGATCACACTTTCAGAACCGGCCTCTTCAGCTACGACATTACGTACGGCGTAGGGAGCCATACTCAAGGCTGTCTGGGATCTCGGAAGGGATTATGGTTGATCCCTTTGAGTTGGTGATGACCTCCTGCTTCATTTTGAAGATAAAGTCCGCGCGAAGGGCACAGTCGTGAAGTATACCTTTGTTGATATCGCGACTATTGGGCGGATCATGAGCACCAGGCTCAGGCCGTATCGAGAGGAGGATCAAATTACACCAGGTCTTGTCTATGGAAACCGTGGCGATTTTTATTTCTTTTCTCCTCAGTGAAAGCCGAGGAGGAGGTGCGGATGAGGAGCGAGGGACTCCCGAGGAGAGATGATCACCTCCCGGTAGAGATGAGTGGAGCCCAGTGCCAGATTTATCTCCTCCATCTCCTCCTTCATCAAATGACCCACGGCCCTTCTGACACCCCGGAAACCATCGTATCTGTGTGACATTCTCAGAACGCGTTCATGTCGGTTCGAGGCTCGCGGGTGTTATGGACGTTCGTTAGCCACTACACGGCGTCGATGGACGAGTTGTCAGGCCGAGACCACTTCCGAGGCTCTTTGTCACGCCGCCCATGCTCCTGCGAGATCATGAGTCACGCCGGTCTCCCGCATGTTCTGCCATCGAGACGAGCCTGGCGGCGGCAACCTCCTTAGATATCTTTGGCCACAGCGGCTGGATCCTGCGTGGGATTGGGGTGAATGCCTCTGTCTCTTGCTTTCTACCCCTATTACATGTTTCTACTTTGACTGGGAGGAAAAGTTAGAGTTAGGAGTGTATTCTATTATATTTTCGTACAGTTTTCAGCTTTATCAACTGCCTACTAATTTTGTATAGGATTCATGTATTAGCCAATAGTAGGCAGTGACACTTTTGTTATGATTAGCTATATCAAGCATGTATTAGCCATTTTGGTTATATCAAAAGCATTATAGCCTCTTACATTTACTACACTTTGAATTCATTTTTATGTCTCCATTTTGTGTATATTCTCTTGCCTTTAGTTGGAGAATTGAAACCTGTATGTTACCTTAATGATAGGACAATTCCATTGCATGATTTAGTTTTGGTCAATTGAGATTCAGCATAGTCAACCTTGAACATTCCTTTGGCTAATGCACTGCTGCACACCAGTTAGTACCAATAGGTTGCGAAGCTATATAACTCTTTCCCACTTTCCAAAGTAGGCCTTAAATTTGTGATGACCTGTGGGTTGTTACCATGAATGAGACCAATGAAAGTCTTAAAGGAAAGAAAAAACGAAAAAGAAAGGCGTGGCGCTTTGCGTAAACAGAACGCGATGAAGTGCATGTGGTGACCTTTTGAAGCGATTCGGCAGTGGTCGGGGAGTCATCTACTTAGTGTTCGTTACGGGTGGATAAGTCGAGTTGCGTGTTGTAGGTGCTTAATTCTAAAGTCATTGGATCCGGATGACTTTCTTGAGTTTGTGGTCGAGTGATCCTTTTGACGTGCCACAAATAATTGGTTAAGAATCATCGGTGGACCCCGTTACGCAGGTTTGGGTGGTCGAGTTTTAACGCGGCCATTTCTACATAACGTGAGGAAGAAATAAGGCGATGGCTACAACACATTGGGTTGATCAATGGTTTAAGGCCATGGCGTTAGCTAGGTTAGAGGGAAAACTTTTGCAATTTATTGGCTTTGGCGGTTACCTTGGGAACAATTCGATTTTAGTGAAGTCAGGGTTGATTTATTGAAGTGGTGTTGCGCCTTAAAACTTGTTCTTATGGTTTTGTTTATCTGTCTCCGGTTTTCATACAGGTGTAAATTTTTCATGCTAAGGTAAGGCTTGTACATACACTTTTGGGCCACCTCTTTGAAAGCCTGACCATGCATCCCATTTTGTTTGCTTTGTTTAAAGGTTATGGCGTCGGTTGGGGGTGTGATTAGTGCCCAAAAGTGCTATTTTGAGCCTATCAAGACCAGTTTTAATTCTTTGTGTACTAATCTTATCTGTCAGCCAATTGATGTGTGCGGAGTCATAGTTTATATTCATTTTAAAAATTGTTTTTGGTCATTTCTGGTTTCATGCGTGCACTCCAGCCAATTAGTTCAGTTGATATTGTGAGAGTATGTGCGAGAATCACGAGATTTCCTACCGCATACGGTGTTTCAACCAGAAATGTGAGCAAAGTAAATGAATAAGAAGTGCGAAGGATCTGATGGCTAACGGGAAAGCGGGCAATCCCATTTAAGCTATGATTGAAAATTTGCAATCATAGAAAATTTGTACGATTCAGCAGTGGGAGTACTTAATAAGCGAAATTTGCGTGCCTAGCGAATTTCAATTCGGCATTTATCTCGAGAAAAATTTAACTAAGGCTAGCGAAATTTATTAATAGCGAGTCAGCATTTAACTGCGAAATTTCCATTTGTTATCTCTGCCAAATTTAGCTAGGCTATGAGAAATTTCTCTTTCACTTGAAATTTCGCTGTCTTGTGAATTCCTACATAAAAATTCTTTGTGTTTTTGGTATAATTAGTCTGACAACCAGTTTTGATATCTTCATTTGTGTATGTAATTTCATATTTTAGGTATTTTTTTGTATTTCTACACTTTGGGGTTGGGACTATGACCCCCGCCTTTTTGCTGAAGCCTAAATGACTTTTCATTTTAATACAGTTTTCCCGCAGCTTTCATTTTAGGGTTCTATTTGCTCTCTTCTCTCTCTTGCTTTCAATTTTCTCATTTATGAAACACTCACCTTAAGGATGACGACTCAGGGATGCTTGGCTAAGCCTCCTGTAGCTTTGAAGGAGGTTGCTGAACAGTTTTTGGGGTTGTTGCGGAGTTGTCTCATGGCGATATTGCAGTACCAACATTTATGGTTGACTTTTTCAATGGGTTCATGCATTAATGTCTTTCTTTGGTCGATACTTGTGTGTTGGGTTCTTGATGCATTCGTAATATTAGATGCTGCGACTTGTCGCACAGATGTCATAGAAGCCCTTTGAAATGAGAGTTGAAGCTAGTTTCAAGCCCGAATGGGACTTTAAATGCTTAGTATTGGGTTGACTCGAATAGGAATTAAGTTCAGGTTAGTTTCTCCCTAACATAGATCGGTTTTAACTTTTGTATATGTCTGTTGCCTGTGCGGAAGTCTCTTCGAGGACACTTTAATAGCCCCGTGTTATCAAGATATTTGAGTCTTGCAAAGTTACCATTTCACACCTTCACTTTGACGCCTACAGTTGATCGGTGAACACTCATTACCCCATTTTTAACAAAATCAGAAAATGAGCAAAAGCCTCGCGTTTTCAAACACGTGCTAATCATTAGTGGGATGAAAAGCATCCAAATAATTAAAGCTAGACATTATCTTTGCGAGTAGCTTTGACTACGGCAGTAAGGAGAACAGGAATATAAATTTTGTTGATTAAAGCGTCTCTATGGTAGCCTGAATCGTTCATGGTGTGGATTCAGTTCACATTCTTAGAAAACAATCCCCTAAATGTGATGTGCTCATATAAACAGAATTGCTGTAAGAATTTGTTCAAACATGCACTTTTATTAAACAAGTTGCAAAATTTTCTACATGACTCTTTCTTATGAACACTTACAAAATAAGAATAGGTGGTGACCAACGAAATATCTGACTCTGATTTCCTTCCTTCGATCTCGATCTGAGTTAGGTGATCCTCACCCATCCTTAGTCAATAACTATCATGCCACTCTTAGTGGATAAACAATTATTATACATTTTTATTGAATGTTGATTAATTTTCTCTTACGGTCTTGGGTTAAGACATTAAGTATGCCCAAAGACGAACTCCCATTTAGTTTTACGGTCCTTATGGTATGTTTTTCATTTAGTTTTATCCTTATTTGAACCCCCATTAATAATTTATTAAGGTCAGCCGTGGCCAGGGTATGAAAAGCAGTGCGAAGCAAAAATTAGAAAAGCGCGAACAATGACAGCGTGGCGCCTTGCTACTACGCTATGGTGAAGCGCTTGGCTGGGCGTGGCAAACGAGAAGGGGGGGGGGGGGTTAATTTCTAGCTCTTGGCCTCTGCATGGCGGCGGCCGGCTGTGGCGTGAGGCTACGCCCGCGACGGTGCCCTTCGGCTACTTGTGAAGGAGACCAGTGATACTTTGATTTTTTTGGTTTTACCATACAAAATTCTCAAAACTCAAAATACATCATAGGAAACACTCCCGATGACATCTAAATACCATCACAAAAGCCAACCGTAAGGCAAAACCCATTTAGGATGGATTAGGGTTTCTTTCAGACATCATTTAAAAGCGATCTAAGGTTTGTGTAATGCCTTGAAATCACTTTGCACTTGAAGCCCTAGCTTCCTTCTTCCTTCCTCCTTGCAAGATCTTACACAAGCATGGAGGGATTCACACTAATCTCCAACTATTCCCAAAACTCTAGCTCTTCTCTCTTTTTACTCTCAAAACGTTTTGCTCAAAATGAACATTCTAAGACTACCAAATGCCTTAAGTCATGTTTTCACTCTAAGGCCATGTTTGTCTCTTTCATTAAATCCCATTTCTAATTTTTGGCATTTCTACTCTTCATTTCACTTTCATTTATCATTTAATTCACTTGGCATTAAAGCTCATTCTCATTAGACCCTTAGGTCCTCATTTACACATTTCCAAATTGCCTTTTCACTTGGGTTTATTCCAGGGTTCCATCGATTTCGTTTAGCATATAATACTTAATCATATGCTCACATTTCATTTCACTTTTCATTTTTATTTAACAATTTATCATTTTTCGGAAAAACCCCGAGTTGGCTTTCGATTTATACGTATATAATAAAAATTATTATAGAAATTCTAGGGTATTTTTGGGGTGTTACACTAGCTTTATAGGTAATCACATTACCTTCCATGTCCATCTTCTTCTTGAAGATCCATTTGCACCCTATGGGTTTTATCCCTTCGGGTGGATCAACCAAAGTCCACCTTGGTTTGTATACATGGAATCCATCTCTGATTTCATGGCTTTGAGCCATTGATCAGACTCTAAATTGTTCAGAGATTCTTCATAGGTAGTTGGCTCATCATTGTCTATGAGGAATACGTCCTTTTGTTCGCTAATGAGAAATCCATATCTCTCTGGGACAGAACGTATATACTTGTCCTGCGAAACACTTGTGTTTTAGAAAAGTCAACTATCAATTCATCATCATGAATTACAGCTTCAAGTTCAATCAGATGAGACGCGTCTGTTAGAGTATCTTGAACTTCACTAAGCTTCACTTTGCTCCCACTGTCTTCTCTCAAGAGAAACTCTTTCTCTAAGAAGACAACATGCTTTTAAACAAACAACCTTTGCTCCAAAGTGTTGTAGAATTGATATCCCATTGTTTCTTTAGGATATCCTGCAAACAGACACTTATCAGACTTAACTCCAAGCTTATCATGTCTAATGACCAAAATGCCCCTCACTCTAAGTGATGATAGGAAACACGCATCCCCATGCGTTATGGCGAGTTCCCACACTTCCCAAAGCTTAAACCTATTATCTCTCTAAGTGAGGGCTTTCAATCCCGAGATTCCACTAATCCCGTGACATTTCATTCATATTGATGCTCCCTCATTTGGATCACATCCGTCAGTTTCATATCAGTCCACACTCTTCTAAGTGTAGCGACCCGCTAGATTCGGTTATATTTGGCCATGATTCCAACCATTGAATTAAGCAAGTCAAGATTGGTATCTGGCAACACATCATGACCCCGATTTCTTTGGAGGTCCCGTTTGAATTACAGCGCATACCCTTCACATGGACAAAATACAGTGCGGTCGTCCTTTCACTAGCCTTATACTGCTTGGTTGGAGCATGGACAATTGTGTAGCTCCATTTGGGCGGCTATGCCACACCTAGCTGAGTATTCATCTTGTCCCCAGTTCATCACTGACCTTTATGCACTTGAAGACACTCCTTGGAACATTTTCACTCACGGCGAAGATTCTGAGTAATAGTTAATGAGGGCCTTAAGTATACTCTCCTTTTTATTGGGAGTGGCGAATCCTTTATTATTTCTCAATTACCTCGAGGAACACCTCAAACTATACCCATTCCTTATCAGTGGTGACCCCTTAAGGCTGACATGGATTAAGGTATCTGAGATCGACATCGAGATATCGCCAGGCACCTCGAGTCCCAGGATAGTTGCACCATTCTTATGATGAGGCGACCATACACATTTAAATAGATGATCCATATGATTGTCTCATTATAGGTCTCGGAATTAATACTTAGCTACTCTTAGCAAGCATCCACATACTTGACTACGATCGACTACGTGATCACGGTTTATAAGATCTATCTTAATCCAATCAAGGACTATGACATGTGCCACAGATGCATCCGGGTTAACAATGTCGGAACATTGATCCTATGACTAGGGATAATTTGGAACGTGGTTTATAATTTCACATGATAGGAATCTTATTATCATAGGCAATCAAAGTTTCCTTCATATTATGTTATGTATCATTGGCTTCATTAATTCGATTAAAGATACATATCAATTGACGTATGAATCTTAGAGATTAATGAAGAAGACTTACATATTAAATAATATGTTATGTGTACAATAAGTGCTAATGGCAATTGCCTTTAGAGCACTTCTCTAACAAACTCCCACTTGCGCTAAAGCCAATTGCCTATGTATCTCATACCTTTGTAAGTTGTTGAGAATGGTACTTCTCATGGGAAGTGGCTTCACCAAGAGATTAGATAGATTTTGACCAGTGGGCATATCTCTATGTTTACATCACGATCACCAATGATTTCTCAAATCAAATGGCATCATTCTGAATACTAGCTTAGACCTTTAATGAGACCGTGGTTCCTTTAGTTTTAGCAATGGCTCCATCGTTATCCCGATACTTGATGTCGGGATCCCTTGATGTAGGATACCCACTTGTAGTTCATAAATGAACTTACTTGTCCAAATTGCTTCCTTATGCTGCCATCGGAAGCAACGATGTACTCTGATTCAGTTATAGAATCCACAGTCTTCACTTGCTTGGAACTCTTCCAACTGACTGTTTCACCATTCAACATGAACTTTTAGCTTGATTGAGATTTGGATTCTATCTACATCATATCGACATTTGTCATGCTGCTTTAAGATGCCGTCTTCTTAATGAGAATATTTCCTTAGTTCTTCTCAAGTAATAAAGGATATTCTTGATAGTCACTCGATGACCCTCACCTTGGTCAATCTCGTATCCGCTTGTGACTCTTAGAGCATATGATACGTCGGGTATAGTACATAACACAACGTGCATGATCGATCCTATAGCCGAAGCATATGGTATCATACTCATGCGTGTCCTCTCATCTTATGTTTGTGGACACAAAGACTTCGAGAGCGTGCTCCCTCTAACCATGGGCATACTCTCTTAGACTGCTCCATGCTAAACCTCTTTAGCATCTTTGCTATGTTTATATACTTTGAAATACTAAACAACCTTCCCGATCTATCTCTATAGATCTATATCCCCATAATGTAGGTTGCTTCTCCGAGGTCTTTCAAGGAGAAAGTTCTTGGATAACCATTATATTTATAGATTGTATCTATAATATCATATTGACCAATTTTACCAATGAGACGTCATTTCCACTTAGTAATATGTCCTCCACGTATAACGATAGGAATAGAGGGTTTGCACTCATCTTATCCATTTATTACACCTGAGTCTCATCAGCATTTTTGTGAAAAATCAAACCCTTTGATTTCTACCTTAAATCGGATATTCCAACTCCTAGATGTTAACTTCAACCCATAAATGGATTTATGAAGTTTGCATACTTTATTGCCACTTCCAGATATGAAGCCTTCAGGTTGTATCATATACACCTTCTCGATTAGGCTTCCATCGAGGAAAGCTATCTTCACATCCATTTGCCATATCTCATAATCATAATGAGCGGCAATGGCTAGGAGTATTCTTATGGATTTAAGCATAGTTATTAGACTAAAAGTCTCATCATAATCAACTCCTTGTTTGTGACGATAACCCTCAGCCATAAGACTAGCTTTATAGGTAATTACATTACCTTCCATGTCTGTCTTCATCTTGAAGAACCACTTGCACCTTATGGGTTTTATCCCTCTGGGTGCATCAACCAAAGTCCCTTCTTGGTCGATTCACATGGAATCCATCCTTGACTTCATAGTTTCAAGCCATGTGTCAAGTTCTGAGTTACTCAGAGTTTCATCGTGGGTAGTAGTCTTAACAATCTTTGTGAGCAATACGTTCCACTATTCACTAATGAGAAATCTATATTTCTTTGGAACAGTAAGTATCCTACTATTAATACGATGTGCTTGTGTTTTAGAAGGATTGGTTGTTACTTTATCACTATGAATAACATCCTTAAATTAAGTCAGTTGATCTGTGTCTATTTAAGCACTTTGAATTTCACCAAGTTCATCATTGCTCCCACTGTCTTCTCTCAAGAGAAACTCATTTTCTAAGAAGACAACGTGCTTTGAAACAAACAATATTTGTTCCAAAGATTTGTAGAAACGATATCCTAAACTTCCTTAGGATATCCTACAAATTGACACCTATCAAATTTAGCCTATAGCTTTTTCTGATAGAGTTTGCTTCTTCTAAGCAGGATAACCCTATACATTAAGGTGAGAAAAACAGGGATCCTTGTTAGTCCATATCTCATATGGAGTAACCACAACCGACTTTGATTGGACCTTGTTTAACACTTCAAACAACAGTCTCATGTGCATACCCTTAAATTGACTTGAGTAGATCTACCTTGCCTATCATAGACCTTACCATGTCTTACAAGGTTCGGTTCCTTTTTTCAGCCACACCATTGTGTTGTGACGTGTAAGGTGGAGTCCATTGGGACAAAATCCCATTATCCCTGAGACAATCTAGAAACGCGAAAGCTAGTGCGACCACCTCGATCTAATCTAGCGATTTTATATACTCAAGTTATTTCTCACCACGCTATTTGAATTCTTTGAACGCTTTCAAAGGCCTCGAAATTATACCTTATGAGATCTAGTACCCATATCGTAGATAGTCATTGATTAAGGTTATGAAGTAAACAAAACCACCTACAAAGCGTTGATTCGATGTGTAATGGGTATCTGGAATCAACAAAGTATAATCCTAATTCACTCTTTGCTTAGTATCAAAGCTATTGCTGATATAGTGGCTCTAGGGTCGAACCTGAGGATGGGTTTTTTCTTCGTGTAAAAATGATTTAATTGGCTCGAAAATGGTGAATTAGGTTTGGATTTTGGGTTTGATAAAAACAGTAGTGTATGGTGGTTTGCAGGCTAAAAATAAAATGAAGAAAAATAAGAAAAAGAACTCCTTGAAGCATCGGGGCTATTGGGGTTGAGGTTCTAGGGAAAATGAGAGGTTCTTGGGTCCTTTTCCTCGTGTTGGGGGAGGATGACCTATAGTCATTTCCCGAACCGGATCTTCATTTGGCTATCAAACCTGAACCCTAATAATTTTCCTTTTGAAATATAGCATTTATTAGACATAAATGTTCTCAGGCAGTGAAAATCTATCTCCTAAAAATCTACCCTACATTAACTAATAAATGACAACTAATGAATCTCAGTGGATCTAGCAATAAGCATCCTTTGAACACACAAAAACTTGCTAATAACGAGGTTAACCAAAGATTACGTCAAAGAGATTTAATCCTATTATGAGAAATAGAGACATAAATACCCATGAATGCTTGCATTAAATACATGAGAACCATCATTTTACCTCAAAACCCTAGCCCTGTAGCCCTCCTCTTCAAGGATGGAGGGGTTTATGATCAAACACCAGGTTGGCCATCCTCGGGTGTTTGGCAACTAGAAAATAAAGAAAAATAAAGAAAATGAAAGAAGAGAGCGGCGGG
This sequence comes from Tetrastigma voinierianum, assembly GCA_016808115.1. Taxonomy (NCBI): domain Eukaryota; kingdom Viridiplantae; phylum Streptophyta; class Magnoliopsida; order Vitales; family Vitaceae; genus Tetrastigma; species Tetrastigma voinierianum. The sequence continues at coordinate 181,954 of JAEQBH010007621.1, forward strand.
AGGAAAACTACGCCCGGTGCTCTGTATTTCAACCCGAGCCAAAATAGATCTCCCATTCTACAGTTTGAGCTTATATAAAGCTGCAAATAGGATAGAGCACAAAACACCCTCAAAGACATTAAACAAGGGAGGAAAAATGGGAAGAAAATCAAAAAAGAGTGACAAAAGAGAAGAAGTCAAAGTGTCGAAAGCGATATGAGCAGTGGCACGGGAGAAGCGATTTCACAGGTGCAATTTTCACACCATGGTGCGAAATTCTGCCTTCTCTCTTCTTTCTAATATACGCTCCTTGCTCATACGATTCTGATATGTAATGTTGAGTTCGACTCAAATTCTTCGTGGTTGGATCGATTCAACAAATTTGGCATTAATAGCTTGAAAAAACTACAAAATTAGCCATAAAATGCGATCAGTAGAATAGCCGGGACCTTAATATACAAATTGGGTTAATTCGGTTGATTAGTACACAAAAAGCGCTCAAAACCTACAATAAATAGGGCTCAAAATAGCACTTTTTAGGCACTAATCACTCCCCCAACCCAGACATTGCTAGTCCCTTAGCAATGAAAGAAAAGAAAAGAAAGAGCAAACAAAATAAAAAACAAAATTATGTTCCAAAATGGTATTTGAAAGTATGTGAATGAGTAATGCCTAACCCTCAATGAGAATCACCGAAACCCTACCTAATAACCATCACGAGAGAATTGATGCCATACAAAATTCAGTATCAAAAGAGTTTCCTTCTCTAGAGATTCAACCTTGAATTTCCACCAAGATCTAAGTGTTTATATGATTAGTTTTCAACAATAAAGCTGTGTCATTGCACTCCCACTAACGAACTACGCTGACCTAGTTTACTAACCGACCCTAAATAGATCGGGACCCACTCTTATTCCATAATTCTTTTTGTGTTATGCAGATTATACATCTTTGAGGAATCGACTACCAAAGTCGTGTAACGAGGATCTGCAGATGGCTCCCAATTGACTAAGGCTTAGGGCATCAAGCCTGGGATCTTTTGACCACAAACTCTTGAGGTTTCTGGGACTTTGAGCGATTCCAGTATTTAACACCTGGCTTCCTTTCGACCTCACCCATCCACCTATGTAGTGAGCACTAAGTCGGTGGCTCCTAACCAGTTGGTTTAGGGCACCAGGCTTTAAAGACTTTCGCCATATACCCCTAGGACCGTACTTGGGTTTCAAGGCAAAGCGTTGCGATTCTTTTTTTTCTCTTCTCTTTATTTTGGAAGACACATTGGCCTTCTTTTCGTAGGGGTCCTTAACCTATTGAAGGTAGTAAATGAAACTAGGCTAGGCTTTTGCAAGGCTTAAGAGGTTAGACAGTTTTTCAGCTTATTGATGAAACCCTAATGTGGCACATTATTGGTTAGCTAAAGGTGGAAGAGAAGAGTTGAAAATAATGAGATTTCAGCTAATCATCCCATAATCAAGCATGGAACTAATCTAACATCAATAGGGTGGACAGTGTTTCAATTTTCTACCTTGCGGGTTATCTGAAAACAAAAAAATGGGGCAATTTTGAAAACTGAAAGTGTGGCTGTATAGTATGTATATAAAAATAAATGGCTATATTTTCAGCTTTTCAAAAACAACTAACAGCTTCACAAACAAGACAAACAACAAGCCAAAATGGGCTTGCTCAAAATAGTAACAAAAGCATAAATGTAAAAGCCACTTCTATTTGTAGCTCTCCCGACCCGAATGTCACATTGTATCAATGGGGCTCGGATTGAAAGTTAGAGAAGGTGATACCTCACTTGATGATATGTACCCATTTTTAGATAGGAGACTTTCAAGCTTTCCGCAGGCACCTTATTCACTCCGTTTGGGCTTCAAGTAATTGAGTTAGGAGAGAGAAAGGAGGAAAACTAACAAGTTCCAGGCATTTTGAAGAAAATTTACACCTTTATCATAATTTCAAAAGTGTTCTTTCTGACTATATTTGGATTCTTCACTCTCTAAGCTTTCCAACAGTAACAAAATTACCCAAAACGGAGCTCGGATGAGAAAGTTATGGGCGAAAATGCGGGCTACACGGTCGGTCACGAAAATTTTGCAGTGTGAAATGCGAAATTTCGCACCCTTACGCAAAGCAGATTTCCATCTTTTCTTGATTCTTGTATCCTACATCATCTCCTTCAAAAATTTGACAAAAACTGGAAAAATAACACAAGAAAAATTAAAAAAAAAATGAAAAACAAGCTAGAAACAAAGATTAACTTAAAATTAGAAAAAATCTAAAGAGAAAAATTAAAGAAATAAAAATAAAATAAAATAAAATAAGATAAAATAAGAAAAATGAAAACAAAGTGGGAGTGAGGCCTCCCCCGAAACCAATTTCTTTAGCCTTTTGAGGCTCTACCCCAGAAGCCCCAGTGGAGCTAGTGCGCTGGCCGGGAGTCAGTGCTTTCGTGTACGAACCCGGCTTGCAGAACCATCCGTATGCCATGCAGTGTGAGCAGCTGCTAGTGTCTTTGATGTAGTGGCAAAGGCTCTAACAGTGACCACTAATTTCCTGATGTTTTACAGGGCAGGCATTGCAAATGATATGACCTTTCCAGTAGGTGTTTCATGTGTTGAATGTGTTGCAGGTGAAGGCAGGATACCTTGAGTGCTTAGGGACGAGGAGTAAGTGTGCTCTTGGTGTTCTTCCACTTTGCTCCTTTCATTGCCTTCCATACTCTCAACAAAGGAAGGATTTCTTCTTTCTTCTCCATGGATAAACAAGCACAAATATCTAAGGATTGAGATAACCCACACTGTTGATACTTTGCTCCTACACCATGGTGTCACTCGAAGCACTCTTCCTCTGGACTCTCTTCTTTTTTGAGTGAACATTTTTAACATTCTGGCCCGAGCCTTGAAATTGATTTACGCGGGGTTGTCAAATTTACGATCAATTCGCTGAGTCCATCAATTCTCTTGTCGGGGAGCTCTCGGCCCCATGTCGATTTTGCTCTCCGTGCGTTAATTTTTTGATTGGCACCGGACATTCCTTCCGCTTCTCTATAAAAGTATCTGAATTTGCTTAAGTTGATGTGCTTCCTCCCAGCTTAAGAGGATAACTATGGTGGTTGTGGTGGTGAAGTTGAAGCATAATATGGAGGAGCGGGGAGGTGTATCTTTGTGGAGGTCTTGATTCCCGTGAGGAATTTGTGGTTCCATTGGGGTTGTAAGCATTTTCATATGGTGCACTTCTTGGGGAAACCATGTAGGAGGGTGCACTCATCCATGGAGGGTTTCTATAGTCCGTCATGGACCTAGATGGGTTTGGATTTCTCTCCACGAGTTGTTGATTCTACCATGGAAGGTGTCTGTAATCCCTCATGGACATATATGCACCATGGTTTCTCTCCACTAAGTACTCACTGTATTGCTCTCCCTTTTCCATTTGGTCAGTATTGAAATTCAATCCAGGTTCATATGGAATATTGACTTTGATCAACCTGCCCTTAGAATTCCTTACCCATTGGAACATGGATTCTATGTGGGGCAACACCAGCGACAATCAATCTACAAAGGTTAGGATTACGTAAATAAATAAATATAAGCGTAATCTTGAAACTAAGATTAACGATAAAATATATCTGGAGAAATTCACCAAGGCTTGTGATAAGGATCACAAGTGTTCATCAGGTCATCATTTGCACTTAGGCACCATCCCTAGCAACGACGCCATTTGATTCGTGTCGCAATAGGTGTGCCAGAATAAAAAAAAAATTATAATCCTAATTCCTCCTACTGCCATAGCAAAGCTACTATAGTATAGTGGCTCTAGGGTCGAACACAAGGATTGGTTTTCTTCGTGTAAATGATTTGCAATTGGCTTAAAATGGTGAATTCAGTTTGGATTTTTGGGTTTGATAAAAACAGTAGTGTATGGTGGTTTGCAGGCTAAAAATAAAATGAAGAAAAATAAGAAAAAGAACTCCTTGAAACATCAGGCTACTGGGGTTGAGGTCCTAGGGAAAATGAGAGGTTCTCGGGTCCTTTTCCTCGCGTTGGGGAGGATGACCTATAGTCATTTCGAACAGTCATTTGGCCTATCAAGCGAACCTAATAATTTTCCTTTTCAAATGTAGCATTTATTGGACATAAATGTTCTCGGGCAGTGAAAATCTATCTCCTAAAAATCTATCATGTGCTTAATAAATGACACCTAATGAATCTCGGTGGATCTAGCAATAAGCATCCATTTGAACCACTAAAAAACTTGCGATACGGTTAACAGGTACATCAAAGAGATTTAAACCTGTATGAAATAGAACATAAATACCCATAAATGCTTGCATTAAATACATGAGAGCAGTCATTTACCTCAAAACCTTGCCAGTAGCCCTCCTCTTTAGGATGGAGGGTTAGCCAATCCATCCCTTGAGTTGTCATCCTCGAGGGTGTTTGAAACTTAGAAAAATAAAGAAAAACAAAGAAAATGAAAGAAGGAAGCGGCGAGCTTGCAGCCTAGTGCTCGTATTTCCAACCAAATAATAAAAAATCGATCTCCCATTCTCTGAAGTTTGAGCTTATATAGAGCTACAAATGGGATAGAATACCAAAATACCACAAGACATTAAACAAGGAGGGCAAAATGGGAAGAAAACCAAAAAGTGACAAAGGAAAGTCAAAATGTCAAAGGCAGGATGAACAGCGGCACAAGGAAGGCAATTTTGCACCAGTGCAAAAATTTCGCACCATGGTGCGAAATTCTCTGCTTCTCTTCTTTCTATGCCTCTGCTCCTTCTTTCCTTATGATTATGATCTGCAATGTTGAGTTCGACTCGAATTCTTCGTGGTTGGATCGATTCAACAAATTTGGCATTAATAGTTTACAAAAACTACAAAATTAGCCACAAAATGCGTCGAGTCAGAATAATAGGGACCTTAATGTGAAAATCGGAGTTAATTTGGTTGATTAGTACACAAGCGCTCAAAACTACACAATAAATGGGGCTCAAAATAGCACTTTTGGGCACTAATCAGACATGCCTGCAGAGACATAGGACCACACACATGGAGTGCATTATTAGTCTAATAATTAGTTTGCTTATTCATCCTTTCCTTAAGGGTAATCCTGTCATCTTTTCTGAAGCAAGGTTCCAGTTTGTCCAAAATGATTCACAATCAAATGACGCAAGCTACTGGCCCCGTACCTTTCAGTCATGTGTTTCATTCTCATTTGCGAAGGCGACAATGCCATGTGTGAGATGATTTGAGATTATCTCTCTTTGGTCCTTTTATTGTCATTAACATTTAATTTGGAATGAACATATCCAATATGTAAGTCCCATTGCTTTAATGTTCCACCAGCATAATTGACATCGTAATGTAACAACCATTGTCACAAAATTACAAAAAAAAAAAACCCTTTTGTTCCAAAACATGAAACCAAAAATATTGTTCTTCGTCAATGCTGGGACATAATAGCAATCTTCCAAAATTAAACAAAAGTACAAGGGATGTTCAAAACATAAGTACCAATGGCAACAACCACAACTCTTGCACCATTACCGCTCCGTAGGTCGGACTCTCCCTTTGTATGCTTTCTACTGTCTCTAAGGCCTTGCATATCAAACCATATGTATGAGCCACAACTGGTATCGCATACCCATATGTTGTTAAGAGAAACAATATTAACCGTAATGACATAAATACCTGAAGAAGATGGTGCATCACATGTCACCTTGTTCTTCGACTCCAAGTAGGCCTTGCAGTTCCTCTTCCAATGGCCATCTTGACCACAATGGAAGCAAATACCCTTTGAAGAAGCCCCTTTCGGGGTAGTCTCTTTGCCTTTCTTCTTTACTTGTTTTTCCCTCGGCTATTTAGAACGTTGTTGTTCAATTCGGGTAGTGGTGTATGAACCTTCTCATAGTGAGCACAAAGCTGTGCAAAACTATCGGAAGTAACCTTGCAGAATAAAGTCTATACTCAGTGGGATCATCCAGCGGCATTAGTGATCAACCTCTTAATGTGATTATACATACTGCATTGGAGACGTCCCCACCTCCATTTTGGAACTAAAAGAAGCACAGTGACTTTGAACCCTTCAAGGTACTTTGCTCATTATAATGTTCCCTTAGATGGCGTACTATGGAATATGCATCCTCAGTTTATACCGCTTCTGAAACTCAGGTGACATGGAGGTGTGGACTATCAATCCGCCCTCCTTACTTTATCAGCGGTATTTGATATTCCTTTGAACAATTTCAGTGCGCATCCCGTGATTAGAGGGGATCTAGGTATTAGCTTAGTAATGACATAGACTAATTCTTTTTCATTGAGAACTATTCTCAAATTCTTATTGATCCAGTTAAAATTCTAGGTCAATAATTTGTCATCCATTCACGATTTGTGCGTTCATTCGTTGACATGATTAGTCTTATAACTAGATGTAAAAGAGATTATGTTAGTTGTACTTAAATGCATAATTATTACGACGATAATCACACATTATAGCTCACTATTTTATACGAATCCATAGCCCTCGCTATTGTTCGAAGAACTCTACTGTGGAGGTTCTCCTAGCGGGTCAATATTCCGTATCATAGAGAATCACCTTGGGTTTACCAGCCAAGCTATCTGGTCAAAAGAGTGAAATCTTATTCGCATACCAATTGCATTCGTACGCAATTCAAGGAATCTAATATCACTTTGAGTGACCTTGGGTTTGCCCAACAAGCCATCATAGATTAAGAATTATTCTAATTTGCAATCCGACACAACTATCAAATACAATGCTATCAACTGTTGATCTGTGCACTATCACTGGGTTATCAACTCATGATACGTGTACATCTTATGCATAATGACCCAGCTGCGTCTCTATCCATCATTAACCTTGGGTTTACCCAACAAGCCAATGAGTTTAGTTAAGTAGGCCACAATCAGGAAAACTCATTTCCATGGATAGAACATGCTCTTGTGGAGGAAGGCCCAGGTTTGCCAATGACCTCAATCTCCAAGGGCTCTCATTCACACCATATTAGTAAGAGAAGACGTTAGCCTTAATGTTTATAATGGGGTTTTTCTGTATTTAAATCTCATCCTTTTCATTAACATGCATTATCCATTCATCATGAAATTATAGGGAAAGTTACTCTAACTATATGGCATGATTATGGACATCCTAAAATCAATTCCATGAGCCATAATGGAATTGACTAGGTCAAACCTAGGGATATGCTTGATTATTACAACCCTTTAAAATATATCAAATTTACAACCTTCAAGGTCTTATTTCTTAGATCCTTCTCCACACTTCTTTCTCCCTTTGCATATTCAACAACTTATCCTAAGCTTGTGTAATCTAATTACATACATTTAATAAGAATAACCTCAAGTTACATTTGAGGGGATTTAAGATGAGAAAGAAAAATTACACAGAACATTAGAGAAGAAACGGGGACACATAGGCCATATTTATCCAAAAAGAAATAATAATCAAATGAAGTGTGCTCAATAACCATTGGGCAAAGTCCATAATCATCCATCATGCTAACATACACCCTTAAACATGCATTCTCTAACACAATCCATCGGATTGAAGGTAATAGTACCCCTGTGATTTCAAAAGCACATTAAAAAGGTTTTCAACAGTGAAATAAAATTGATCCCATTTGTTTTATTTCAACATTTGAACAATTGATTAGTGCCGAATAGTGTTGTTTTGAGCCTGTTCATTGCGGGTTTTGAGCACTTTTATTGTGCTAATCAACGTAAATAACGATTGATACACTAAGGTCGGTATACTACTAATCATATTTTGTGAGTATTTTTGTAGTTTTGCAAGCCAATTACACCATTATCTTGAGTCAATTCAAATACGAATAACCAGGCCGAACTCGAGTGATGTACCGTCGGAAGGCAATTGGAGCTAAATACAGAAGGAGAATGAACATTGCAAAGAATGAAAATTCGCAGCCCGCTCTTTTTACTATGTTGACCACTTTTTGACTGCTTTTTATGGTTTTGTACCAAAATTGCCCTTAATGTAATTTTGTTGTTTCATACTTTTTTGTAATTTCCTTGACTCGAAGCGATTATATAAGCCTCGGTCGAAGCTCACGTAAATCAATCAATCCATCAATCAATAAAATTGGTGCCAAAGTTTTCAGCTTTCTCGCGGGTGTGACTCTCTCTCATTTTTCTCTCCCTCTCTCGAATTTTCTTACCTGCAAAACACCCCTTGAGGATGATAACTCAAGGGATTCTTGGCTAAACCCCCCTCATCTTTGAAGAGGAGGGCCACTGGGTTAAAGTTTTGAGGGTAAAACTTGTCCTCTATTGCAGCGAACCTTTATTTTCATTTATGTTTAACAATCTCACATTAGATTTGAATCCACATGATGTACCTGAGTGGTCAGTACTTGGCAAGCTTTAAAGGCTCAGTGGATACTTATTGCTAGATCAACTGATGCTCACTTAGTTGCCATTTATTTGCTCTTGCAAGTTAGATCAAAGGGCCAGTTTTAACTGCTACGAAACATTAATGGTTAATAAATGCTGTATACTAGGAGAAAAACTTTTAGGGTTCAGTCTTTATGGCTAAACATAGATTCAGTTCGGGAAATGACTATAGGTCATCCTCTCCAAAGCGAGGAAAAGGACTCGAGGACATTACGGTTGCCTTAGAACCCTAAGCCTAGTGGCTCAAAATTCAAGGAGTTCTTTTATACTTTATTTCTCTACAATTACGGTTTTTCAAGCCATTAAGCTCACTGTTTTTACAAGAAACCCCCAAATCCAAAGTGGAAACACCATTTACAGTCAATTGTGACTCATTTCGCATGAAGAAAACCCATCCACGAGTTAGGCCTAGACACATTTATCACGGCGTGCTTTGCTACTATTTGTGAAATCCTAGGATATAAATATTGTTTATTCCAGTACACCTACTATGGCGCGAATCAAATGGCGCCGTTGCCGGGGATGGTGCCGTAGTGTGAGGGAGAAGTTGTTGAACTTATGATCCACATCACAAGTATTGGTGAATTCTCATTCCTTTTTTATTTTACCATTATTCCCCATTTACATTTCCTCACAGGGAAATTGAGTTTTATTTTATATCTTTGGTACGCTGATTTTCTTGGCTTTAAGTTTAACCGACAACCCTTTTAGTAGCCTTGTTTTGGTTTCTTCTTTGTTTTGTGTTGTGCTCCTAGGACTTTATGCAACGCGGGATAGAACTGCTGCGAGGGCGGGCTAGAGAGAACCGGTGCTCCTGAACGGGGGGTGTGTGAAGTCGGTTTGATGGTGGATGGAGCCTCCACCTAGAACAGCAAAGTCGGCGGGGTACGAGAGCTTGATGCCTCACGAGGTCAATGAGGGACCATATACACCCACCAAGGGTAAGTGCACCCTAATGCATTGTACCTCTTACAGAAGATGTAGTCGTCAGGCCTTATTTGGTGCCCCTGCTCCCAACCTTCCATGGTATGGAAAATGAGAATCCATACACACACATCCGGGAGTTTGAAGAAGTTTGCACAACTTTCAGGAGGTCTTGATCGATGGATTTGCTTAGAAGTTAAAGGCCTTTCCTTAACCCTCAAAGACAAAGCCAAAATTTGACTTAATTTTCTAAAATTTAGAACCATCGGAATTGAGCAAAAGCGACGAGTTTTTTGAAAAAGTTCTTAGTGCACATAGGATATGAGTTTGAAGAGGCAAATTTATATATTCTGACCAATGATAGTGAGGATTCTACCAATCTTTGGGAGAGATATATGGAAACCATCGTGCATGCCCACACCATGGATTTGATACATGGATGTTGGTCGACCATACATGATGGAATGTCTCTACCCGTGAAGCGGTGTGGAGACCATGTGTGGAGGGACTTCACGACAGAAATCCGAGATAAAGCCATGGACTTCCTCAACTATGTAGCTAAAACCTCCAAAGCTTGGGATGAGCCAAATCCTAGGGAGACAGATAGGATGAGGCCACCACCAAATCAAATGGGAGGCATGTACTCTCTCTCAGAGAACATGGAGACGAAAGCAAAGTTGTCCACCTTAGCTAGGAGGTTGGAAGAGGTTGAAATGAGGAATTAGCATGGTACGAGCGTGAGGCATCATGCTAACCAGCCATGCTTATTTGTCGGTCAGCGAGGCACCCGAGAGCATTGCCCCGAGTGTTCCTTTAGTAAGGCACTTTGTGGCGAAAAGTCGTCACGATTATGGGCAATCTGAGCCTGAAGCCCATGACCACAAATACAATGATACCTACAACCCTGATTGGAGGAACCACCCAAACCTCTCCTGGAAACCAAAACCTCCTCTCTATGTGCCTCTGGCACTGCTTGGCTGGCTCATCGATCTCGACCCGACCCTGACCACCACCCTCTTGTCTCAGGTTAGACAATTTATTATTAACTTGAAGCGGAGTGGTGGGTGCTTTGTGGAGAGCAAGCGATAAGATACTTAGGCTAATCAAAAGAATTGACACGATGGAAAGCGCACTCAATAAGAAAATGAGCAACCTACATAATTTCTCAAAAGCATGATAGCACACTGGCCAGAAATTTTAATCTCTGACAACTGCGTGTTGATCTCAAGACTATCGACTAGCGGAGTCTGAGAAAAAGGGAAAATTCCTCTCGAGACATAACTAAATCGAGGACTACATGAAGTGAGTTCCTCGATGAGCCAAATTCTGGATGGGATGAAGTTAGCGATCATCACATTGAGAAATGTGAAAGACTCAACGACCTGACATCGAAAAGAGAGTAGAACAGGCCGGGAAGCTAAAGAAGCAGACAGTAGCACACCCAGCATTTTCCTCATGCACTAAAAGCTAAAAAGAAGGCCATTAATCAGGCTGAAATGTTAGAAGTGCAGAGGCAAGTAAAGGTCAACATCCCCTTGCTTGACATGATCAAACAAGTCCTCACCTACGCAAAATTTTTGAAGGACTTGTGTATATTGAATAAAGGGCTGAATGTTGACAAGAAGGCCTTCCTGACTGAACAAGTAAGTGCTATCATCCAATGTAAGACTCCAGTGAAGTATAAAGATTCGGGTTGTCCAACCATCTCGGTTAACATTAGAGGCACTTGTGTGGAAAAGGCACTACTAGACTTGGGTGCAAGTGTGAATCTCCTCCCTTATTTTATGTACAAGCAGCTCGAGTTGGGAGAACTAAAGCCCACCTCCAACACACTGTCTCTTGTAGATAGATCATCCAGAGATACCAAGGGACCGAGTGGAAGATGTCCTAATACAAGTGGACAAATTCTACTATCAATAGATTTTGTTGTACTTGGCACAAAGCCCGAGCAATGAGGCGATTATGTACCTATCATCTTGGGAGACCATTCTTAGCCACTTCAATGCGATTATCAACTTCGAGGAAATAGTTATACCAACTCACATAAACGATACCACAACAACATCTTCCGCTGATAAAAGCACGTCTTCTTCAGTGGAAGATGGCACAAGGATTTTCCATCATTGGCCACAGTCTTTGAGAAACGGTGACCAGTGAGGGATCTGGGAATGTCTTAACTAAAGAATTGGATGAGTATTCATAAGGCGTGAGGCTTGGGACATGAAACATGCGGGGCAGAAAAACGAAATTTTGCCTTTGATGATTGAGGAAGGAACAAGTGAGCCTTAGAAATTGGAGCTTAAACCTTTGCATGTGGAGTTGAAATATGCCTATTTGGAAAAGAAGCGAGGAGAAGCGGTGTCGATTGTCATTTCATCCACAACTCGACCACTTCACGCGAAGGTAACTGTTTGCATCTCGGGGAGAACGACTGGCATAGTTGGAAAGATCGCGGTTTAAAAAGTGTGGCCCGGCGTTTGCGCATCATATCTACCTGAGTGAAGTGGTGGCGTTATATGATGAACCATGTAAAGTGATTGGAGCGATCTTGCATTTGTGGTGGTATCTGTGTCGTCTTTTTGGTGGTCGTTGGTGATTCATTCTGGGATGCTGCGGTGCATAGCGAAAAGGAGAGGAGGTGCTGCCTTTCCGAGTTGGAAGATATGTGTATTTGGTTATAAATGATAGTGACCGGAAGGATCTTCTGCCCCGCTCGTGGATCTTTAGCTGGGGTTGTGATGCCTTCTGTTTCCTGAATGACTGCGCGATTGCTGCGAAAAATTCACTGATATTCAATTTCTTGCGTACTTCATTAACCTCGGTCTTTAATCTATATCTTTGAAGTTATTCAATTCATATTGTGAGATAACTCAATATTGTTTGAACTATGATTAAGTGATTGTTGACAGATATCATGAGAATCTTAAAAATTATATCTGCTCTACGTATTCATCTTCAGTATAAATAATGATTGGATGAGGTTTCTGTACAAATAAATTAAGATGAATTAAAAATGATTTGGTTTTGGATTTTAAGGTTTACTCGAAGTTGATGGTTTTGTTGAAATAATAAGAAAAATGTGAAATAGACATAGTTTGAACATTATGGTTGGATTTTAAGACCGTCTTTTGTATAGGTCTTCTGTTGAGGCATGACATATAGTCATTTCCCGAACGGATCTTCATTTAACTTTAAAGCTAAACCTATGGTCTTCCTTTTGAAGATGGCATTTATTGACATGTGTCCTTACTTGGTGATAACACATCTCAAAAACCCTACCTCATAATAACTAATAGGAGACAACTAACTGGGCATCAGTGGATCTAATGAAAGTATCCACTGAACCCAAAAAGCTTGCCAAATACACATTAAGGAGAGCATGTAAGAGATCTGTAACTGGGTGACGGGGAGCATAAATACCCGTTAATGCATGTAAAAGCGAAGGACCATCGGTTTACCTCGACTCCCCAGCCGGTAGTCCTCTTCCAAGGAGGAAGGAGGTTTAACCGCTCATCCTCCAAGTTGTCATCCTTGGAGGTGTTTGACAACCAGAAAGGGAGAAAATGAAAAAGGGAGAGAAAGGAAAAGCCGAGCGGGAGGCAGAGCTTCTCCGAGTCACTTTGATTGAAGTTGATTGATCTGAGGATTTGTACAAATTGATGCTTATATAGGTGCTCGTGTGAAATTACAAAATAAGCCAAAACAAGCTATTACAAAGAGGTTAAAAAATGAAGAAACAAAAAGAATTGTAGCAAAAACAACAAATGCATGAAATGCGGGAAGGAAACATTTCTTTGGATGAGCAGTGGGTATGAAACGATCATAGAAGGTTGTGAAATTTCTTGACCTACGAAATTTTGCGACACAGTGCGACTTTAATTTCTTGCATTTTACGCTTCTTTCCTTCTGGTCTCTGATCTGCAATGTTGAGTTTGACTCAAATTTTTCGTGCTTGGATCGACTCAACAATTTTGGCACGGCTAGCTCGCAAAAACTGCAAAATTTTCCACAAAATGCGATCAGTAGAATAGTAGGGACCTTAATGTGCAAATCGGGTTAATTAGAATGACTAGTACACAAAAAGCACTCAAAACCTATAATAAATAGGGTTCAAAATAGCACTTTTTGGGCACTAATCACATACCCAACCTACACATTGCTAGTCCCTTAGCAATGAAATAAATAAAGAAAGAGGCATATAAGCTTGATAACAAAATTAAGTTACAAAAAGGTTGCGAGTTCAAAAGGTTATGGAAGAAGTAATGCCTAACCCATGTGAGAATTGCAACTTAAGTCATAATAACTATCTCGAGGAAGTGAATGCCATACAAAATGGAGTATCAAAGAGCTTCCTTCTCGATGACTCAGCAAAAGCTTCACAAAATCTAAGTGTTTGTTTGATCGACTCAGCAAATAAAGCATGGCCTCCTCCCCCGACCAAGCTACGGCACACTTAGGACACTAACCAACCTAAATAGATTAGGACCACTCTTATTCCACAACTCTTTTGTGTGGGGTGCAATCTTTGAGAATCGACCTCACAAAAGTCCATGTGAGGATCACAATCCTCAGGCAATTAAGGCTTAGGGCATCAAGTCATAAGGGTCTTTTGACCGCTAACTCTTGGGTTCACCACGGACTCGAATGAATTCAAAACTCAACACCTACAACAACAAACTTCACTTGTCACGGAGTGCCCAGCAAACCTGAAAGTCGGTGACTCCTAACCAGTTGGTTTAGGGCACCAGGCTTTAAAGGCTTTCACCGTAGACCCCTCGGACCGTGCTCGGGTTTCAAGGGAAAGCGTCGTAGCTTTTCTATTCTCTTTTCCTCTTTCTCTTTCTTTTTCTTTTTCTTTTTCTTTTTGCTTTTTCTTTTGTTTTTGGAAGACACATTGGCCTTCTATTCATGGGGGTCCTTAACCTATTCTAGTGGTGTGAAACTAGGGTAGGGTTTCTGATGTTTGGGAGGTAGAGGCAGTTTTGACCTGTGTAGAAAATGATGTGCCCAGCGTGTGTGGTTAGCTAAAGGTGGAAGAAAAAGGTCAAAGCATCAAGGATTCAACTCATCATCCTTCAACTAGCATGGCATCAATCTAACATCAACGAGGATGCAGGCCAAAGTTTCGAATTTTCGACTTGCGGGTTAGTAGGCTCCCTGAAAAGTGGGTGCAATTTTTGAAAAAGAAAGTTGTATAGTATAACAACTTCACAAAGGAAAAACCTGACAAACCACTTTGAATATCTAAAATGGGCTTGCTCAATATAAAAACAAAATAAATGCCACTTCCTTGTTAACTTTCCCCCCTGACCAAATGTCACATTGTCACTTGATAGGTCTTGGATTAGGCAAACGAAGTGTTACCTCACTTGGTGATATGTGCTCGTTTTGGATAGGAGACTTCTATAAGCTTTCCATCGACCTTATTCACTCACATTTTGGGCTTCAAATAAACAAGTTAGGAGAAGAAAAGAGAGGAAAAAAAGTATTGGTTGAGCATTTTAGAAAATTACACCTTCATAATAATTTCAAAAAATGTTCTTTACTGTTTATATTTGGATGCACACTCTCTAAGCTTTCCAATGGTACCAAAACACCTCGTCCTGCTGAATTTTCGCATCTGCAAGAATTCGCAAGCTGCGGAGACACCTAGCGAGGTTGTGAGAGTCGGCCTGCTACGAAATTTTTTTTTAATTTTATTTTTTGAAAATAAATAAAATATTTTGAAGAAAAAATATATATATATTTTAACTTGATATTTGAAAGACCAAATTTTTTTTTTTTAATATATATATAAATTGAATGAAATATATATATATATATATATATATATATATATATATATATATTAATTTTTATTTTTATTTTTAATATATATAAATATTACAAGAACCAAAATAGTGCACGGGAGACATCAAACACTATTTATTGTCTTGTTTCATAGAATGCGAAATTTCACTACAGCATAACAAAGTCGGGTTGCAAATTGTGAGGTTGCAGGCCCGCAACTGCTTGAAATTTTGTGCCACTTCCTTTGCATCAATTTTTTGATAAAAGCGCAAAAATAAACACGGAAAAATTAAGAAAATTTGGAAAAATGAAAAATTAATATAAAACAAATATTAACTAAAAATTAAGGAAATCTAAGAAGAAAAATTAAAGAAATCAATATAAAACATAATAAAATAAAATAAGACAAGACAAATGAACACAAAAAGTGGAAATGAGCCTCCCTGACACATTCTCAAACCTTTGGGTATTTGGGCTGAGTGGAGCTTAACGTCTTTGAGGTTGGTGTTCCATGTCCAAGCCCACACCCGAACCATCACTTTGTGCCATGCGATGTGGTGGATGCTAATGTCTTGAATGTAATTGGCAGAGCTGGGCGTGGCCACCTAGCTGTAGGTTTTGCGGGGCGACGGAGTGATGGGGTGGCCTTTATGGTGGGTACTTTAGGGTTTGAGTGTGCTGCAGGTGTTGTTTGTGTTGTAGGCAGGATATACTTTAGCAGTGGGTTGCTTTTGGGTTGGACAGTGACATTAGGATCCAAATCTATGGGGATTGGTTGAGGGATAAGCTTTTGGGGCTCTTCCGGCTGCTTCTTTCTCTACCTCCCCGCTTAACCTCTCTTGTGGTTCATAAGGGAACTTCTCGCATTCTGCATTAATTCCTCACGAACCTGTAACTGCTGGATGTCAAGTACTATCAATTTCGCTCTGAAACTCATCCAATTCCTTGTTCAGGGAGCTCTCCACTATGTCAAATTTCTTTGTCTTTGAACATCCCACTTGTCCTCTGACCTCATGAAGTTATCCTTAATTTGCTCAAATTCGGGATGGCTTGTTCGCGAGGGATGAGGTTGGTGGTTCTTTGTCGTTGAGAGTTGAGGCAAAATGTGGAGAAGCGGGGAGGTGCATAAGTTGAGGGAACATGTGAGTCATGACTCTCCATTGGTCTCTATAGGCACCTCGTAGACTTATTTAGGTTTGGATTTCTCCCCAGTAGTTCTTGGGATTACGCCATGGAAGGCTCCTATAGTCCCTCATTGACATGTATGCCCGGGGTTTCTCTCCCATTGGCCATTGCTCCCTCTGGTGAGACCCATTTGGTTTATGTTTAAGATCACTTCTGACTTAAACACCCAGCACAGACATGCATATGCGTGATGAGATCATAAGTGTTCACAGCTCGTTAAATGCATAGGCACCATCCAGAGCAACGGCTCCATTGGTCGTGCCATAGTAGGTGTATTGGAATCAACAAATTTATATCCTAGCTCCTACCACAGCAAAACTACTCGCAGATAGCGCTCTAGGGTCAACATGGACGGGTTTTCTTCACACAAATGATTCATGATTCAAAAAACGTGAATTTGGTTTTTGGATTTTTAAGGTTTGGTTAAAAAACAGGGGAGTTGATGGTTTGCAAACAAACTAAAATAAGAAAAAAATGTGTGGGACAGAACCCCTTGAAGCTTCTCGCCACACTGTTTGAGGCTTCCACAAGCAACTAACATGTCCTCATGTCTTTTCCTCACTGGGAGCATGACATATAGTCATTTCCCGAACCGGATCTTCATTTAGCTTTAAACCTAAACCCTATGATTTTCTCCCTTTGAAAGATGGTGCATTTTATTAGGGCATAAATGTCCCTAGTAAGGAAAACACATTCAAAAACCCTACCCCCACAATAACCATTAGGAGATAATCCACCGGGCATCAAAGGATCTAATGAAAGTATCCACTGAACCCAAAAAGCTTGCCAAATACACATTAAGGAGAGCATGCTTAAGAGATTTTAACCTAAGGTGAGAGCAGGAGCGCAAATACCCATAAATGCGTGCGTAAAAAAAAAGAGGACCGTCACGACTCAACTCCTAGCAAGAATGCCCTCATGAGGGGAAGAGGTTTGAGCCGCTCATCCTCCAAGTCATTACCCTTGGAGGGTGTTTGGAAACCAGAAAGGGAGAAAATGAGAAAAGGGAGAGAAGGAAAGCTTACTGGGAGAGCAAGTAAAGCTTCTCCGTCACTTTTTTTGATTGAAGTTGATTGATGCAAAGTTTGTACTGCATCGAGGTCGATATAGGTGCTAAAGGTAAGGGAAATTGTAAAAACAAACCCAAAAAATAAAAGCTATTACAAGGGTTAAAATAGGAAGAACAAAAACAGAGAAACACAATAAATGCGTGAAATGCGTGAGAACAGTGGGTCATAGGATGAACAATTGAGTTGTGAACAAGGTTCATATTGCAATTTTTATAAATTTCCGCCAATCATAGCTTTAATTTCCTTGCATTTTCTTCTTCTTTCCTTCTCAATCTCTGATCCTAATACTGAGTTTGACTCCAAATTCGTGCTTGACTGGACTCAACAATTTTGGAAAGGCTAGTTCGCAAACCGCAAAATTTTCTCCCCACAAAAATGCGATCAAGAGAATAGTAGTGGACCTAATGTGCAACGGAAGATTAGAATGATTAGTACACAAAAAGCACTCAAAACCTATAATAAATAGGGTTTAAAATAGCACTTTTTGGGCACTAATCAATGACTATTCAGGATACTTTCAAATTGAAATTGTCAAGTAAGACTGTGAAAAGACCACCTCACATGCCCATTTACACATATGCATACGTGAGAACGCCTTTGCCTGTAATGCCTCTACCACATTTCGATGTATGCTCAAGATTTTCGCATTTCCAGAGCGCATTATGGAGGTTTGCCATGGATGACATTACAATCTATGGAGGGAGCTTTTGAAGAATGCCTAATCAACCCGGAAACTGCCTTGGTATAGGTGCATAGAGAAAAACCTCCTCCGGGTATCGACCGGGAAAAATGCTGGTTTTATGGTCAACTGTGTGAATTGTACCGGGGCATATTATTTCGGAAAAAGGGATCGAAGTTGGTAAGGAAAAAATTGACTTATTTTCCAAACTGCCCTCCTCCACAAATGTCAAGACTGTAAGGTACTCCAGTACGCAGTTTCGCAGAGGTTCATCACGACTTCTTAAAATCACAAGCCTCACAAACCGAAAAAGATGACAAATTACTGGGCATCGCCAAAAGAGCTTTGAGGAGCTTAAAGCCTATTTGACCACTGCACCAATAGTGAGAGCTCCCAACTGGCAGTTACCCTTCGAGGTGATGTGCGATGCAAGCAATCTAGCCATTTGAGCAGTTCTCATACAAAGGAAAGGAGGAAAGCCTTATGTGGTCTATTATGCGAGCAAGTGATTAGTACCCAAAAAGTGCTATTTTGAGCCCTATCCAAGATAGGTTTTGAGCGCTTTTTGCACACTAATCATGTCAATTAAGCCAATTGATGTGTGCAGGTCCACTTAGTTCCACCGATGCCATTTGAAATTGCTTTTTGGTAATTTTGCAGTCTTTGAGTACTCCCTACATTTGACTCAAGTCTCGACGAAGATATCGTGCCGAATGTCGAGGAATCACGATGTTTTCAAACATCAAAACAAGAATTGAAGTGGATTTTGAAGGAAGGAGAATGCATGGGATAAAATAGATGCAAAGAAAACAAGTGATTCAGATTTTTCATATCATGAATTTTGGCTTTCTGGGATTATAAAATTTCACAATCATAGCTTAAAATTTCGCAATCCTAGCTTAATTTGAATTTTCGCTAGATACAGAAATTTCACCTATCTAGCGAAAACTACTGCTCCTAGCAAATACGTCTCGGTTTCGCTTATGTCCTCTCACAAATTTCGTCAGCTAGCCGAAATCTCACCGGTCGATAGCTAAATTCTTCCACCTCTTATCTCGTAGAATTTACATTAGCCAATTTCGCTCAGGCTAGCTAAACTACTAGGGTTAGCGAAATTTCATAGGTTAGCTAAATTTTCGCTATCCTAATAAATTCCCCGCACGTAAAATTGTCGCCCCTCGTGATTTTGCATATTTGATCCCAAACGACCCCGTGGTGGCTACCACATAAATTTTATGTAATTTCACATTTCCAGGTGTTTTATATTTTCATTAATTCTAAGCTTGTACTATATAAACCTCATAACTTTGTAACCTGGAGGGCAACTTTTAAGAAACTTTTCATTTATAAAATTTCCACTTTTTCACTTCTGTATTTTATTTCCTCTGTTCTCTTTCTCTCTTCTTTCTTTCATTTTCTAAAGCTGCTAAAGACCCTCGAGGATGACAACTCAAGGGATAAGCCAAGGCTTCCTCATACCCTTTGAAGATGAGGGGTTGCTAGCTTGGTTTGGGGTCACAGTGTTGTCCTCTGCTTTTAAAATGATACAGCATCGCATTTATGGTTCCATACCTTCCAAACTAGGTTTAATGCCATTTAATGTCGTTCCTTTGGTCAATACTTGCCATGCTTGTGTGGTTCATACTTAATGCTAGATGCACCACATATCCTTTTAGATGCCATTTATTTAGCCATTGAAATGTAGGTTGAGTGCTAGGTTTTTAAACTGAATGGGACTTTGAATGCATAGTACTTGTCTTGACTCAAATAGGAGTGGTTCTAGGGTTAGGTTTTATAGCTAAACAAAGATCCGGTTTTGGCTTTGACTATAGGTCATTTGCCCTAATGCGAGGAAATAACCCGAGGACACTGTAATACCCCCATGTTATCAAGTTAGTGACCTGGGCCAAGGTTACCATTTCACACTTTCATTTAAGCTTATTATCACAACTGTTAACAACCAACTCCTCGTTTTTTAACAAAATCCAAAAATCCAACTGAAGCCTCACCAATTTTCAAACACTAATGCAAATCATTCGTGTGGGATGTGAAAGCCCATCCCCATGTTCGACCCTAGACCGCCATATCGCAAGAGAGCTCGATCACGCACAAGAGGGAGGAACATAGGAAAACAAATTTTGCTTGATTCCACTCACCTCATCGTGGCAATTTAATCAAAGAAGACTTAATGAGGCATAGAGGAATTACACAACCACAGAAAATGAGTTGTTGGCAATGGTCTATGCCTTAGACGAATTTCGAGTTTATTTGGTTGGTCGGACATAATAATATTCACTGATCATTCATCCTTAAAATACCTGCTCACCAAATAAAATGCTAAGGCTAGGCTTATCAGATGGGTTCTCCCATCATAAGAGTTTAACCTTCAAGAGAATCAGTGGACAAAAGTGGCGAGGAAATGCTGTCACGATCACCCATCGAGATTAACAACTGCATGCACCACAACCCTCCAATCAATATTATTCCTGGAGGAGTCATCGTTCCTCGGCTGAGAAGGCACCTCGGGTATGCCCACATTGCAAATTACTTACATAGGGGAGATACTAGCAGATTGAAAGCACAAGACAAAAATTCTTCTTCGCAACACTCCTATTATTGGGAAGACCCCTTCAGACAAATATCGTGGCCGACCAAATAATTAGAGGTGTGTGCCCTAAGGTAGCAACAGTGGAATACCCACCCACGCCATGAGAGAATGCATGTGGAGGCCATTTGCTTCCTTAAAACTCCGCCAGAAGGTTTTGTAACCGGATTCCACTAGCCCTCTCTTTTCAAGGATGCCCATACCATGTGCAGGGAATACGACAAATGCCAAAGGTGGGGAAAATTTCTCACCGTCACATGATGCCTTTAAACCCGATTTTGGTAGTTGACCTATTCGACGTATGGGGGATCGATTTCATGGGACCATTCTCTCCTCCTAGATACCCCACATTTTACGGGAGCCGACTATGTGTCCAATCGTCAAAGCAGTTCCTAGTGGCAACAAAATTTCACATAGTGGTATTGAAATTCTTGAAAGAGAATATATTATCCAGATTTGGGGTCCCCAAAGCCATAATTAGTGATGGAGGTTCGCATTTCTGCAACAAACCTTTTGAGAGCCTCCTGACTAGGTATGGTGTCACATAAAAGTACCCACCATACCACCCCTCATACTGGTCAGCTGAGCTAGCCAACGTAGAAATCAAGACAATACCGATTACGCTGGTAAACTCTAACCGAAAGATTGGTCTCAAGCCGCCGGACTCCTTTCAGGCATACTGCACAGCCTACAAGACCATTACGTAATGCCTCCATCGCCTAGTTTATGGTAAAGCATGTCACCTGCCTATGGAGATTGAGTATAAGGCATGGTGGGCAGTGAAGAAATTGAACCTGGATATGGGCAAAGCTGGTCTCAACAGGCTCCTCGATATCAACGAGCTAGAAGAACTAAGGAATGATGCCTACTTCAACTCAAAATTGCAAAAGATAAGCTGAAGAGGTGGCATGATAAACTAATAGCTCGCAAACATTTCAAACAAGGAGACTAAGTGTTGCTCTACAACTCCAAGCTCCACTTTTTTCCGGGCAAGCTTAAATCAAGATGGACTGGCCCATTCACCATCTAGGAGGTCTATCTCAATGGATCGCTGACCTCAATCCCAAAGACTCGCTGTGGTATTCAAGGTTAATGGGCAAAGGTCGAAACCATATGTCAGGTAACACTCAACCGATAGCGAGGAGATCCCCTTCGAATTCCTCCATGATCGCTAAAAACCTTACGTAGTGGCTTCGCAAAGATCTCAAAAGCCCCTAAAATTTTGTTGCCGCAATTTTGGTTTTTTACTTTCATTCTTGCTTTGGGAGATTTTTGAATCCTTACTTTCGCTTGCTTTCTTTGAAATTTTTCCTTTTTTCATTTACGAAGTTGCTTTCACAATTTCAAGTTTTCTCTGCTTTTCAGTGTCTGTAGTTGGGTTGAGGGTGTTGTTTTCTGCCTAGAAATATTCCAAGTTGCGAAATTTTCGCAACCTGCAGAATTTCGCAGGTTGCACTGTTCATTTACCACTTTCATCTTCCGTCTGCTGCAAACCCTTCGTTTCCTACACCCACCATTAAATTTTTTTCTTCTTCCGAACCAGCCATTAAATAGGAACTTAAGGCCATTAATTATCCAAGACCATTCATTTGCCCCCCTCCCTATATAAAAACCCCCTTTTTTTCTCTCCTTTTCATTTCACATCCCCGTTTCCAGTTTATGAAGCCCCGCCCCCCTCTCCATTTCTTCTCCTCTTCTGGCTCTAGCATGGTGAAGACCCGCGGAGGACGCACTTCCTAGCCTCGGGTGCGCCGTTCCTCTCCTCCCCCCATTGTCGTGCCTCCAACCTTTGCTCTTGCCACCGCCGCCGTGATTCCGCCCCCGCTGGCCGCCTCAGTGCGCCCCGGGCTAGGCTCCTCCTCTGTTGCTCCCGCCTCCCACCCCCTGGTACTATTGCCCCAGCTCCAAGGAGGCACCACACCAGGTTTGGCCCCACTCCGCCCTCTCCATCACATCTCAGGCCCTCTCGAAGGGCCCTACCATCCAAGAGAGCTCGGACCTCAGGCCCAGGGGAGTCCTCTAGGTTGAGACCTCAGGAGCCACAGTCACCACCCCATCAAGGCATTACTGGAGCCCCCCATTTGAACCTCGTCCCCCTCGCTCTATCATCAAAGCACATACTTCCACTACAAATTTCTACATGGGAATGTTGATCGGGTAGCTGAGAGGGACTCGCATACGCAGGTTCACATTATGATCTCCGTCCTTTTCCAAGACCCTAGGCTCCAGGACTCGATGCTCCTCGGCAGTGCAGGTACTCCTAGAGTTGCTCATGACACCTCGTCTGCTTTTCTAGCTCCCTGGTCATCGAGTTCTACCACAAGATTTATCATCCAAGCGCTGAAGTCCAACCCTGATCGCTTCTCATTTCCTTCCATCGACGGTGCCTACCAGTGGATACCGTGGCCCTCGGGGACATCAGCAGCCTACATTCAATCACGGTGGTCCCACAACTCGGCCGCTTATAGGCAATGGCCCCATCCCTCGCCCAGGGAAATGGTCCGTCTTCTCTTCGGGGACACTACCACCGGGACGATTCTCTTCAAAAGGCAGCTCCCGCCGCGCATGCATCTTATAGATCACATTCTGCGATCTAATCTTTTCTCGCTCTAGCATATAGTTTATAGGAGATGAGCCATCTTGGAGGCCCTATATCGCATCTCAGAGGGCTTTTGGTTCAGCCCAATTGAGCTTATTATGACTTCCTTGTTCCATTTCAAGGACACGGTCCATCGCAAGAGTCTACCTCGAGCTGAGTCCACGCCTCTCTTATTCTCGAGACTTTTATGCTAGGTGCTAGAGCATATCGGTTTCCCTAATAAGCCTAGATTGGAGCATCAAGCCATGATCGTGAGGCCATCCTGGCTTCATCGATCGGCGCCCATGCCCCTCTCTTATCACCTTCGCCTCCAGCAGTCGAGGACCAACCGGGCCACCAATATTTCGCCAGGAGCAACCCCTCCACGGCAGCATACTGGGAGCCTTGCTCCGCACCTCGATTAGTGCCACAAAGAGGGGTGATCCCGAATCAACAAAATTTATACACCTAAGTTTCTTCTTAATGTCGAAGTCAGTTACCGCAGTGAGATAGTGGTCTAGGATCGAACACGGGATGGGTTTTCATCCTAAAAATGGTTTGCATCAGCATGAAGGTAAGGCTTTTTATTCGACTTTCGATTTGTGTTTCAAAATGCTGGGAATTCTATTAGAAAACTGAGAATTGTAAAAACTGAAAGTTAAAGGTGAGAAAGTTAACTTTGAAGATTTAGGTCACTAACTTGGTAAGTTAGGGGCAAACAAGGTTCCTGTTTATCCTGCCATATGACATGCAACCTATAGTCCAAGGCATAACCTATCTATGTTTAACTAGCAAACCTCACCCTCGAAATCAACTCCCGTTTCAAAGTCAACAATACAAGTGGCATGGCATCTATGGCCCTTTTACCGTTTGAAACCCTAGCATTTAAATATCATTTCAGAGGCTCGTAAAGACCATCTAAAGAACCACAGTGCATCTAGCATTAAGTATGCACTGTATCCTAAAGCATGGAGAGTATTGGCCAAATTAATAACATTCAATGCTATTCAACCCTAATTTGAGAAGATGGGGGTCATAAACACAGTACCTATGGCTTTTAATACAGGAGGACAACATGCATATGTCCCACCACCAAGCTAGCTTCCTTCCTTCAAAGATGAAGGAGGCTTAGCTGCCATCTCTTGAGTTGTCATCCCTAAGAGGGTGTTTATGTCGGGAAAGTAAGTGGAGCAGGGAGAGAGAAGGGAGAAAAGAAAAACCTAATTAAAAATAAAAATGACTCTATTTACAAAAATGAAAAACTTACAAAAATTCTTTCTCACCCAAATTGTTCCTTTGGTTACAAACAAGAGGGGCTTATAGCCACCTGCTGCATGAAAATACCAAAACCCTACAAAATCGCTGCTTAAAGGGACAAGAGAGTAATACACCAAGTTTGAAGCTCTGGTCAGTATTTAATTACAAAACATGACGAGGCATTAAATTTCGCTAGGCTGAAGAATTTCGCTAACTAGCGAAATCACCATGTATAGCTTAAAATGGAAAATTCTCGCAGCCGTATTTCGCTTGTTAGCTAAATTTCGCTAGCTTAGCGAAATTGTTAGAGTAGCTTAAATCAGTATATTTTCACTAAAAATGGTGCCTAGTTTAAATCGGGTGGTCTAAATTTAAATTTGAGATTCGCTTATGTTGCGAATTTTTGAAAGGTTGCGAATTTTCGCTAAGGGTTGCGAAATTTTCGTTAGGTCTCTAGCTAAAATTCCTTTTCGCAACTCTAGCTTAAAATTCCCGCTTTGTCGATCTCAATTCGCCTCTACGCATCCACCTTCTTCACTTTGCCTTGGTTTTCTCATTGATTCTTTGGTCGGTTTGGATGGTCGACACTTTGAGTTCAAACTTCATGATCTAATACATACACATCCTCGATATTGAACTCCCATAGTGCACAAAAACCTGCAAAACAGCCAAAAATAACCTCTAAACAGCATAAGTGATACTAAAAGATTTGAACACTCAATCGGGCATTAATGACATGATTACAAGTAATAAAAAGCACTCAAACTAGTCTAATATGTGGTCTAAAATTGCACTTTGGCACTAATCACACTCTAACCGAAACGTTGCTAGTCCCTCAAAGAATGCAAAAACAAAAAAGGAGATGCATGTAGTGATTTGCAAAAAGTTTATGATTCAAAAGATATACGCACATATAAACATTGCTTTTAACTGAAAATTGACATCACAATTGTAAACTGATATGAAAGAATCCAACTATACAAGAACAATTCTAGGTCAATTTTGGTTCCATGATTCTCAACTTGAATTTCCACCTAAGTCTAATGGTTCTTTATATAACCAGATTAAGCCAATAAATTACAAAATTTGTCTCCTCCCCCCAACCTAGCACTGACATGGCCTTAAGCTGTTGAACGACCTAGATAAGGATAGTTACGCACTTCTTTCTTTATTCAACTACATTGTAGGAAGCAATGCTCAAAATTCGACTTCACCAAAGTCCGTGTAACGTGGGTCCACCGATGACTTCAACCAATTAAGGTTTAGTATCACAAAAAGTGATCACTTGACCACAAACTCTTACAAAGCTTCACTCCTGACTGCAGGTATGACTTCGAAAAATCAAGCACCTACAAATCGCTAGACTCTACTCTCATCCACCCATGTAACGAACACTAAATCGATGACCCCAACCAATTAAGGCATAGTGGCACGTTCTTCAAAGGTTCGCCATACACCCTGACCGTGCTCTGTTTCATGCAAACTTCACGACTTTATTTTTCTTTTCTTCTTTTCTTTTTATTTTTCTTTTGCTTTTCTTTTCTTTTTTCTTTTGGAAGACAAACATTAGTCTTATATGGTAACACAAACCTATCCTAGGTTACACAACATGCTTAAGGTCGGCTATGCAAAGCTTAAAAGGAAGCTTAACAAACGCTGTTCTATTGAAATAACTGAGTGCAAGCAGGTGAATTAGCATAAGGAGAAATTTTCCAAGCTGAGCATGCTGGAACTGTAAGTGACCAAAAATTGTTTCAAGTTATTGAATTTGTTCTAACACAGGTGACAAATGCTAGCTTCACTCTCCTAACATGCAATCTAATTGTCCAATTGTAGCACCAATTGTTCAATTGAAAAGAAAACATTTACACATGGTAAAGGCACAAAACATGATATGTACAAAAAGTCAGATATATATAAACTGAATAGCTTTTGATATAGCCAAAATGGCTAATACATGATTACAAAGCTAAACACAAAAATATCACTGCTTACTATGGCTAATACATAAATTATAATCAAAATCAGTAGGCAAGATAAAGCTTAGAACTATACAAAATCAAGGTAAAGAGACCCAACCACCTCACCGCTATGGTGGGGGTGGTGGTGGGCCCCGGTTTCGCTACGCCAGCCCGTAACATCCAAAGAAGCAGGGCGTGGGCCGTGGCAGTGGTCCTCTCCCGATCAAGAATGGCGGTAATCCAGTGGGTCATAATCCTCCGTGTCACATGGAATGGCACCGCCAACCTCCGATCCCGGGCTGCCTAATGAGCTGCAGCGGAGCGATAGCATCCATCACACCGCAGCCTATCTCTCGAGCCGACATGACCGTATCCGGCCGAACGGTGTGGCCGGAATAGACGGGCCAGGAGTATCACCGCAACCCGCCGATGTGGCCGTGGAGGAGGGGATGGAGGTGACACCGTGGAACCTGACTCACAGATTCCCGCTCGTGGCAGAGAACATCATCCGGTACGTGGGCGGTCCCCACTCCCGACCCGGCGACCCGGCCGGGTCCCGTGGTCGCAGTGGAAAGATACCCATAGTCATCATCTGCCCATCGACACCAGCATGTGGGCATCTAGCCTCATCTCTAGCCCGGGCTCCTCCGGGAACTTGACCGTCGAGAACATAGCAAAGTAGTCTCTAAGATTAGTACTGGATGCTCTCCGCTCTGCAGCCAGTCCTCCCATGGACCTTCTCCTCGAACCGCAATGTAGAGGCCATCACTGCCGAGGGGCTGAACCAAAATCTCCCCGAGATCCCAGAAGCTACTCCAGATAGAGCCCCTCCTCCGCACATAATGCCGTTGTAGGAATAAGTCGGGTACGTAATAGGTGGTCTACCACCAAGATCCGAGGCTGAGTCGCTCCCAGAAAACACGACCAAGGCTCTCCGCTCGTTCGAACCATCTCCCCCCGTGAGAGGTGGGTGGGCCCACTCTCTCCGTAACCCCCGCATTGCATGGCGGTATGCTGAAGCCCAATGTCGTCGAAATGCTTCAACTCTAAGTACACCGGGGCAGCCATCAATACCGAACCGAAGCCCGCGTGGACTGCCTCTTCCTAGTCACATGGAGCGGTAGAACTCCAGCCACTACTTCTCTGACACACACGCGAGGAGTCATGAAAGGCAGAGTGAATACCCTCGATCAACCCTCATAGACCTTCGCATCTAGGGTCACCGCGGACGCCATAATATGACTTCGATGAAACTCATGCAGAGTCGCGATGCTCCCTCGACGGTTCCCTACGTAACTGGCCCCGATCCGCGGGAGGCAAAGGATAGCCGAGGTGAGGACGTCAGCCCCAGAACATGCGACCGGTGACGGTGGAGGCCGAGAAGATGATGACTAGCCCTGGCCCGACAAGTGCCTCGAGGGCCGGCCCTCCTAACTCCTCCTCCGGCACAGTGATGGGGCCCGGTCCCATCCGCGGTTCGATAACTTCGAATCCTGCATGCCCTCCTGCACGGCGGACTCCGATGGTGCCGAATCGGGACCGAGTCGGGCCTCTCTCAGCGCGGCCGAATCTCACCCGAGGTCAAGACGGATCTACCCCCGAGTACGCAACTATACCGATATCGATATAAAGCAATGTGGCTCACCGACTATAGCTGAAATCTGGCCCTGACTAGCCAAACAAGGCTCCAATAAACATCAAACACCGACAAAGGCACCAAAAGTCGAACCGAGGGCACCCGCAGCTGACGGCTAGTCGAAAAACCAGTGGCTCGCAGTGAGTGAATCCCGCCGTGACTAATTGAACCAAAGGTACCCGCTACCGAACCGCCCGTGAGAGTGCAAATGATTCTACAGCCAGCCATCGATGACCGGAAAGCAACAAGGCTCTATGATACCAACCGATAGACAAAGGCGCTGACAAGGGCAAGGATGCGCAGGCGTAGGTCAAGGCTATGTTCGGGCAGGGAGCAACCCCAAGAAGGTGGGCCATACGCGTAACCGAGCTTCAGGCTTCTCGCCGAGGGAGAATATGAAGTGGCA
Source organism: Tetrastigma voinierianum (assembly GCA_016808115.1). Taxonomy (NCBI): domain Eukaryota; kingdom Viridiplantae; phylum Streptophyta; class Magnoliopsida; order Vitales; family Vitaceae; genus Tetrastigma; species Tetrastigma voinierianum. The sequence goes on from JAEQBH010007621.1 coordinate 210,474, forward strand.
TTTTTGGGCAAACCCCTCCCTCGTTTCTATAGAACTTTAAAATGGGCACCGAGGTCTCTCAGACCAAATTCTCTATACTTAACAATTAGCCCGTTAGTCTTCCTCGTAATCCAAAAAAATTTTAAATTAATTAATTATATTATATAAAAAAATTATTGTTAGAAAATTTACTATATGATCTACAATTGAATTGAATACACATACTATAATATATATAAATTAAATTACTAACAAGTGAAAGAAGAAAAAAATGCTAAGTTAAACGATTTTTGAAAACTAATAAAACTAACTAAATTAACTAACTTAAAAGCGTAAAATAAAATTGTGGAACCACCGCAAATTCGTTTATGGAAACACCAACCAGTTCATTCTCAAATTTACTCAAGGGGGTCATGAGAATGAGATCTCCTCAACCCCCGCAGCACTGGGTGACTCCATGCTGTCAAGCTCAAATGTTGATTCGCTTCCTCACCGATGGCTTTTGAATTGAGCAATTGGCTTGCGTTGGTGTTGATGGCAAGACCAATATTCTCATCTCCATGGTTTATTACTCCTTGCATTCTCTATACAATCGTGTTTTCCCGCACACCGATCAACAATTGAAACAACTTCATCGAAATTTGATTTTCTCAGTTTCTAATACCTGCTTTATTATTCAAATGGAAGATGTTTAACTCCAAAGTCATGTTACCAAAGGTTAGTTGCATGACTCATTCTATAAATTTATTATTGTACTGGGTCAGCTTAAATGGTCTTCCTAAGATGATTGGAACATGATCGGGTTTCATTTGTAATCGCTCAAGAGTCAAGCACTACAAAATCTACCTGGCAGTAGAATTTGGTCTATTTCTCACAAGGACATCCTCAACTATCCCCTTAGGGATTTTCACCGATCTATCTACCAATGATAAGGCAGGATGGGTTGTAGGTTTAAGTTCACCTAAACCCAGATGCTTGTATACCGGGTCATGGCATTAGGGTTCACACTCGGCTCCTAAAATCGAAAGCAAGGACTTTTCTATGCAATTCCCACCAATATTGACCTAAATCAAGTGGAGATCCTCTCGATCCTTGTATTTGATGTGGTATTTGCTTTGGATTATGGCACCGACTGCTCTCAAAGGAGAAATGCTTTCTCAATGCCTAATCCTTCTTGATCGCAAAGATCTTTCAAGTTTTTGCATAAGCAAAAATTTGTTTGATTATGTCCAAAAGAGGTATGTTAACCTTCACTTGCCTTAAGACCCTTAAAATGCCTGCTTCGTTGAGATGCCTTCTTCTTACCTCTAAGTGCTTCGTGGAAATGGAGGTGGTATGCGGTTTTTCATTGAATCTTCCTTTGTATATCATGCTCGCACGCAATTCTTCTCCTTGCATGGATTTTTCAACAAAGCTTCGCATAATGATCAACCCTTTCCACTCTCGTGGTAATTATAAATTTCTTAACCTCATCCATTCTCGAATTGTCGATGACCCCACTTTCATGAATTCCCTGGGATTTGAAAGGCTTGAGAGGGAAACCTCCTTCTTGTAAATTCTCTAGCAACTTGTTGCAATCTTGGTGATTGAATACCGTAGGTTATCAATTTTCCTGTCTTCGGGGACAAGCCTCAAGCCCATCTTACTTATTCGCTGTACTTTCTACAAGATCAACTTTGTGCCGCTTGCACATTGATTCCTTTTGTTCCTCAACAAAGTTGCCCACCACCTTACTCAAATTCAATATGGCTTCTGTTCTACTAGGAGAAGAGATGATGGTTGTTGTGATCGTGAGGGGGGGAACTAAACTGAACAGGTTTGGCACTGGGTACATAGGGGGGGTTGGTCTCCATGAGGTTGTAAGTGATTCCTCCAATCGAATTGGTGGTAGCTACCATGGAGCATTGGATTGTTGTGGCTTGTATTGTCCTACGTTGTTTGCACATTCATTATCAAATCCTTCACCGCAGGCCATAGGACATGACTCCCACCGGGTGCAATGTGGATTAGAAATTGGTGCAGTGGAATGGATCAGGTAGGATTTTCGCCACCGCAGATGCACCCTCTGAGTCGTTACTAAGCTCCTCCACTTCAGCTAGGCTGAACTTAGCTCTCATTTCTATTTCCTCCGCGTTGCATACATCCACCCTTTGTCGATCGGTGGTCTCATCCTTTCCCATTTCTCTAGTGGTTGTGCCTCACTTCCAACCCTTAGAAGTTTCAGCCACGTAATTTAAAACTTACATGGCTTCATCGTGATGTTTGCTTAAAACGCCTCCTCCACACATGGTTTCCAAAGCTGCCTCATGGCGTGAGACATACCACCATAGAAGTGGTTCACCAACATCCAAGCATAAACCCATGATGTGTGGACAGTAATCGACATGGTTTCCATAAATCTTTTCCCAACACCGGTAAAATCTCTCACCATCAGCGAATAGCAAAGGTATAAATTTGTCTCTTCAAATCGTTGGTCTTATGAGCACTCAAGCACTTCTTCAGGAATTCCCGTCTCGTAATCACCCTACTTAATGGTTCTAGGCCCTGGGAGTCGAAACATATCTTAGCCTTGTCCTTTAGAGTCAATGGAAATGCTTAGCTCGCAGTCCATGTCCATCATACCTTCCTCAAGGTAGTGCAAACCTCAAAATCCCTAATATGAGCGTATGGATTTTCATTTCTCCATACCATGATACGGGGAGTGAGGGTAATAAACAAGGCCTCACCGCTACATCTTCGCCAGAGGAATGATACAGATGGGGCACTAACTCTGGGGAGGGTGGATGTGATCCTCATGGTTCTATAGGCATTTGATTCATGGGGGTTCCCGGTCGACTTTGTTGTTCCTCAGTATGGGATTCATGGTATCAAGATGTACACCGACTTCACTACAATCAGGTCAAGTTGTGTACTTATCCTATGCAATCTACCTGATGTGTCTCTATCCCACTGTTGCATAAACACCTGTTACAAAATTTAGAGACAACAAAGATGATTCGTGCCACAGTAGGCTGAGCTAAAATCAACAAAATTTATATACACCTAAGTTCCTACTACTGCCGTAGTAAAGCTACTGCAGTATAGTGGTCTAGGATCGAACACGTGGATGGGTTTTCATCCTAAAAATGGTTTGCATCGTTGCACATGAAGGTAAGGTTTATTTGGACTCTTGGAAATGTGTTTCAAAATGCTGGGAATGAAGTTGAAAACTGAAATTTAAGTGTGAAAAAGTTATCCTTGAAGATTTAGGTTACTAATCCTGGTGTTGGGCAAACAAGTGTCCCTGTTTTATCCTCGCTATGACAAGCAACCCATGTCCATGGCATAACCGGTTCTATATTTAACTAGCAAACCTCACCCATGAAACATCTCCTATTTGAGTCAAACAGGTGGCATGCGCTTATGGCCCCTTTAGTTTAAAACCCTAACATTTAATTGTCACTAGAGGCTCAGAAAGACCATCTTAAAGAACAACAAGGCATCTCTCACCCAAGCACCGCATCCTAAAGCATGGAGAGTATCGTCAAAATAATAATGTGAAATGGTACTTAACCCTAATTTGAAGAACTCCTAATACGTAAATATTATCTCGTAGGCTCGTAAATATCTTCATCTAAAAGAACAACAGTCCCAAAGCATGAGAGTATTGGCCAAATCAATAACATCCCATGTTATGCAACCATGTTTTCAGAATAAGGGCCATAAATACACCACCGTAGCTTTAATACAAGAGGACAACATGCATATGTCTCTGAATTACCAAGCTGCGCTCCTTCCTCTTCAAAGGAAAGGAGGCTTAGCTGTCTCTCTTGAGCTGTCATCCCCAAGAGGTGTTCAAAACGTGAGGAGCAGGTAGCAAGAGAGAGAAGAGAGAAAAGAAATAAAAGCAAAACCTAAAATAAAATACTTTATTTACAAAAATAAAAACTTACAAAAATATCTTCTCCCACAGATTGTTCCTTTCCAATTTGTTCAGATTACAAAACAAGAGGGGCTTATATAGGCCTCAACAAGGTATGAAAATACCAAAAAACCTATGAAATTGGCTAGTTATAGACAATTAGGTACACCAAGTTCGAGGCTGCCTTGGCATTAATTACAAAGCATGATTTGTAGTATCAATTTTCGCGATTGAGAATTTCGCGAACTAGCTTAAATCAATGTGTCTAGGCGGTGTAACGGAAGTGCTCTCACATACTTAAAATTTCGCTTAGTTAGCGAAATTCTCGCTAAGCTAGCTTAAAATGTCGTGAGGCTAAATCAGTTTTTTCGCTAAAATGGTGCCTAGCTTAAATCAAGTGGTCTAGCGCTTAAATTTGGTGTTTTCAGTTAGTAGGCCTCGTTGTTAAGTTGCGAAATTTTCGCGAATCCTAGCGAAAATTCGCGTGTTTAGCTTAAAAATTCCAGCTTTGTTTCGGGTCCTTCACGCTGGCCTCCCGTCTTCAACCGTATCACATTTTCTTCATTTTGCCTTGGTTTTCTCATTGAATTCGCTGGTTGATGGCCGAGACTTGAGTTCCCACTTCATGATTCATCATTTGACTCGAGATTGACTCCAAAAGCGCTGTAAACACCTGCAAAACAACCAAAATACCCTCTAATGGTATGGGTGTTACTAAGAAGACTAGAACACTTCAATTAGATAATGACATGATTAACGACAAAAAAGCACTCAAAACCTATCTAATATGTGGTTCAAAATTGCACTTTGGCATTCATCACACCCCAACCAAAACGCTAAGGTCCCTTAGCAATGCAAAAATAAAAAGGAGATGCATGGTGATTTTTAAAAGATTATTATTCAAAAAAGGTTGATGTACTTATACACAATACTTTAAACTGAACATTTGACATCAAAATTTGAAAACTGATATGAAAGAACCAAATACATACGAGAACAATTTCTATGTCAATGTTGGTTCCATGATTCTCAACTTGATTTCCACCCCAAGCCCAATTGGTCTTTTCGAACCTGCACTAAGTCAATAAAGTGTAAATTTGTTCCTCCCCCAACCTAGCACCGACATGGCCTTAAGTTGTTGAACAACCTAGATAGGGCTAGTTACACTCTTCTTCTTTTTCAATTTATAATGTAGGATGCAATGGTTAAAATTGAAGTTCATAAAGTCCGCAACGGGGTCCAATCGATGACTCCCAACCACTTAAGGCTTTAGTGGCATCAAGCCATAAGGATCACTGAATTAATTAACTCTAAATAGCCACCCGACTTCGAATGACTTCGAAAAATTAAGCACCCACAAATCATTAAACTCACCTATCCACCCATAATCGGAACACAAAATCGATGACTCCCAACCAATTAAGGCTTAGGGCACAACAAAGGTTTTCGCATACACCCCTGACCGCGTTTCCTAGTTTCAAGACAAAGCTTCATGACTTTATTTTTCTTTTTCTTTTTTCTCTTTTTCTTTTTCTTTTCCTTTCGAAGACAACATCAAGTCTTTCAATCGCGGGTAACTCAAACTATCCTAGGTAGCCAACATACCTAAGGCCGGCTTTGCAAAGCGAAAGGAGGTATGCAAATTCACAGCCTATCGAAATAATCTGGAGTGCAGTGTGTGAATTAGCATAAAGGGGGAAATTTCCAAGTTGAGCTTGCTGGAACTTCAACTGACCAAAAATCAAGTTTAAGCATGGAATTCGTCTCGCATATACAGTGACAAATAAAGGGGTTCAATCTTCCCGGGAAGATAAAAGCAATTCAATTGTCCAATTGTAGCAATTCAATTGTCCAATTGAAAAGAAAAACATTTACACATGGCAAAGCACAAAACATGATATGTAAAAGTCTGATATATACTCGAATAAGCTTTTTGATATAGCCAAAATGGCTAGTACATGAATATCAAGCTAAGAACAAAAAAATATCACTGCCTACTATGGCTACTACAAAAATCCTAATCAAAATCAGAGGCGCTGGATAAAAATGTAACTATACTAAATCATAAAGAGACCCAAACTCACCTCACCGCGGTGGTGGTGGGTCTCAAATCGCTGGTCACGCAATCTTTAACATCCAATGAAGCCGCATCGCTGGGCGGGCTCCCTCTCACTGACCAGAACATGAGAGCACCTGTGTGGGTCATAATCCAGTCAACATAGAATGGCACCGCACCTCCGGATCTCGGCAGCCCGTAGCCGCAGGCGAGCGAGACGGGCATCCATCACACTACTATCTCTCGAACTAGCATGGATGTACTCCTGCGAAACAATGATAATGTGCCGAATAAAGAAGGTCCAGAAAGACTTTCCGCAGCCGACGTAGAGACATGGGAGGAGGACGAGGTGAACGATCTCGAATGGGAGTCCTCCTGTAATTCTGGCCCGTGGACAAGTACATCATTCACGCAGGTCCTCACCCTCCTAACTGGCACTTCCCTCCCGGGCCTGCGGGTCGTGATATGGAATGAGACTCAGTATAGTCATAACCCGGCTCCACCGACACTACACGAAGCATTCAGCTCCTCATCTCAAGTCCCCCGAATCCCATCCAGCCGAGAACATATCGAGGAGTCTCCTAAGATCGCAGTGGATGCTCCTCCCGCCGTGCTTTCGTCCTTCCGATGGACCTTCTCCTCAAAAAGGCAGGAGGTCATCACCAAATTGTAGGGGCTGAACCAAAATCCCCCGAGATCCAGAAGTGCCTCCCGCATCGGCTCCTCCTCGCATAATGCTGCAGAGGGAACAAGCTGGTACGTAGCAAGTGGTCAATCAGCAGCATCTGAGGCGGAAGCTGCCTCCTGTAGAATACTGGACCAGCAGTGATGTCTCTGGCCAGTGCTCGGACCATCTCCCTGTGAGGCGGGTGGGCCCAAGCTCTGTAACCCTCTGAATTGCGCGGCGGTATGCGCAATCCCAATGCTGCTGAAATATCATTGTCTCGAAAGTACACCAGGCTGGGCCATCTATATCGAATCAATCTCTAAAGGACCGCCCGTCTTCCTCGACGCCAAGGGGGAGCGTAGAACCGCCGCACACTCCTCCTGCAATAAACCGCCGCGGAGTCACGGCGCAGAGGAATACCCTCGATCAACTCAAAGACTCCTCGCATCCCGGTCAGCTCACTGCGGGATGTCATAAATGACTCCCGATGAAACTCTCTACGTGGAGTCGCACATTCCCCGAACGGGTTCCCTACGACAGCGGTCTCCCGATCCTCGACGTCATGGCTACCGCGTGATGAAGTCGCCCCACAGAACCGGAGTAACCGGAGATGGTGGAACCGTGGAAGATGATCACCGGGTCCGGCGTACGTGCTCGCTGGAGGGCCGCCCTCCTAACTCTCCTCCGTGGCAGCGATGGGGTCCCGGTCCCATCCCGTGTTCGATAACTTCTAAACCCTCGAGGCTCCTCGACACGCCTCCGGGACCTGATGGCATGTGAGCCGGACCTGAGCCAGCCACTCTCAGCGTATAAATCTCACCCGAGGCCGAAGACGGGACCCACCCCGAGTACGAACCATACTCAAATATGACTAAAACTCCGGAAGAAAGCTCGACTCACAGAAAATATAACCGCCGCACCGTAGTAATCGAACCGGCTTCTGAGGCTACCGAATCCACCGAATCATAAATCGAACTGTGAGCTCTCTCAAGTTATATCAATGGCCCTCAATCGCAAATCGTGGCTCGAAATGACCGATGCTGAGGCAAGGCACCAACAGATCAACCGGCGCACGGCAAGAATGGCCGACGGGGCAAAGGAATGGACAGGCTCGTGGCGCTGCGCGTGGAGGCTCACCGGCGCTCGACGTGGCTGGTGCGCCAGGCTCGCAAGACTAAGTCTCGTGCAAGGGCTCGTGCACAAATGCACAGGCAGGTAATCGCGCCCGTCACGGCGCATGGAAGCCGAAAAGCTCGTGGAAGCCGCGTGCCAGCGATGTGGACTCGGGCCGTGGTGTGTGCAACTCCCGCAGTAGCTAGCCGCACGGCTACCGGTGCCGAAGACTCGAACGGCATGCGTAGGCCGGAAATGGGGCTCGCTGGAGGGGGAAGAATATGAGTGGCCTTTGACACCCTCAAACAGTTTATATAAGCATCCAACCCAAGAAATGAAGATCTTTCTACTAAATATTCGCTACTCCTAGCTTAATTTGGCTCCGACGCCTTCCCGCAAATTCCAAAAATTTTAGAATTTATTAGTTAATATTTAATATAATAATTATTATTATTATAAAATTCTAATATATGTATCAGAATTCAAAATTCAAAGCACAACACTATGCTATACTAATTAAATTAGAAATAAAATTTGCTAAGTTAAAGTTTAAAAACAACTAAAACTAATAAAATTAACTAACTTAAGATGTACTAGAAAATCGTGAATCGCACTGCTTTGGAAACAACACCGAACCAAGTTCAATTTCAAATTTACTAAGGGGGTCAAGAAGAATGATCTCTCAACCCCCGCAGCAGCCCGGGCCAATTCCTCGGTTTTACGCGCCTTAATCAGTTGACCGCTTCCCCGACGATCGTTGAATTGAGCAATCGCTTGCGCTAAGTGTCGATGGCAAGACCAATATATCTTCATTTTCTCGGGCCGAATACTCCTGCATTTCCTGACACGAGCTCGCACACCGATCAATCAAACAACCTCACGAAATTTGATTTCAATTTCTGGGGCCAACCTCATGCTTGTTGTTCATATGAAAGATGTTCAATTCCATGGTCATGTTACCAAGTTAATTGCATGACTCATTCCAATTTATTATCGCATTAGCAAAGTGGGGCGAAATGGTCTTCCTAAGATGATTGGTACATGATCGGGTTCACTAGCAATCGTTCAAGAAAGTCAAGCACCACAAAATCTACCGGGTAAGAGAACTTGTTCCATCTTTACTAAGACATCCTCAACTATCCCCTTAGGATTTTCACCGATCTATCGCCAATGAGAGTGTGATGTCAGGTTTAAGTTCAACAGACCTTAATCGCTTGTATACGATCACATTAGTTCACACTCGCTCCTAAATCAAGCGCGACTTTTCATGCAATTCCCACCAATATTGGATCAAATCAGGAGATCCAGGATCTTTGTATTTGATTTGTATTTACTTTGAATCATGGCACCGATATGTTCACAAGGAGAATGCTTTCTTCTCAAATGCCTAATCCCTTTGATTGTGCAAAGATCCTTCAAAAATTTTGCATGCTGTGGACTTGTTTTGATTAGGTCCAAGAAAGGTATGTTAACCTTCACTTGCCTTAAAACCCTCAAGAATGCCCGCTATTGAGTTGCCTCTTCTTTCCTCTAAGTGCTTGTGGAAATGGAGGTGGTATGCGGTATTTCATTGAATCCTCCTCTAGAGAATATGCTCAAAGTTGCAATTCTTTTCCCCTCGCTTAGGTTCTTCAACAAGTTTCGCACAAATGATCAACCCTTTTCCACTTCTCGGGTGATTATGGCCTTAACCTCATCCATTCCCGAGATCTTGTTTGATAATCCTCTACCTCATGAATTCCCTTTTAGGATTTGGAACCGTTTGTGATGGAAACCCTTATCTTCAGACCTCTTAGCAACTTGTTGATCTCTGGGGTGGATCGAACACCTGTGAGGGTTGTCAATTTTCTGTCGAGATTGCTCTCAAGCCCATCTATTCTCTTATCTCAAGCAGTACTTTCTACAAGACACCAGGCGCTTGCACATTGACCTTTGTTCCTCAACAAAGTTACCCACCACCTTACCAAATTCAATATGGCTTGCTCTCATCGAGAAGAGTGAGATGGTGGCTCATAGATCATGTAGGAAACTCAAACCCAGGTTTGGCACCCTGGGGCACACATGCTGGGGGTTAGGTCTCCATGCAAGATTAGGGTGATTCCTCCAATTGAATTGTAGGTATTACCATATGGAGCATTGATTGTTGTGGTCGCAGTATTGTCCTACGTTGTTTGCACATTCCGACATCAAATCCTTCACTCGTTGTGGCCATAGACACTGTTTTCACAGGCAGAGGATTGAAATCGCAAGGATTGACTCCGTGCAGATTTTCGTCACCGCGATGCACCTCTTGGAGCCGTTTTGCCTTCAAGCTCCTCTTCTACCTTCCCGGCTAGGGCTGAAAATCCTAGCCTCATTTCTACTCAGCAAAGGTATTACATCCCACCCCTCGTTGATCGGGTGGTCTCATCCTATCCGCTTCTGTGGTTGCTCATCCCAACCCTTAGAAGTTTCAGCCACGTAATTTAAGAAATCCATATTTCCATCAGATGTTTGCTTCTTAAAAAGTCTCCCACACATGGTTTCTAAGAGTCGCCATGAAGTGAGACATACCTCCATAAAAGTGGTTCACCAACATCCATGTGTCAAACCCATGGTGTGGATAATGACCGATGGTTTCCATAAATCTCTCCCAACACTGTAAAATCTCTCACCATCCCGAGTCATAAAGTATAAATTTGCCTTCAAATTTTTATTGGTCTTATGAGTAATTAAAACTTCTTCGTGAATTAGCTTGGTGCCGGCCCAATTTCTTATGGTTCTAGGCCTCAATGAATTAAGCCATATCTGCCTTGTCCTTGTGAGTCAATGGAAACTTAGCTTCGAAGAATCCATGTCCATCATACTCCTTCCTTAAAGGTGCAAACCTCCCTGCAAATCCCTAATATGAGTGTATGGATTTTCATTTTCCATACCATGATATGTGGGGAGTAGGGGTACCAAATAAGGCCTCACTGCTACTTCTTCAACAGGAGGAACATACACATGTGACGGGCACTAACTCTAGGAGGATGGATGCATCTCTCATGGTTCTATATGCATTTGGATCTCATGGGGGTTCCCTGGGTTGACTCGTTGTTCCCGGTATGGGATCCACGGTAATCGCCTTGTACAATCGACTTCACAAGCCAGGTCAAGTACTTATCCTATGCAATCCACCCGATGTCTCTATCCCACTGTTGCATACACAGTTGTTACACAATTAGAGAGACAACAAAGAGCAACAAACAACCTGCAAAAAGATTAAAATTAACTAACAACAATAAAACTACCTGAATGAAAAACTGAAACTGAAACAGTGCAGTTACTGCAAAGTGAAGCAAACTGGCAGTTCCTGCAACTGAGTTGCAAAAAGAGGTAAAAAGGTTACCTTCACTTGTGATGTGGATCACAAGTACTCTTCAACTTACCATTTGTAGTTTGGCACCATCCCCGGCAACGGCGCCATTTGATTCGCGCTACGCAGGTCGAGCTTAAAATCAACAAAATTTATATACACCTAGCCCTCCTACTACCGCCGTGAGTCAAGCTTACCGCAGATAGCGTTCAGATCGAACACGGGGATGGGGTTTTCATCCTAAAATGGCTCGCATCGCTACGGTCAGTAAGGCTTTCTATTCGACTCCTTTGGAAATGTGTTTCAAAAATGCTGGGAATGAAGTTGAAACTGAGAAACTCCGTAAAAAACTGAAATTTAAGTGTGGAAAAGTTAACTTTGAAGATGAGTTTACAACTCGCAGTTAGTGGCAAATGTCCTCTAAGTTTTATCCTCTATGACAAGCAACCCATAGTCCATGGCATAAATCGTTCTATATTTAATCAGCAACCTCTCACCCATGAAACATCTCCTATTTGAGTCAAAACAGAGCATGCGCTATGGCCTCTTTAGTTTAAAACCCTAACATTTAATTATCATTTCAGAGGCTCGTAAAGACCATCTAAAGAACAACAGTGCATCTCTCACCCAAGCACTGCATCCTAAAGCATGGAGAGTATTGGCCAAAATAATAACAGGAAATGTTACTTAACCCTAATTTGAAGAACCCTAACATGTAAATATTATCTCAGAGGCTCGTAAAGACCATCTAAAGAACAACAGTCCTAAAGAATGGAGAGTATCACAACCAATAACATCCCATGTTATGCAACTATGTTTTGAGAATAAGAGGCCATAAATACACTACCCGTAGCTTTTAATACAAGAGACAACATGCATATGTTCCACCACCAAGCTAGCTTCCTTCCTCTTCAAATAAGGAGGTTATTTCAAGCATCTCTTGAGTCGTCATCCAAGAGGTGTGTTTCATGAAATTGAAAGTGGAGTGAGGTTAAAGAGAGAGAAGAGAGAAAAGAAATAAAAGCAAAACCTAAAAATAAAATTACTTTATTTACAAAAATAAAAAACTTACAAAAATATCTTTCTCCACAGACATTGTTCCCTCTCCAATTTGTTCGCATTACAAAACAAATAGGGCTTATATAGCCTCCACAAGGTATGAAAATACCAAAAACCTATGAAATTGGCTGCCATGTGACAATTAGGTAATACAATGTAAGTTTGAGCATGCTTGGCATTAATTACAAAAGCATGATTTAGGTGATCAATTTTCGCTTAGTCGAGGAATTTCGCTTAACTAGCGAAATCAACAAAGTCTTTAAATGGAAAATTTCGCTAAGGCCGTAAAATTCCTCGCTTAAGGTTAAATTTCTAAGCTAGCGAAAATGTCATGAGTAGCTTAGTAAATCGTTTTTTCTAAAAAATAGTCATTTAAATCAAGTGGTCTACCGAAATTTGGTGTTCGTTTAAGGTTGCAAATTTTTTCAAGGTTACAAATTTTCGCAATCCTAAGTAAAATTTTCAAGAAGTTTAATAAAATCTGCGCTTTTGTTGGTCCTTCACGCTTTTGCCTCCCGCCTTCAACCAACACATTTTCTTCATTTTGCCTTGGTTTTCTCATTGAATTCAATGGTCACGGCCGAGACTGAGTTCCAACTTCATGATTCATCATTTGACTCGAGATTGACTCTAAAAGTGCGCAAACACCGCAAAACAACCAAAAATAATTTCTAAATGGCATAAGTGTTACTTAAGAAGACTAGGAATACTTCAATTATATAATGACATGATTAATGCACAAAAAGCACTCAAAACCTATCTAATATAGGGTTCAAAATTGCACTTTTTGGGCATTCATCAAAAGAGCAACTACAGAGCTTGCAAAAAGATGAAAGTTAAATAACAAAATTAAACCGACTAAGAAGCGTAGTCAAAGGTGGGCCACGCAAAGCAAATGAAAACTGCAGCCAGAATCGAGTGACAAAAGGGTAAAAGGTTAGCCTCCACTGCGGATGCTGATCACAAGTACATCAACTCGCTTCATTAGTAGTTTGGCACCATCCTCGCCAAGAATCTACGCCATTTGATCGTGTCACGTTAGGGTGATCCTAATCAACAAAATTTATACACTAGTGTTTCCTCCTGCACGTCGTAGTCGCCAGTCTTGATGTGGATCAACATGGGGATGGGTTTTCATCCTAAAAATGGTTTGCATCAGTGCATGAAGGTAAGGCTTTTTATTTGGACTCTTTGGATTTGTGTTTCAAAAACAGTGGGAATGGTTTGAAAACTGAGAATTGTAAAAACTGAAAGTTAAAGGTGAGAAAGTTAACTTTGAAGATTTAGGTCACTAACTTGGTAAGTTAGGGCAAACAAGTGTCCCTGGTTTTATCCCTCTGCTATGACATGCAACCTATAGTCCAAGGCATAACCGATCTATGTTTAACTAGCAAACCTCTCACCCTTGAAATCAACTCCCCGCTTGAGTCAACACAAGTAGTATGCATCTATGGCCCTTTTACTGTTTGAAACCCTAGCATTTAAATATCATTTCGTAGGGCTCGTAAATGTTTCATCTAAAGAACCACATCTAGCATAAGTATGCATCAGATCCTAAAAGCATGGAGAGTATTGGCCAAATTAATAATATTCAATGCTATTCAACCCTAATTTGAGAAGATGGGGGTCATAAATGACAAGACCTATGGCTTTAATACAGAGAGTGACATGCATATGCTCCTTTCCTAATCACTGCTAGCTTCCTTCCTCTTCACAAAGAAAGGGAGTGTGTTTAGCCAAGCATCTCTTGAGTTGTCATCCTCAAGAGGGGTGTTTGGCAGCCGGGAAAGTAAGGGAAAGAGGAGAGAGAAGGGAGAAAAGCAAAACCTAATTAAAATAAAAGACTTTATTTACAAAAATGAAAACTTACAAAAATTCTTCTCTCACCCAAATTGTTCTCTTTGGTTACAAAACAAGAGGGGCTTATATAGGCCACCTCAAGGCATGAAAAAATACCAAAACCCTACAAAATTGGTTAAGTTAAAGGACAAGAGTAATACACCAAGTTTGAAGCCTATTGCATTAATTACAAAACATGATTTTAGATACATTAAATTTCGCTAGGTCGAAGACTCGCTAGCTAGCGAACATCATGTATAGCTTAAAATGGAAAATTTCGCTTATAGCCAGTAATTTCATAATAGCTTAAATTTCATAGCTTAGCTAAATTGTTGTGAGTAGCGAAATCAGGTATTTCATTAAAAATGGTGCTCTTAGCGAAATCAAGTGGTCTAGCTAAATTGAGAGGGCTTCATGTTGCGAATTTTCGCAATCCGCGAAAAATTTTTCGCAAATCCTAGCGAAAATTCCTGCTTTGTTGATCTTCACTCCTGTCTTCTACTGCATCCAATTTTCTTCACTTTGCCTTGGTTTTCCTCTCATTGATTCTCACTGGTCGATGGTCGACACTTGAGTTCAAACTCATGATTCGTCACATTATACATCTCGATATTGAATCCCATAGTGCACAAACCTGCAAAACTAAAAATAACTCTAAACAAGATAAGTGATACTAAAAAGACTTGAACACTTCCAATTATTAATGATATGATTAGTGCACAAAAGCACCAAAACCCATCTAATATAGGGGGTTCAAAATTGCACTTTGGGCACTAATCACACCCTCAAGATCGATATCTCTCCCTTTGGTCTAGCATCACAAATTCGCTGCCCTCCTCATTTTCTAGGGCCCCGCCTCAGTATGACTTCTAAAGACTCCGTGTTGCGGCGAGCACTTCCACACCACCTCCGCAGCATATCACTATTTCCACCTAGGACTTTCTGACCATCATGGATGCAAGTCGCACGTCTTCCCTCTACACACATCTACTCGCGACCATGCAGCCCGGATAGGATGACTTTGTGTACTGAGGCCGCCATGGCTCGACCAACGCCATACCGCATCAATCAGGCCATCCTCACGCAGATTCAAGCCACCCGGGCCTCCCCATCTCCCATATGTACCTGCCTCAGCCCTTCCGCTTCCACCCAACAGATCGGGTACCCTCCATCAACAGCCCCAGCATCTCGATGTCCTGTTAACCAAATAGCTACAACCACTCCACCAGTAGCACCTTAGCCCATCCAGGCTGAGGACGCCTCTTCACCGGCTACTAGCTAAGGAGGTAACACTTCCTCCACTAACTTTCCAATCCACACCCCATTGCGGTGAATGGCACACTTGGTTAGGGGGAGAGTTAGTGAAGGAAGTGATTTTTATACTTTTGATATCATTTTTTACACTTTTAGTTCAGATTACATGTTTAAGCAAAGCCTACTTTGTATGATTTGTGGCTTGCTTTTGCTCCTTTTTGAGAAAGCCGTTTTTTGAAAAATCGAAATTTAGTGACACAAGGCTATACATGGTTCATAAATCCCGCCTCTTAACTCATTTGCAACAATCTCGCCCCATTTTTGTGTGTGTGGTTTTGCCTAACCCACAAGTTGAAAAATTGAAACACTGCTCAATGCTATTGATGTTAGATTAGTTCCATGCATGATTAAGTGATATCATTGAAGCTCCCCGGCATTCAATCTTTCTTTCCACCTTTTGTTATCTAGCCACACACTCAAGCATTACTCGCTTCTGAGAGTCTCGAGAAACTCATAACTCCCTTTACCGTGTAGTCCCACTCCTAAGGTTTCATTGACCACTCTGTGCAGCACATAGGTTCCCTAGAAAAGAAGGCCAATGAAGTCTTTTAAAAGAAAAAGAAAAAGAAAAAGATAAAGAAAAAGAAAAAGAAAAAGAAAAAGAAAAAAATAAGAGAAAAGCCGCGACGCTTTACCTTGAAACCCGAGCACGTCCCGAGGCATACGACTAGTCTTAAACCTCGGTGCCCCAAACCTGAACCCGTTGGGAACCATAGACTTAGTGCTCGCTACATGGGTGGATGGGTGAGGTTTAGCGAGTTGTAGGTGCTGGAATTTCAAATTCATTCGGAGTCCGGGGTGAAACCCGAGGAGTTAGTGGTCGAAAGATCCTCATGACTTGATGCCCTAAGCCTTAGTCAGTTGGAAGTCACCTGTGGACCCCATTGCAATGTAATTTGGTGAGGTCGATTTCTCAACATTGCATCCTACAATACAAAAGAAATATGAAATAAGAGTGGAACTAGATTTCATTTAGGTCAAGCCAATGTGCTAGACTGGCAAAGAGCTTGTTTGGGGGAGAGCAGCGAAGTGCATTGCTTTAAACTAATCCACATAAACACTTAGATTTGCGGAAGTTCTCGTGCCTTCCATTCCCTTAGGACGGATACTCTTCTCTGGAACTTCTTGGTCTGTGGCGGTATTTTCTCTCCCAAAGCTGCTGTCGTAAGTGTGGTCTCAATCATTCACCGAGGGTGGGCATTACTATCCATACACTTTTGAAAATACCATTCCTCGTATTTATACAACTCATTCATTCTTCCTTTTGTCATTGCTAAGGACTAGCAATGTGCTCATTGGGGAGTGATTAGTGCCTAAATAAAGGTTGTTTCTTGAGTCTCGCTCATTGTAGATTTTGAGCACTTTTTTGTACTTAATCAACTTAAATAACCTAATTGATACACTAAGGTCCCAAATAAGTATTCTCAATTAAATCGTTGTTTTGCAGATATTTTTAGAAGCCTTGCAAGCCTCACT
This sequence comes from Tetrastigma voinierianum, assembly GCA_016808115.1. NCBI lineage: Eukaryota > Viridiplantae > Streptophyta > Magnoliopsida > Vitales > Vitaceae > Tetrastigma > Tetrastigma voinierianum. Next base: position 227,215 of record JAEQBH010007621.1, read on the forward strand.
TACACCATTATCTTCGGAGTCAATTCAAATACTAAGAACCCAGCCGAACTCCTCGAAGTCGTATGCACAAATCAGAAGGGGCAATTGAGTTAAATACATGAGAATGAGCACAGAAATATTTTGCAAAGGTTGCACTTTCGCAACCCACTCTCAAGCAGTCGTAACAAATAAAAGCTCACACTATGACTGCATTTCTGGTCAAGACCACTTCGATTGCCTTTTATGGCTTGTACCAAAATTGGCCCTGAATGTAATTTTGTTGTTTCATACTTCTTTGTAATTTCTTCACTTAAAGCAAGATATGCTTCTCATCAAGCTCAGAAAAATCAATCAATCCATAAATCAATAAATTGGCGCCAAAGCTTCACTTTCCTCGCGAGTGACTCTCTCTCATATTTTTTTCTCTCCTTTTCTCGCAGATTTTCACCCGCCAAACAATCCCCTGAGAGATGATAACTCAAGGGAGATATGCCGGCTGCCCCTCATCTTTGGAAATGAGGGCCACTGCTAAAGTTTCGAGGTAAAACATCGTCCTCTGTCACAACGTTGCATTTATTTTCATTTATGTTTCGCATCTCACTACGTTAGGTTTGAATCCTCGTGATGTACCCTGAGTGGGCCAAGATTGGCAAGTTCAAGGCTTAGTGGATACTATTGCTAGATCCACCGATGCTCACTAGTTGCCATATTTATTTCCTCTCGCAGCGTTTGATTCAAGGGCCGCTTAATCGCTACTAAACATTAATGGTTAGTTAAATGTCAGATACTAGAGAAACTTTTAGGGTTCAGTCTTTATGGCTAAACATAGATCCGGCTCGGGAAATGACTATAGGTCATCCTCCCCGACGCGAGGAAAAGGACCCGAGGACATTACAATTGCCTTAGAACCCTAAGCCCAGTGGCCCAAAACTTCAAGGAGTTATTTTATACTTTATTTCTCTACAGTTACGATTTTTCAAGCCATCAACCTCACTGTTTATACAAGAAACCCCCAAATCCAAAGTGGAAACACCATTTTCAGTCAATTATGACTCATTTCGCATGAAGAAAACCCATCCCTAAGTTCGACCCTAGACCACTATACTGTAGTAGCTTTGCTACGACAGTAGGAATCCTAGGATATAAATATTGTTGATTCCAATACACCTACTGTGGCGTGAATCAACAATGACCTCAATTCAACACTTAAACTAAATTTGTCCTACATCCAATTTATTCAACACTTGAACAAATCTGATTCAACATCTTGAATCATGAACCCGATTTAACTTCTTGAATCAGAAACCTTATTTAACTCCCAATTGATTCAACTCCTTGAACCATTATTTTCCAAAAGGACATATTTGTCCAAAATTCTCTCTTAGGTAATTTCTGCATGGTTTTCTTTTAAATCCATGATTCTAGAAATTTTAAAGCTAAATCCAAGTTAGTTTAACTTTCGCATTTCTATTTCAAAATGATAAGATTAGTTTAAACTTGTAGTAAAAAACCATGCAAGAAAACAGCAATGAATCAAGGTTCCAGCTAGCCCCCAAACGCTCGACGCGTGTCAACGGCCGCTGACATGTTGTGAGGGTTCATTAAAACCACACGCCACGCGACGTCAGAATCGTCACATGACTGCCGCTATGTCCCATGCTGGCGACGGCCACCATGTCACGACGCTGGAACGTCGTCACATTGTGACATTGGAACATTGCGACGTCACCACGTCCCGACTTTAGAACGTCGTTGATTCGTGCCGCAGTAGGTATGCGGACTCAAACAAAATTCAAAATTTAAATTACTCTATTCCCGTAGCGAATTCACTGCATTATAGTGGCTCGAAATTCAACAATACGTGGATGGGTTTTTATCTTACAAATGATTTGTAAATGAGTCAAGTACTATGAGACTTTTGTTTGGATTTTGATCAGAGTGAAAATAAGGGTTGTTTACCATGCTAACTGAAGGTAATTTGAAATAAAATGTAAAGAAAAGAAGTCCTTGAAGTTTTGGGCCACTAGTTTGGTATGATAGGGTTGCAAGGTGTCCTCGTTATTTCGCATTAGTGAAGATGACCTATAGTCATTTCCAAAACCTGATCTTTGTTTAACTTTAAAACCAACCCTTAGTATCATTCCTCTTGAAACATAGCATCACTTAACGAAAGCACAATGTTCCCGTTGAAATATAGCATTTATCCTAATCGATGGCCTATAAACGACAATAATGGACACGTGTATCTAAGATTAAGAATACACTGAACCCTAAAAGCTTGTCAAGTATTGACCAATGAAAGTGCATCAAATAGCTTTTAAACCTAAGTTTGAAAGTTTGAAACATAAATACGCAGTACCTGCTTCGTGAAATACAGAGGAACACCTGCAAACCTTATCAACCTACCTAGCAACCCTCCTCTTCAAGGTTTAGAGGCTTTAGCCAAACATCCTTTGAGTTGTCATCCTCAAAGGGTGTGTTTGTACTTAGAGCGAGAGAAAGAGGAGAGGGAAGAGAGCAAATGAGCATTCAAAATTGCAAAGGTCTCTAATGGAATTGCCTTTTAATGAGTGAGTTAGGTTACAAATTGTTCAAAATGGCTTATATATAGCCTTACAAATGTGTGAAAATACCACAAACTAATCCAAATAGAATAATTGGCTGGAGGGTAGAATCTGAAATTAACCAAAACTGGGTCATTTGTACACAAAACAAGGGAGCATGATTTCGCTGACAAAGGAATTTTTCCCATGTAGCGAAATTCTATACATATATGGTACTCTCTACTATTAGAATAAATTTCTACATTGCATAAATTTCCTACCTGCCCGCTTGCTCCCGGCTGTCTCGATCACTCCTTCATTCCTCAAGCTTGATGCACCGAAGATAAACACAATAACTCGATGTAAACAACCAACTTTGATATGCCTAGCTTGATTTGGTAGAAAAGGTTTTTGAAACCTGCAAAACTACCACAAAAAGCCTCAAATACAATCATAATACCAAAGGACCCACACGTGTCAATCGGCTTATTAATATGATTAGTAATAATAAAAAGTACTTAGAACCTTATCTTAAATAGTTCAAATAAGACTTTTTAGGCACTAATCACACCCCAACCTATTACCCTTTCTAGTCCCTTAGCAACGACAAAAAGAAGGAAGATCATGCAGGCTATATATATGGAAAAAAAAGGGTTTGTCTTTTCAAAAAGTGTATGTATAAGTGAGGCCTTACCTTCAGTATGAAAACTCTGGACACTGTATAAAAACCAACATGGAAGAATAAGAGCTATATAGGAAAAAGTTTTAGAGCAGTGTTCATTCCAAGGAAATCGACCTAAACTTCCACCAAAATCTAAGTGTTTAGGGGTAAACTTTCGCTTTACTAATAAGCCGCGGGTTACTCTCCCAACCAAGCTACCGCCAATGCCTTAGACTGTTGACCATCCTAGATAGATTCAGTTCCACTCTTATTTCACACTTTTAATGTATTGTAGGGTGCAATGCTGAAAACTCGACTTCACCAAAGTCCGTGTAACGGGGATCTTCCGATGACTCCCAACCAACTAAGGTTTAGGGCATCAAGTAAAAAGGATCTTTCAACCATTAACTCTTCAGGTTTCACCCCGGATCCGAATGAGTTGGAAAATCCAGCACCTACAACTCTCTAAACTCCACCCATCCACCATGTAAAGAAAGCATTAGGCTCAAGGGCTCCCAACCGCTTGGTTTAGGGCATCAAAGTTTTAAAGGCTTTCGTCGTAGACCCCTGACCGTGCTCTGCCTACAAAGCATCGCTAGACTTTTCCTGCTATCTTTCTTTTCTTTTTCTTTTGTCTTTTCTTTTCTTTTCGAAACACACATCGTCTTCTTCTTAGGAAACTCTAACCTATTATAGTCATCAACGGCTAAGGTCGGTTTTGCAGCAAAGGTGCAGCGCTTCGTGAACCTATGGATCGAAACTGATATGACTATGTGTGTGATCAGATAACGTGTGGAAGACAAGCACATTACCAAGGTCTTCAATTGACCAACAACTCAATCAAGCATGGATCTAGTCTAGCATTAATGATAGCATACAGTGCTTCAATTTTTCAATTTACAGGAAAGGCTAAACCACTAAAATATAGGGGCAAAATGAAATGCAAAAGTATAGCAATATGATGTATATAATGGTGTTTTTCACAAAAATTTCATCTTTTCAAATAAGCATACAAAGAAGCTAACATTAACATACAAAAATGGCTTACTGAAAGTACGTGGTGTGTAAATAAAACTTAAATTCAATAGTATGAACACAGTCACTTCCAACACCAATCCCTCCCGATAACTTAATCCGAAAAGCATGCCGGAGGAAGTGGTACCTCCTCAATCGGTGGCTGGAGAAGAATCCCCATCCCGCCGCCGAGGTGCTACGCGTGAGCTGCCGATGTTGTCGCAGCTCAGATACCGCAGTGCCACCCCAAATGTGTGTAGCCCGAGGTTTCATGGGTCTAGGAGGAGAAGCTCCTCCATGCTTGCAAGTGAGGTGTGTCGCAATGAGTTCGCCGCTCCTTCGCTTTTAAGCATCCCGCTTCCTCCGTGTGGTGCCGCTGATGACTGACGCAGAGGTGACGATGCAAATGATTCTTTCATTAATTGCTTCTTCGTCCTTCGTTAAATCTTCCTACGCTTCTTTTAATCGTAGTTTTCCCACATTTGAGCCATCGTAGAATGTTTCATCCGATTTCGCTCCTCAATCCTCTCGCCGACTTACGCCTGTTGCTCATGTGAAAATGTTGAGCCCAAAGGTCATGTCACGGCTGCAAGTTGCATGACTCCATTCCCAGCTCTTCTCTGATTACTGCATTCGATGTGGCAAAAATGGCTCTGTCATGATGTGCACATGACACGCCCTCTCGCACCGCTTTATGTCAAGAACCACAAAGTCCACCGGATAGTAGAACTTATCTACCTTTACCAAGACATCCTCAACTATCCCCTTTGGTATTTTCACTGATCGGTCCTCTAAGGATAGGGTGATGTTGGTAGGCTTCAACTTCCCCAAACCTAATCGCTATACACCGAGCATGGCGCAGGTTGACACCGGCTCCTGTGATCCAAGAATGGTTCATGCAGGTCCCTCCAATGTTGACTGAGATGGTGGGGAATCCTGGATCCTTGTATTTCACTAAGGTTTTGCACTGGATGATAGAGTTGATTTTTTCAATCAGGAAGACCTTCTTGTTAATGCCCAACCCTTTCTTGACTGTGCACAGGTCCTTTAGAAATTTAGCATAGGTCGAAACCTGTTTTATCATGTCAACCAGTAGGATGTTCACCTTTACCTGCCTCAAGACTCTGTGATGCCCTCTGTTTATAGTTTCTTTGGCTTCAAAGGTTTCGGGGAAATGGAGGAGGCATGCTTTTCTTCATCGAGTCCTCTTTAATGAATATGTGTTCTAGCTCCACTTCCTCTTCTCTGGTTTCTGCAGCAGGTTTGGGCACTGGTTGGTCAACCTGTTTGCCATTTCTCAAAGTGATGACAACTTTTACTTCATCCATCCTCGGGAAGGGCTGTCGCGAACTCATCTCATAATTCCCTAGGATCGCAGTTGTCCGGGAAGGGAATCCTCCTCGCTCCCGTACCCAGCCGATCGGGGTCAGTCTTGTGATGGATGACTGCAGGTTATCAATTTTCCGGTTGAGGCTACCTTCGAGCCCATCTATTCTCTTGTTCAAGGAGCCTTCCACATTTTCAATTTTTTTATTCAACTAAGCATTGATGGCTTTCTACTCCTCTACGAAATTTCCCACCATCTTGCTCAAATTTAGGATGGCTTGCTCAATAGGAGAAGAGGTGGGTGGTTGCTGCTGTTGTGCTCCTGGGGGAACATATGCTGGAGGTTGAGGTTTCCAGGAGAGGTTTAGGTGGTTCCTCTAATTGGGGTTATAGGTGTTTCCATATGGAGCGTTTGTTGGTGGCTTACTTTGACCCACTATGTTTGCCTGCTCTTGCACCAAATCCATCACTGAGGGAGCACCGACAAAGGCTCTTCCTGGTGACCAGTGGATTGGCACTAGCTACGGTTGGCCCCGTGTGGATTTTGGCTGCTCTGTGAGACCTCATTTAGCCTTTTTCCTTCCAGCTGGTCCACCCTCCTAGCTAAGGTGGATATCTTAGCCTTCAGCTCCATATCTTATGAGAGGGAGTTCATGCCTCCTCTTTGATTTGGGGGTGGCCTCATCCTCCAAGGCCGGCGCTTTGATTTTGTTCGCCCCATGCCTTGGAGGTTTCGCCACATACCAAAAAGTCCATATTTCATCTCGGTGTCGTCAGAAGTCCCTCCACACATGGTTTATTTTTCAATGGGCCTGACATACCATCATAGAAGTGATTCACAAGCATCCATGTATCGAAACCATGGTGTGGACATGCACTGATGGTCTCCATGTATCTTTCCCAGCATTGATAAAATTTTTCATTGTCATGAGCTGCAAAGGTGTAGATTTGCCTCTTCAAATTGTTGGTCTAGTGGGCACTGAAGAACTTCTTTAAAAATTTGCCAGCCTGTCAGCTCTCAGATGGTCTCGCTCTGCTGGGACTAAGCCAAATTTTTGCTCTTGTCTTTGAGGTCAAAGGGAAAGCTTTCACCAGCAACCTACACGGCCGCATCCTCTTGAAAGTAGTGCAAACTTCCTCAAAACTCAGATGTGTGTGTATGGATTTTCATTCTCCATTCCATGAAAAGGGAAACAAGTATCAAATGTGGTCTACTACCACATCATCAGAGATATTGGTATGATGCAGGAAGGTGCACTCACTCTAGGAGGTGTATGTGGTCCCTCATTGACCTATATGTTGTAGGATTTATTGGAGCTCCTTGCCGACTTTGTTGTTCTTCAGTAGAGGACCTATCTCGCTTCACTCGTACACCGATCTCACAACCTTGTTCAATTTGGTGGTCGACTCTTGCAATCTACCCGAGTATATCCTATCCCAAAGGGTACATAAACACCTCGTGAAACAAAAGAGACAAAGAAAAGCAGAACAACAATGGCTTGCCAAAAAGATTAGTGTTAGCTAAGAAATAAATGGACTGTTATTCATAAAAACAAATTCAAATAGCTGGACTGTTGAAAAAACTTAAATTCTAAACAATATCTGTAAGAGTTTAAAGGATCACCACTACTTGTAATGAGGATTACAAGTACTCATCAACTCATCATCTGTAATAAGGCACCATCCCCGGCACCGACGCTATTTGATTCGTGCCATAGTAGGTATGCGGAATCAACAAAATTTATACCTAAATTACTCCTACTACCGTAAATAAGTAACTACCGTGAAGATAGCGCCTAGGATCGAACACAAGGATGCGGGTTTTCGTCTACAAATGATTTGGTAATGAGTCATAATGGTGAGACTTTTGTTTGATTTTGATTTGTATGAAATAGTGGTTGTTTCTGCACTATGCTAACTAAGGTAATTTGAAATAAAATGTAAAGAAAGAAGTCTCGGTTGGGTCACTAGTTTATATGATAGGGTTGCAAAGGTAAATCCTCGTTATTTCTCGCATTAGGGAAGATGACCTATAGTCATTTCCAAAACCGAATATTTGTTTAACTTTCAAAACTAACCCTTAGTATCATTCCTCTTTGAAACATAGCATTTACTGAGCATTAAATGTTCCTGAAGTTGAAATATAGCATTTATCCTACCTCCGATGGCTCATAAATGACAACTAATGGATGTCAGTGTATCTAACACTAAGAATAGTTAATCGAACCCTAAAAGCTTGTCAAGTATTGACCAATGAAAGTACATCAAATAGCTTTTAAACCTAGTTTTGAAAGTTTGAAACATAAATACGCAGTACCTGCTTCGTGAAATACAGAGGAACACCTACAAACCTTATCAACCTATTCCAGTAAATCCTCCTCTTCAAGGTTTAGAGGTTTTTAATAAACATCCTTGAGTTGTCATCCCCAAAGGGTGTGTTTGGTCAGTCAGGAAAGTGAGATAAAGAGGAGAGAGAGAAGAGAGGCAAATGAGGGCCGAAACAAAAATGTGAATGGAAATTGCCTTTAATTTGTTAGGTTACAAATGGTTCATAAAATGGCTTATATAGCCTACAAATGAGTGAAAATACCAAACTAACCTAAATAGAATAACAATTACAAGGAGGGTAGAATTGAAATTAACCAAAACTGTCATTTTGTAATAAAACTGTGGGAGCGATGATTTCACAGTGAAATTTTTTCTATGTAGCTGAAATTTCGCTCAATAGAGAAAATCTCTATAGCTAAATTGTTATACATAGCTTAAAATTTCAAGAGAGTTGTAGCGAAATTTCACTTCATCAGCTCATTGCCCCTCGATCAATTTCTTCATTCCCGGCTTGATGCAATCGAAGATAAATCATACGAACTCGATGTAAAACAGCTCAACTTCAATATGCCTAGCTTGATATGGTAGAAAAGGTTTCAAGCCCCAGAAAACTACCAAGAAAAGCCTCAAATAAGCAATCATTAGTACCAAAGGGGACCTACACGTGACAACGGCGACCAATATGATTAGTACACAAAAAAGTACTTAGAACTCCATCTTAAATAGAATTCAAAATTGGGGCACTTTTGGGCACTAATCGCCGCGGACGCTGGGGTGTTCACCAAACGCCATGTCAAGTCACATCACGCCACGCCGTAATTAACGCGCAACGCCGATTGACGGGTTTCGATGAACAACGTCTGACGCCGTTCAACGCCGTGACGCTATTAGAAATTTATTAGCAATGTCGCGATATCGATACAGAACGCCGGGACATTGGTCGGTTCGTTTATTTAGAAATTTGCAAAATCCAATCTTGGGATTTGAGACACTGCATGTTGTTCTTTCTTCATATTAACCATCCTAGATCATCTCATGACCATATACAACAAGAACAACACTGGATCTAAACCTTTTCATACCAAAAATCTCATTTTCAAAAACTTTGAAAACATGGGTACTAAAAACCGAAAACTCTCAACAACAAACCGATTTTGATGCACACAAGGTTGCTCTGATACCACTGAAGGGTTTTATGGGAAACAACACTTGCCAGTAGCGGCGAAAATACAAAAAAATCCCAAAAAAAACCCATCCGAGGACCCCTAGTAGCATCAAAACTAGTTCTATAACAAAGAGAAGGGTGTAGGATACCTGCGGCTCAAGCAAAACCGAAGTTAGTGGCCTGGCAACTTAGTCCGGAAGCTTAACCAAGTCTTAGGTTTGCCTCTAACGGTGTCCACACGAAGAGTGAAGCCGACAACCTCTAAGGCAACGGTCTCGGAATGGGTCCCGGTGCTAGCCAAGTCCCAATCCGAAGAAGAAGCTAAAACCCGGGTCTGTCAATCTCTAGAACACTTTCTTGGAGATGAGAGCACTTTGTCTTTTCTCATGAACTCTCTTTTCTCTTAAAAGAGCATCATCAATCTTTTTAGGGTTTTCCATAGCATTCTATTTATAGGAAAACCCCCATCATGTCTAATGACCAAAATGCCCCTCACTCTAAGTGATGATAGGAAACACGTATCCCCATGCATTATGGTGAGTTCCCACATGGCCCTAAGCCGAGGCACAAGCCCAAACCTATTATCTCTCAAATAGTATCCAAGCTCCCTCGGCTAAACACCATCATAACCTTTCGACCGACGGAACGCAAAGATATCCCCATGACGACCCCTCTAGTAATATAATATCATAGCCAATAAAATCCATACATGTGGTCTCGTCGACAAATGGAAGCCTCAACCGATATCATCTTCAAAGAATTCTTCGATAAAACGCACTAGTGAGAAACTAGAACTTCGCACCCACCTGTGGGGATTCTCCGGAGAAAGAGTGTTACCCCTCGGGTCAATACAACTAGTGCTCACTTTGGGAGATCCCTCGTGCCAGGCCATAACAGCGGTGAGGTTCCTCATAGTGGACTCCTCATCAGCCTATAACATTCTATTAGGTAGGCCCTCCCTCAATGTTTTACGGGCCATCCCTTTTGCTTATCATATGGTTATCAAATTCCCCACTATGAATGGGGTAGGAATGGTTTAAGGAAATCAGTGCATAGCCAAGGAATGCTACTCGGCATTAATGAAGCCAAAGCGGTAGGCAACATCTACATGGACAAGCTCAACATAAGAGATGAGGTAGGCATCCGACCTATGCCCTTAGAAGAACTAGAACCAATACAACTGGACGACCAGCCAGAACATCTCGTCTACATCGGATCCAGATTGGCTAAAGATGTCAAGGACCTCCTTGTCCACTTCTTAAAATAGAATATAGAAGTATTCGCCTGGAAGCAGGAGGATATGGGAGGAATTAATCCCGCAGTAATCACACACAAGCTAAACATCAACCCATCCTTCAAACCTATCAAATAAAAAAGAAGGAGTTTCGCCCCAAAGAGGTAGAAGGCAATCAATGAAGAGGTTAACAAACTCCTCCAAGTCAAAGTTATCCGAGAAGTAGAATACCCCCCACTCTGTCACACGTAGTCCTCAGCCAAAAAGGAAAACGGAAAATGGGTGACTCTGCATCGACTTCACCGATGTCAACAGAGTCTATCCTAAAGACAGCTTTCCCCTACCTCGGATCGACCTTATGGTGGACACCGCCGCTGGCCACGAGCTTCTCAACTTCATGGACGCTTTCTCGGGATATAACCAGATCATAATGGACCCTAATGATCAAGAGAAGACCTTACTCAGGATCTTCGGCAGGTACTCATCAGCACAGTGATGCCTTCTTCTGGTCAAGAACAAGCAAATCCTATCGAGGCCAGTAAACAAACAGTTTTAAGTGCGCATTGAGAGTCTATGGACGTATATATAGATGACATGCTAGTGAAGTCAGTTAAGGCCGAGCTCCATGTAGCCCACCTAGCTGAGTCATTCAAAGTCCTGAAGAGCTATAACATGAAGGTAAATCTAACCAAATGCGCCTTCGGAGTCTCAGCCGGAAAATTCTTGTGTTTCATAGTCAATAGCCGAGGAATATAGGCAAATCCAGATAAGATAAAAGTCATGATAGACATACAACCACCGTCGAACACCAAAGAAATTCAACGTTTAACTGGGAGAATAGCCGAAGCTCCGGAAATGCTTTGTATCTAGATTCAAATGATACAAGTGCCACCATTCTTTCAAAGTTCTTAAAAAGGCTTCCACCAGATGCCCAATGAAGAGAGGCGTTTCCTAAGACTAAAGACTTACTTGGTTCTCCCGTCCCGGTGAGCCTCTTCCGTGGAGAACTCCTTACCCTTTATTTAGCCAAGCCACTTCTTTAACGAAGGCGCAGCTCGTCGAGCAAGATATAAATACAACAAATGGCCTATTACTGGCGCCGAGCTCGAGGAGAGCGGAGGAAAGGTATCCAAAGATGGAGAAAATAATCGTAGCGTTGGTAACCATTGCCAAAAGGCTTCAACCATATTTCCAGGCTCACACCATTGAAATCCCAACAGAACACCCAATGAAATAGATATTGCACAAGCTAGAAACCTCGTGAGGACTGATAAAGTTAGCCATAGAGCTCAGTGAGTTCGACATTAGATACAAGCCGAGGATAAAGAAATAAAGGGCGTGTTCTTAAGAATATTTCATCTGCGGAATTCACTCCAATGCCCGACATGGCTCACCGAAAAACTTAATTAATTGGCTACCGAATCTACTCCATCTCGAGGTTGTTTGTAGATGGGGGCCACCAATTCCTGGTGAAGCTGTGCGGTCTGATTCCCCAACCCTCCCCGCATCGGATTGATGTGGAATGTAACACCGATTCTATTTCAAAACCTCCAATAACGAGGTGTCGAGTACGACGCTGGAGGTCTGCTTAATCTTGCCCATTATATGGAAGCTGATCACTTAAGATACGCAGCTGATTCCCACCATGCGAACAGATAGAAGACTCCCACGGCCGTAGAAAATAGGATCCCACCTCAAAAGGTACGAGAACTACTTAAAAATTTTATACGGGTTCAAGTCAGGCATGTCCCAAGGGTAGAGAATACGCGGGCAGATGCCCTGGTAAAGCTAGCAATAGCACCACAGGAGGATCTAGGTAGACCTGGTACTGCCGAGCACTTTAACCCCTGCGGAACATCGACAATGAAGAAGTGTCCCCGCAGAATGTTCGAGTCGAGTCGATGGACTCTGGCCTGGACTACTTTGGTGGACTAACATTAAGCCAAGCAATCCAAAGGAGGCCTCCAGATCGACGAGGTCGGCCTAGGGTTCACCATTCATCTTGGGACCTTTATAAACGAGGCTTCTCTCTACACCCATCCTTAAATGCGAGGAAAGAAAGATGAATCCCAACAATGTGCTGCTCGTAGAGGTGCATGAAGGCATCCTGTGGGTAACCATATTGGAGCCGTGGTCTTTGGCAAAGAAAGACCCCGATATTTGGGTGATTCGTGTCACGCAGGGCTGAGCTAAAATCAACAAATTTATATACACCTGTTCCTACACGTCGTAGTCGTTACTACCGCAAAGATGCTGGTCTGGTGGTCGAACACTGACGGGTTTCATCCTAGAAATGGTTTGCATCAATGCATGAAGGTAAGGCTTTCTATTTGACTTTTTTGGATTTGTGTTTCAAAAAAACAAATAGTTTAGAAAACCGAGGAATTGTAAAAACCGGAAGTAAAAGGTGAAAAGTTAACTTTGAAGATTTAGGTTACTAACCCTGCGTTGGGCAAACAAGGTCCCTGCGATTCCGCGTTATGACATGCGACAGTCCATGGCATAACCGGATCTTATATTTAACTATTAGCAAACCTCACCCATGAAACATCTCCTATTTGAGTCAATATGTAGCATGCGCTATGGCCCCATCGCTTTGAAACCCTAACATTCAATTATCATTTCGTGAGGCTCGTAAAGACCATCTAGTGCGCTGCATCTCTCGACCGTGCAATCGATCCTAAAGCATGGAGAGTATTACCAAAACAATAACAAGAAATGTTATTTAACCCTAATTTGAAGAACTCAACATTTAAACATCATTCTAGAGGTCAGAATACTATCTAAAGAATCACAAAGCAGTATCTAACACTGTGTATGCAATCAATCCCAAAGCATGTGGAGAGTATTGGCCGATCAAATGACATTCAATGTTACTTCTAAACCATGTTTTGAGAAGAAAGGGGCATAAATACACTACCCGGTGGCTTTTAATACAAGAGGATTAAATACGATATGTTCCCATCACTGCTAGCTTCCCCTCTTCAAAGAAAGGAGGTTTAGCTGCTGCATCTCGAGTTGTCATCCTCAAGAGGGTGTTTGCAAATGAGAAAGTAAGAGAAAGAGGAGAGAGAAGAGAGGAAAGCAAAACCTAATTAAAATAAAAGACTTTATTTACAAAAATGAAAACTTACAAAATATCTTCTCCTCCTCCAAATTGTTCCCAAAAATTGTTGCTTAGGTTACAAAACAAGAGGGGCTTATATAGGCCACCTCAAGGCATGAAAATACCAAAAAACCTATGAAATTGGCTAAGTTATATGACAATTAAGTAATACACCAAGTTTGGAGGCTATTTACATTAATTACAAAGCATGATCTAGGCATCAATTTTCGTATCGAAGAATTTCGCTAATTAGCGAAATCACTGTGTCTAGCGAAAAATAAGAAATTTCGCTTATGGGTGGGCAATTTCCTCGCATAGCTTAAATTTCGCTAAGCTAGCGAAATCTTGTGAGAAGCTTAAATCAATTATTTTCGCTAAGGAACAAGGCGAAATTTGGAGTGGTTCATTTAGTTCTGGCATTAGCTAGGTTAAATTTTCGCTATGTTGCGAAATTTTCGCAATCATAGCGAAAATTTTCGCAAATAGCTTAAAATTCCGCATCGCTGATCCTTCATCAATTCATCCCGCTTCAACCTGCAGATCGACTTTCTTCACTTTGCCTTTGTTTTCATTGATTCTAGGGCTAGTTGATGGCCGAGACCTGAATTCCAACTTCATGATTCATCCTTTGTATTGAGATTGAACTCTGGCAGAGTGTACCGAACAGCCCCAAAACAACCAAAAATTCCTCTAAATGGTACAGTAGTTACTACTAGTTAGACTAGAACACTTCAATAATTGGTAGCAATGATATGATTAATGCGCAAAAAGCACTCAAAACCTATCTAATATAGGGTTCAAAATTGCACTTCTTTGGGCATTAATCACACCCCCAACCAAACGCTGCTAGTCCCCAAGAATGCAAAATAAAGAAAGAGATGCATGTGGTTATTTGCAAAAAAGGTTGCTGATTCAAAAAAGGGGTTTATATACATATAAACATTACCTTAAATCGAAAATTGAAATCAAATTTGAAAACCGAAATGAAAGAATCAAAACCATACAAGAACCATTTGGGGTCAAATGGTTCCATGATTCTCAAATTTTGAATTTCCACCTAAGTCTAATGGTTCTTTGTAAACTTTATTAAGCCAATAAACCGCAAAATTGCTACCTCCCCCAACCTAGCACCGACATGGCCTTAAGTCATTCAACCTAGGTAGGCTAGTTACACTCTTCTTTCTTTATTCAACTACATCGTAGGGTGCAATGCTTAAAACTCGATTTCACCAAAGTCCGTGTAACGGGGGTCCACCGATGACTCCCAACCAATTAAGGTTTAGGGCATCAAGCCAAAAGGATCACTTGACCACTAACTCTAAAGGCTTCACCCCGGACTCCGAATGACTTCAAAAATTAAGCACCCACAAGTCATTAAACTTCACCTATCCACCCATGTAACGAACACTAAATCGACGACTCTAAATCAATTAAGGCTTAGGGCATCTAAGCTAAAGGTTTTCAGCCATACACCCCTCGGATCGTGTTTCTAAGTTTTAAGGCAAAATTAATACTTACTTTATTTTTTCTTTTTCTTGTTTTCTTTTCTTTTTCTTTTGCTTTTTTTTTCTTTTCCTTTGAAGACAACATTGGTCTTCACCGTAGGTAACACAAACCTATCATCTCTAGGTTGCCAAGATACTTAAGGTCGGCTTCTGCAAAGCGAAAAGAAGGCACACAATTTCACACTTATTGGAACAATCCGGAGTGCAAGGTGTGAATTAGCATGTGGGGAAACAAGTCGAGCATGCCGAACTTCAACTCGACCATAAACCGCCTCCCAAGTAAGGCATGGAATCTCGTCTCTTAGCATGTAATTGACAAACAATGATTCAATTTTCCAACACAAAAGCAATTCAATTGTTCAATTGTAGCACCAATTGCTCAATCAAAAGAAAACATTTACACAAGGTGAAGGCACAAAACATGATATGCAAAGTTTCCAGATATATACAATCGACAGCTTTTGATATAGCCAAATGGCTAGTACATGAATACAAAGTTAACACAAAAGTATCAGCACCGCTTACTATGGCTAATACATAAATGCTAATCAAAATCAAGAGGCGCTGATAAAGCCGATAACCATACAAAACATAAAAGAAACTCCAACTTCACCTCACCGTGGTGGTGTATATGTCTGGATCCGGTCGCCAGAACGCCGCCAAAGATATCCCAAGAGGTCACTGAACCTAGCTGAGTTTAGAAATGCGCAGGTTCGATGCTCCAACCGGAACCGGCACTCAACCAACCACCATGCCATGCCATATAGGCAACCGCTTGTGCCTGATGTATCGGCAAAACTTATGTACGTAGGCCACTAATCTCTTGAAGTTCCGCACGGCATGCGCTGATGGTTTGGATTCTACTGGGAGCAAAAGCGCTGGTTTTGATTTTGCCGCAGTGTGGGCGCATGTACACTCCTTGGTTACCAGGGGGTACTAGCGTGCTGGGTTGTTTTTGGGCTGAGTGCTGGCTTTGGTAGTGAACCGATGGGGTTTCTTCCCATTTCTTTCCCTCTCCATTACCTCCCCGCCTCGCATTGGGAGGTTTCTTCTTCCTTTTTCCATGGCCCATATTCCCACATAATTGTGGGGCACCTGAGAGTTCCTCGGGAGGATCTTCTCAGCCGGTTCCTCTTTCAATTCCTCCCGAGTCGCAATTCGAGCCTGCTCACCCACAATAGTGTCGGGCCTCAAGCACTCTTCCTCCGCATTCTCCCTCCTTCATTAACAAACCGACAGAGCTTTGAGACGGACTCGCGTAATGTCCACTTTTGATCAATTTCACTTTGGGAACCCATCCAATTCCTTGTTCAAGGAGCTTCCTCAACTGCCTCAGCTTGATTGGCCTCGACACTACCCTTGCTCTCTATGAAATTGTCCACTTGTTTGCTCAAATTCAGGATAGCTTGTTCAACAGGGGATAAGGGTGGTTGTTGTTGCTGCTGGGAAGTTGAGGTAAAATGTGGAGAAGCATGAGGTATATAAGTTGAGGGAACATTATAGACAGGTGCACTCATCCATTGGTCTCTATATTCCATCATAGACCTATATTGGTTTGGATTTCTCTCTACAGTCACGCCACGCCATGGAAGGTTTCTATAGTCCCTCATTGTCATGTAAGCTCTAGGGTTACCCTCCTGACTGTATTGCTCTCCATATGGGGATTCCATTTTCTCTCAGTCAATTTTTCCACAGAACCTGAACTGGAATGCTTGCCTTCAGAATTTTTGATCCACTGAAAATGGATTCCTGCAGCAGAAGCAGGGCAACCCAAAAACAGTCCTGCAACAACTTTTTTTTTTTTTTTTTTTTTTAAACAGTGAAATAAAACAAAGAAAAAAAATGACTGTATGAAAAACAAAAACAAGCAGAAGCATCGCAAAGTGATGATAACTTGTGCTATCAAGAATCGGGTTACAAAAAGAGTTGTAAGTTACCTTCACTTGTGATGTTGATCACATAATACTAACTTACCATTAGTGGGCCACACCATCCCCTAACGCCATTTGATTCGCAAGCCACAAGAGGGCTGAGCTAAAATCAACAAACTTTATATACACCCTGTTCTCATTTTCACGCGTAGTCAAGCCATCGCACAGGTGGTTCAGGGCCGAACACGGGATGGGTTTTCATCCTAGAAATGGTTTGCATCGCTGCATGAATTGCAAGGCTTTCTATTCGACTTTTGATTTGTGTTTCAAAAACAGTGGGAATAGTTTGAAAACTGAGAATTGTAAAAACTTGAAATTAAAAGGTGAAAAGCTAACTTTGAAGATTTAGGTTACTAACTCGTGCCAGGCAAACAAGTGTCCTCGGGTGAGTCCTCGCTGCTATGACATGCGCACATATAGTCCATGGCATAACTTGGATCTATATTTAAACTAGCAAACCTCACCCATGAAACACTCCTATTTGAGTCATGTAGCATACTATGGCCCTTTACTCGCTTGAAACCCTAACATTCAATTATCATTTCAGAGGCTCGTAGCACTATCTAAAGAACAACAAGGCACTTCTCACCGTGCAACTGTATCCTAAAGCATGGGGAGTATTGGCCAAAACAATAACAGTAAATGTTATTTAACCCTAATTTGAAGAACCTAACATTTAAACATCATTCTAGAGGCTCGTAGTCTCATTTGAAGAATCACGCATCTAACACTCAGGTATGCAATCGAATCCTAAAGCATGGAGAGTATCAAGCCGATCAAATGACATTCAATGTTACTTAACCATATTTTGAGAAGAAAAGGGGCATAAATACACTACCCGTGGCTTTTAATACAAGAGGGACAACATGCATATGCTCCCACCACCAAGCTACAGCTTCCTTCCTCTTTCAAAGAAAGGGAGGTTAGGCCAAGCACTTCAGTCAGCCATCCTCAAGAGGTGCTCGTAGCCGAGAAAGTAAGAGAGAGAAGAGTATATATGAGGAAAGCAAAACCCCAAATAAAATATTACTTAGACTTTATTTACAAAATGAAACTTACAAAATATCTTCTCCTCCTCCAAATTGTTCCCAAAAATTGTCATTAGGTTACAAAACAAGAGGGCTTTACATAAAGCCACCAAGGCATGAAAATACACTCAAACCCATGAAATCAAGCAAGTTATATGACAATTAAGTAATACACCAAGTTTGAGGCGGTTTGGCATTAATTACAAAGCATGATAGATCAATTTTCGCTTAGGTCGAAGAATTTCGCTAATTAGCTTAAATCAACAAAGTTCATTTAAAATAAGCAAATTTCATTAAGGGTGGGCACTCAAGCATAGCTTAAATTCCTCGCTAAGATAGCTTAGCCTTCGTGAGAAGCTTAAATCAATTATTTTCACAAAGTATGAATGCTGCTAGCGGAATTTGAGTGGTCTGTTTAAATTTGGCATTTTCGTTTAGGTTGCATTTCGCAAGGTTGCGAAATTTTAGTCTAGCGAAAATTTTCAGTAAGTTTAGCTAAAAATTCTCGCATTGTCGATCCTTCACCGTTTCATCCCGCCTTCAACCATCGAATTTTCTTCACTTTGCCTTGTTTTCACATTCTAGGGTCAAGTTGATGGTCGAGACTTGAATTCCAACTTCATGATTCACATCCTTTGTATTGAGATTGAACTCCAAGAGTGTACGTATCATTCGCGAAACAAACCAAAATATTCTCTTAAATGGCATAAGTGCTACTAAGAAGACTAGAACACTTCAATTGGTATGAATGACATGATTAATGCGCAAAAAGCACTCAAAACCTATCTAATATAGGGTTCAAAATTGCACTTTTTGGGCATTAATCAAGGGGTATTATTGGCCTACAATGCTCAAAGATGCCACAAAGCTGGTTAAAAAATGCAAGACCTATCAAGAGCATACCCAGATCTCTCACCTCCCTTCCGAGCCGTTGACCTCAATCACAAGCCCTTGGCCTTTTCAACAGTGGGGGCTTTACATACTGGGGGCCCTTCCATTGGGAAGGGTCAGTGTAAGTTTATTGTTATAAAGTGGATTACTTCACCAAGTGGGTCCAGGCCCAGCCATTAGCGACGATCACCAAGTAGAAGGTACGTAACTTTGTTTACCGGGGCTCCATAATCCGGCAGATTCGAATCCCTGTATCCCGTCCTATAATGGGAAATGGGCTCAACAATCCTGTTCAAATTTCGCACGAGCCTCGCATCAAGAATTACTACTCATCCCAAAGCCATCCACGCCCAACTACGCTAAAAAAGTCACTATAAGGACTCAGCCATGGAAGACTAAACCGGAAAATCTAAAGGGAAAATGGGTGGTAGAATACCTCCCAGGTATTATATGGGCATACGAATCACGCGCAAATCATCAACTCAAAACCCCATTTGCTCTAGCATTCAAGACCGGCAAGATTCCCATCGAGGTCGTGTTGTCACCAAGAGTCAGCGTTCACAAAATGCCGAACACAACAAGGAGATTCTTCGCCTGAACCTTAACCTCATAAAAGAAAAACGTGAGCAGGTCCTAAGGCATGCCGAGGACTATCGTAGGAAGACAGCAAAATATTACGACCGAAGGGTTAGGCCCATAAGTTTTAAGCCTGGCGACCTGGTTCTAAAGAAACCCACCAACAAGGAGCACTTACACACGGGAAGTTGTACAACCTGGAAGACCTTAAGGTGATATCGCAATTAGTCCGACCTTGTAACTACAAACTTCAGACATAAGAGGGAAAACCCCGCTTATTACTCTTGAACGCCGAAAGCACCTCAAAGGATTCTACCAATGTAATTCTGATTATAATTTTCAACAAGAAATCTCTTACGCTTCAATTATAATAAAATTCTTTGTATTCATTTTCATCCTAAGTAATATTCTCACAAATCGTCAAAAAAAAAAAAAAACAAACAAACATCAGAAAAGAACACACGCTTCCAAAAGACTGTACTTTTATTTCAAATATCTCAGAAAAATTACAATCAGCAAAGCCGTTCCCTACATCTCGTAAAATTACTATTCGCCAAAGCCTTTCATCAACTACTCTCACACATCTCGAGATTACGATCGGCCAACCCTAGTCAAGGCAAAAACCACAAGAAAGGGAAAGAGAAAAGGAAGGAGAAACAAAAAATGAAGGAGAAGGAGAAAGAGAAAAGGAATGAGAAGGAGAAAAGAAAGGAGTGACCCGTATAAAAGGAGAAGTGTGAGTTAAAAATATTCTCCGGGAAAGTGTACCGCTCCGAATATAAATTTACATTCAGCTCCATCAATGGGCAGGAGGTGGAATACACCCCACAAGGGAGGAACTATGAAAAACACAACTCCTACCAACTAGAAGATTTCAGCCCTCGTGATCACCGATTTAACTCTCAGGTAATGACACCCACCCTTAAAGCTTTATCGTGCACTAACCCAACACTATCGAAGAGAAGTAGAAGGTTGGGAGAAGAGTGTGACCTAGACCGTCGAAGAGAGGCAATTATTTATAAGGTAACATGGACGTTTGGAAAGCCATGCAGTCTGTTCCGATTCTCCATAGATTTGCCTTAAAACCATGCACGCCTTCCTTAGCGGAGGAAGACTTAAAAGAGCCAAAGAGATCTCGACTGAACAGCCAAGAAGCCTTATAGCCTCGCCTTCGAAGAGGCTCACAGCTCGCCTCTGCCAGCCCTATAGCCTCCGCCCTCTCAAAAAGAGCCATGTAGTTCGCCTCAAAGGAGCCACGAGCTCGCCAAAAGAGCCATGTAGCTGGCCAAAGAAGCCACGTAGCTTGGGCTTCAAAGGAGACTCTTGCGCCACCCGAAAAGCCTTGCTTCGCTCAAAAAGAGCCTTTGTATCTCACTCTGGAAGGAGCCACAGGCCGCCCCAAAGGGGCCATATAGCCCGGGCCTTAAAGAACCGACACCTAGGAAGGCCAGGCAGCCAAGGAGCCTCAGAACCCGGGGCTCAAGGAGCCACGCACTTCAAGCCTGCGAGCCTCAGAGCCTCGCCTTCAAAACAATCATGTCGTCGCTTCAAAGGAGCCACACATAGCCGCTCAAAATAGCCATTTAGCTCAAGCTCAAAGGAGCCACGCTTGCTCACCCCCCAAACGAAAGCCTCAAGGGAGCCTCAAATTCCGAAAGAGCCTTGTAGCTCGGGCCTAAAAGAGTCATGTAACCCGGGCTCAGCGAGCCACGTAGCTCGCCAAAGGGGTCAAGGCCGCCTTGGTTCTAAATTAACTGACAAACTAGAAGACCAAGCAGCATGAGCCTCAGAGGCCTCAGCCTTTGAAGGAGCCACGAGCCTATTTTCAAGCAAGCCCTATAGCTCCGCTCAAAAGATCCATGCAGCCGCCCAAAGGAGCCACGTAGTTCACTCTCAACCGAGCCTCGCGCTTGTCCAAAAGCCAAATAGCTCAGCTTTCCAAACGAGCCTTGCAAACACTCCTAAAAGAGCCTTGTAGCTCAGTTTCAAAGGAGCCACGTTGCTCAATTTCAAACCCAGAGCCTCAGCTCGCTTCAAAAGAGCCTCAGAGCTGGGCCCAGTGGCCATACACAATTCTGCTCAAAGAACCCGACAACCCGGACGCCCAGTACCAAGGAGCCAAGTAGATCAGTTTGATGGAAAGCACGGTAGTTCAGCCAATCAAGGGCCGCATAGCTCAATACGACCATTTAAAGATTGGACGACCAGGAAACCTCACAACACAGGTAATAAAAAAAAAGTGGAAAACCAAGAAGTGTAGAAGACTGCCCATATAGAACAACAAAACTCGACAAGGTCGCTACATGTATGTTCGAGGTTTAGAACTCGCAGCTAGCCAGAATGAGCAAAGATTATACACATAGGGGTCTAGATACTGTAAAGCTAGACATACCCCCGATGCGAGAGCCTCCATGTCGTGTGTGTTAGAAGGCAAAGCCCTAGTAGGCGAAGGGGAAGAGCCAACCTCAACAGGAATCTCAACTTCAACAGGAAGAGGAACTGAGTTTGGAGTATCAGAGAATACCCCGGGATCTGCCCCGTCCTCAAAAACAGATTATTCCGCCTCCTCTTCATCAGGAACTTGAAAATTGAAGTCCAAACCGGAAAAGCCTTCGCAGCTCTACGGCGAAAAGCGAGCCATCCAGAGGGGCATAAGGTGCAGGCCTCATCCCTTAACTCCGCTATTACCCCATCCCTTTAGCTGATCATAGCCTCCCGCCTCTGGAGGTCCCCACGTAACGCATTGCACTCCATGGCTAAGAGCTCCACATGGCTCACTCTTCAAGCTCAAGTGCCCGATCCACCGCCGCCGCTGTACATAGTTCTTTCCCGGCACCGAACTCTTCCCTAAACCACCCACACAAACATCCTCGACAAAACCTTAGGCCCCTACGGCCTTATTTTCTTACCTTCATCTCGCTTTGCTATCGAGGTGTGCTTCGTGATCGGATTTATACCCTTAAACATCATCAAGCTTTGTATCCGAGCTCACGCCGTCTCCTGGTCAAGGAGGCGACCCACTTTCAGATGTTCTCGCGCCTTAGTAGCTCTAAAGAACCGCCCTCCCCGCCTCGTCCTTATAAGTAGTCGTCTACCGAGGAACAAGATAGGGTTAGCAGATAACATTAACACAACAACAAGATAAATAAAAGAAGGTGCTCGCACATGCTGCAGACAAATCCCGAGGGATGTAAATAAAGTCTCCTTAACGCACGGTGGCTTCCACCCTCGAGGATCGTAATCCCAAAAGATGACAAAACAAGCTCCTACAAGTGAGCTCCATTTGAGAGTAGCGAGTCCTCACCCCTCTCAGCTTCAAAGTGATCATCTCCCACATCTCCCTGTGTCGGAGGGAGAGGCGAGGCATTTTGCGTCGAAGAGCTCCAAACAGAGATAGGAAGGACTCTCAGAGGAGGATCGGTAGCTTTCTCGAAGGCTGACCCCACACAGGATGTTTACTACACTGCCCACCCTGACACCCTAAATAAGAGGACAATGCCTGCCCCCTCACCTGAACTTAGGAGCACGAGCGGGGATCAGATACTCCCAGCTTCGAGACCTTACCCCGAGCCGGACATGCTCCTCGAGGGATCCTAAGCTCAGACTTTATGCTCCTCCTCTTCTCTACAACAACTCCTCGACACAGTTCTAAATTTTCCCCGAGTCAAGCTTCACAAACAAGAGGCCCCCAGAGAAGTTTCATAGCAAAGAAGAGGATATGTCGAACAAGGGGAATAAGAGGGGCTCACACCTGAAGAACCGGGAATGTCCGACTTGATGAGATCGAAATACGCCCGAGGATGACACTTGCCCAACTGACGCTTTACTTCCCTATCCTCGAGAGTAAGGCCAGGATGGATACCTAAAATCAACGCAACAAAAGCAAAGTCAAGAACATCACATGACTCCTAAAAAAGTTGACCCCTACTATCATAGACAGAAAACTCATGTAGGTTCTCAGGGGAAGTCCATACTGTCAGAATTCCCAGCGTATCGTCTTGATCAGCAGGGTTGTATTCCAAATGTCAACCCCCGACAAAGAAATAGCGCTCTTTCCAATGCTTATGGGAAGAGGGTAGGTCGGAAATGATAGGTCTGGCAATGGCCCACTTTGAAATATACAATAAGCCTTCCAAATCCTCTTTCACGTTGAAGAAATCTAGTAGCAGAGCTATACTAGGGACCCCGAGGCCCTTATCCCTGAAAAAAACTAGAAGGCCGACCAAGACGCCCCAAAAATTAGGAGAGAGCTGGGACGGGCATACATTGAAATGTTGTAGAACGTTTTTTATGAAAGGGTGTAAAGGGAAGCGAAGGTTGTTCTCAAAGGCCACCTTAAAGAAGCAGACCATCTTGGGAACAGGAATAACATATAACATAAGACGTAAGAAGATCCCACACCTTTAATCTGACAATAGAAGTTGAGGTCCATAATGTAGAGAAAGTTTAGTAAACGGTTTAACCCGGCCAGGGGCCCACGACAATCCGCTGCGCATTCTCATGGCCCTCGATATTCCTGAGCCACGGATACCTAATCTAGCTAATCCTCTCCTTTCCCTTGCCTAGCGAGGGAAGATAACCCACTGGAAGGACCTCGGCAACCACAACAGCAGGATTACCAAGCCCTCCGCCAAGTCGCACCGACTCGACCTAACCGGTTTCCTCTATGCGTAAAGCCGACATAACGAAGACCCAAGAAGTACGCATGATTATGACAGAGAAAGAACGAATAAAACGACGAAAGAGGTAAAGTGACTTAACCCAACACGCCCAATTCAAAACAAGCGAAAGAAAACGGCCATTAAGAAGAAAGGCGCATTGAAACTAAGAAGGAAAGCAGGGAAAACGACCCCTAGGGAGACAAGGCGGCAGAAAGCACCACAAGCAATTATGAGCGTTGATCAAAGACGCTTCAAAACCCACAGAAGAAGTGGAAAAGGGAAATACAAGGAATGTGTCTAAAGATATGAGAAGCAATAAATAAACGGAAGGAATCGTGAAAGAGCGCCATCATTATCATACAAGATTTCTTTGACGGCTACAAAGCCCATCAAACTATCCCCGATACTGGAATGCTTATCGATCCAGAAGCTGCCGCCTCGCCTAAGCTTCGCTTCAGTGCGGTCGGGGCTACTGACAGGTGGAAAACACACATGTGTGCATGTGCCTGTAAAGAAGCCCCGGCGCAAACTCGCATCCATCTTATGATGAGTCAAGATAGACCAACCAAGAAGCTCAATCTACCTGAGATCCTACCTATGCCAAAGTATACAAGCCAAAGCCCAGAGTTGAAACCACCCTAGATAATCAGCCGATATAGCGCCCGTAAACTCACGCAGAAAAGGGAAAACGCCCAGTCTCCATGATCCACGGCCCACGGATTAGGAAAGAAGAATCTTACATGATCACGACTTCTCCATTATCCCTTAACAGTCGGTCCATGATAAGGAAAAGGAAACTCCTCACCCAATGGGAGAGATATCAGATCACCGTTTCAACAAGGTGAGGAATCCACAATTTCTCTCCCGATAACATCGACCCATTCTACCACACACAAAAGCAGTACGCAACTGTTAACGCTTATCAATAGTTGAATTCTTCCCTTTCAATACATAAAGAACCTCGATTTAGTATTCTGAGAGTCTACAGTACCCCCGTCGAATCCACCTCCTTGCAAAGGTCAGGTTGTAGGTCAGATGCCATCTGCCCAGCTGAAATGGCCCCGTCGACTCGGTAGTTGTCCACAACTAGAATCGCAGAAAGCACCATCAATATTAATATTATTTTTAGAAAATTAAAATATAAAATTTAGTTATAATATGTTATAAAAATTTTATAAATGATACTACAAAGACCATTAATAAAATATGTTTGATCAATATAATAGATGGAAAAGTAGGGTACTAAAATTTTGGAATAATGATACAAATAATCTCAACTTTCACCATCTTAAAGTTAAATAACTTCACCTCACATAATCTAGAATAAATCTAACTTGTGGGTGCCTTCTTGTTTTGGTCCCGATCTGTCACTCTATTAGCTTAATAGATTAACCTATCCTACGTGGCATGGACAATTATGTCATGTGAATATCACATGCCACATATCATTGTCTAATTAGCTCCTAAAATTATCCCCACCCTTTCTCTCCTGTCTCTCCTCTTGGTTTGAAAAAGAAAAAACCTCTTCTTCTCTTCCATTGGGAGGTTGAAGAATTCTTGTATCTCTAACTTCACTTTCTTCACCAAAGAAGAGCTCACTCCATGATTTATCAACTGCAATCAATATATTTACCTTAGTTTATGAGAAAATTAAGATTACCTTCTGAATTTAATTATCTCCTTAAAGAAGAGCTCAACCCCCTATCGATTTCAGTCGTTGCCGCTTATCACCATGGTTGTGGAATTGAAGCAGCCAATTTCAGCCAACTTCAAAACAAAAAACTCACACAGTCAATTTCCCCAAGTCTAATTGAGGAATCACTCGGCCTCAAAAAGCTACACCTGCTTCCCTAGTCTATCTTTGACAACAAGTAACCACTCGATAATATCGTCTAGAATGGCGGGTTCCATAATTGAGATGTGGAAATTAGCAACAAATTGGATTCCAAAATTGAAGAAACAATAGAGAGGATGAAAGACAATGGTCTTGGATGTTGTTGTCCTAGGCTTGAAGTGTGAATATTAGCATGACCAAAAATAGAAATTTCACTCTTCGGAGACTGCCAATCTCCTCACACGACAAAAAATCAATTTCATTTCAATGTAACTTCGCCTCCCTTTATACTACTCCTCCCCAACGTAAACATAGAAAAACAATAAAAGAGCACAACAAAATAATAGCCATCCTACCCTCGCACTTCCCCGCCTTGCCCTTATTGAGCTTGTAATCTAAGTAAGCCGTAATTAGCTTCTGCTTTGCACCCTAGCCTCACGCGTAATACGTTTCTCCCCCTCTGGAATCTTCTTGCTTCTAGTTACCCCTTTGTTGAGCATTTTATCAAAATGATCATTTGAATTTGTTGGTCCAACTTGAGAGATAATTTCCTGGGCTTCAACACTTTTTTCCTCTTCTTGAGCTTCAGCAATAGCCCACTCCTCTAATTGCTTTCGGATCTTATTGTTATTGAGACCAGCCCAATCCAGTTATCACTCCCCCACGCCATAAAAAATAACCTTGTCCTCAAGGTCTGCCAGTTTGTAAAGTCGACCGAATGCCTTCAGCTCTTCCCAAGTTGTATCTTCTAGAGGGCTATGAGACCAGTGCACCAAGATTTGTTTCTCTGTCTTTCCATGCCAGTGGTGAATTCGTGAAACCAAGTGCACCAAGATTTATTTCTCTGTCTTTCCATGCCAGTGGTGAAGTCTAAAAAATATGTTGCAACAATTTTTATGCATTTCAAGCTCAGTTCAAACCTATCCGATATATTGAACAATTCTCCTCAATTTTTCATACAAGGAAACATTCATCAATTATAAACACTTAAATTATCAAGTCATGCTTGTGAATACAAATTATTAGGATGGACAGTTCAATTCAAGCATGGACAATTAAGTTCAATTTTCTTCATTTCAACAAAATTCAACAACCGATAAGTAAAGAAAATTAAAAACAATGAAAACTAATTGGAAAATCCTCACAAAATTTTGAGCATTCCTTCCTTCCTCATTTAGCAGATTTTCAATCTGTGCATAAGTTTTTCTTAATCCACAATAACCCTCAATTAAGAATCATCTTTCATGTCCTGAAAAACATGAAAATCAACTATCGTAAAAATCAAACTTTAAATCAAAATCTCCAACAAATTCTACTAATTAAAAGAACTTAAAATGAAGGTGGAAAGAGAAAATATTGTTTAGGTTGCCTCTCAAGAAGTTGCTCTATTTATTGTCCTTAGCTAGATAATGTTGTATCAGCAAGATTCTCCAACAATTTCTTCAAAAATTTCTACTCTCCAGACTGTTCTTCATTTAGTGTTCCTCTAAAGTAATGCTTTACTCTTTAACCATTCGCCTTGAACTCATTCCCTGACTTTGTTTTCTATGTGACTGCTCCAAATAGTGTGACTACAATGACTGTAAAAGGACCACTCCATCTTGATTTAAGCTTTCCTGGAAAAAGCCTGAGCCTTGAGTTGTACAGGAAGACTAATTCTCCCACGAACATTTTTCTTAGAATTGTCTTATCATGCCACTTCTTAGTCTTGTCTTTTTAAATCATGGCATTATCATATGCTTCATTCCCCAGTTATTCCAATTCATTCAACTTAAGTAGTCTCTTTTCCTTAGTAGCTTAGCAATCAAAGTTCAACTTTTTAATTACCCACACAGCCTTATATTCTAATTTAAGGGGTAGATGACAAGCCTTTCTAAACACAATCAGATAGGATTAGATCTCCAATAGGAGACTTGTAGCAAATTCAGAGGGCCCATAATGCATCATCTAGCTTTACTTAACCAATCCTTTGCCAGGTTCGTTCACTATGGCTCTCGCAAGTATATTCTTTATCTCCCTATTAGATATCTTAGCTTGTCCATTTGACTGAGGGTGGTAAGCCAAACCCATAGCATGTCTTACTCCATTCTGCTAAAGAGTTTTGTAAACAGTTTGTTAGCAAAATGACTTCCCTCATCACTGATAATTGTTCTTGAGGCTCCATATCTATTCAATTTGTTCCTTTGAACAAACCCCACTACTGCATTGGCATCATTTCTTAGACAATCAATATCTTCTACCCATTTGTATACATAATCCACAAGAAGGAGAATGTATAAATTTCTAAATGATGGTGGGAAAGGTCCCATGAGGTCTATACCCCATACATCAAAGATTTGAACTATTGGGATTCCTTGCAGAGGCATCTCTTTTCTTCTGTTAATGTTTCCCATTCAATGACATTTGTCACAATGTCTGACCCATTAAGAATTGTCTTTGAATAATGTTGGCCAGTAGAACCTAGAATGGAGAATCTTCTAAGCTATTATATCCCCTGAAAAGTGACCTCTATACTGTGATGCATGACATTTGTCTAGAATCTTAGCTTGCTCGGTCTTAGGTAACCTTCTGATGATCTGATTTGTACCCCTTTTGAATATATATAATCTAGATTTAGTTCTCAACTTCCTCTTCTACTGAAGGGTGAGTTTCGATGGCATAATACCATAAGCTGCGAAGTTCACTAGGATCAAGATGTACTGCTGTAATCGAACTCTCAGACCCAAATGAACTCCGCTTCATCGGAGTGTTTTCTTCACTCCTCAATCCTCCCTTTATCTTCAATAGGTTCTCTATCTTGGATAAGTGATCTGCTATCACATTATCACTACCCTTTTTTTCCATTATCTCTAAGTCAAATTCTTTCAACAATAAGACCTATCTGATTAATCTTGGTTTTACATCTCTCTCTTTTTAGGTTTCACAGGCAACACTTCACCATAGCAATGAAATAAAAAAAAATCCCAACAAACCCATCCAAGGACCCTAGTAGCATCGAAACCTGCTCTACAACAAAGAGAAGGGTGTGATTACCGTGCTCTGCTCCAAACCAGCTGGCTGGTTCGGCGCTAGGACCGAAGTGAACCAAGTCCTAAAGTTCACCTCTAACGGACCACACGAAGAGTGAAGCCACAACCTCCAAGGCAACGGTCTCAAAAGGGTCCCAAGTGTTGCCAAGTCCCACCTGAAGAGAGAGCCAAAAACCCTAGTCTCTCAATCTCTAGAACACTTTCTTGGAGATGAGAGCACAAACTTGGCCTCTTTCTCATGAACTCCCTTTTCTCTCAAAAGGTCATCCTTCCATTAGGGTTTCCATAACATTCTATTTATAGGAAAACCCCATCCTGTGAAAAGCCTAAAATGCCCCTCACTCTAAGCAATGATAGGTTACACGTATCCCCATGTGTTATGGCGAGTTCCCACACCGACCCAAAGCCGAGGTACAAGCCCAAACCTATTATCTCTCTAAGTGAGGCTGATCCTAGATTACACTAATTCTCGCGGATATTTCATTCATGAGAATTAACTCCCCTACTCGATCACATCCAAACTGCTTATATCGCCCATTAATTTTCTAAGTGTGACCCAATAAAGTTCCGGCTATGTCGCCACTTGATTCAATCATTGAATTAAGCAAGTCAAGATTGGTATCTGTAGAAACACATCATGACCCCACTGACCGGAGAGTCAACGGGGTTCAATCGCATACTCTTCCCATAGACAAATACCGCGAAATTCGTCCTTACCAACCATACCCCTACTTCTTGGTTCAAAGCATGGACAATTGTGTAGCTCCCACTAGATTGGCTATGCCACACCTAGCCCAAGTGATATTTATCTTGTCCCCAGATTCATCACTCAAACTTTCTGCACTTGAAGACACTCCTCAAGACATTTTCACTCTGGCCAAAGATTCCTGAGTAATGATTTTGACAAGAGGCCTTAGGTATACTCTCCCTTTATTGGGAGTGGCGAATCCTTTATTGGCTACTCAATTACCTCCAAACACCTCAAACTATATCCAATCCTCATCTAATGAGCAACCCCTAAGGGGCAACGTGGATTAAGGTCAAAGTACAGGATTAGTATCCAAGATATCCTTGAGAACCTCAAGTCTAAGGATACTTGCACCACTGCTAAGTGACGAGACAATCATCTACATTTAAACATGATCCATATGATTGTCTCACATAGTTCGATGTACTTAGCTACTCTTAGCAAGCATCCACACGCCAACTCGGATCAACTATTGATCACAGTTTATAAGATCTACTCCTTGATCTAATTGTTGACTGGACCAAAAGACATATACAAATTTATGACACTATTACCAAAGGACTATTGTCTAATCCCCAGCAATAATGCCATGAAACTTGTTTGTTATATTTCTTTGCAATTATACTGATTAAAAACGGTTTCCTTAAGAGTAGATAGATTTCTTTGTTTTGATCTACATTCTACAAGGCATGCATCGAACAAGTAATAAAGTGATTTAAGTCCGTATACGATCCCAATGTAGACCTTCAAGAGTTCTCAATCAACTACCTCCTACTACCAAGCTCCATACTATTTGGATTATGATTTGTAATTGATATAACTCAAACCTTGAAAATAATGAAAGAATAAGATATGTAAACTAAAACAAAAATGAATAATGATTAAAACTAAAATAAAAAAATTAAAGAAATGGGATCGATAAGTTAGTTTTTAAAGGGAAAGTATTGAAATAAAATCGTTGGTGGAAACATCAATTCTCGGGCAGACAACTCGTAGCTTTACTCATGAACTTCATATATTTAGAACTGGCCCAAGGGAAGAAGGTAGTGCCATGTGGATCTCTCCCACGACATTTCATCATCTAATCTTCCGTTTCTTTCAAGACAGAGGATTAGATAACTACTTTTTAATCCGAGTTGCCTCTGCTCGGGTATTTTTCTATTTCAATACTTCATACCTGTAGTAACATGGACTGTAAACCTTAACCCTAAGACATAGGCTAAGTATGGTTTACACTATACCGGTTTCTCATCCTCAAAATTGGAACATTTCATTCTTTCCTGATTAGATCCTTGCTAACACGGATTGAACTTACTGCTCGACCGAGGCGAACTCTCCTACCATTTTAATTGATAAGTCATTCAACTCTTTCTGCTTCAAGTGAGAAGAAGATTTATCGATTAATATTCACTGAGTTTCATTAGATCCCCAATATTAGTTCAAGATACCTTGAGAAATTGTTCAATACTCTCAGAATGCCTTGTCTCGTGTCACCCGAGGACTCCCGAAATCGAGGCATGAAACAATCCTATTATGCATGTGACACTAATATTCGATCGTGTACAACAATAAACAAAACCAGCGTATTCGGTGACTAAGTTCACAAGATTCTCGATAAATTTTAAAAGAAAAATTTAACAAATGTAGTAAATTCAACTAAGCCGGGTTTCTAAATTACTTTACTGGCACTAATCTAGCCTCGATCGTTAACTATCGTAGACTGAACTGAAGTTTGAATTCCAAAATTTTTTTGGACTTCAAACGAACTAGGCAGTAATTTGAAGAAAATAACATTCTCGAGATGAAGCTTCAATCTCAACAACTAACATCCAGACCTTATAAATTAAATGAAATAACACCCATTTAATCTAATCTAAAATAACAGCGCTTAAAACAAAGAAAAAGAAAAGAAAATTAAACTACACGAGCCTTCTGGGCCATCTGCATTCTCTTCGAGCCGCCAAGAGCCGCTTTCGTGAGTAACCACGTATTTATAGGGTTTGGAAGTTGGGCCTCTAACTCGATGCACCCATTTTGGATTTCAAAATAATCGTCACATTTGTTTGTTCATGTCGCTGATTCCATTTGTTTGTCAATTTTGACTGACGTCGCGATCTCTCTTTTAATACGTCGACTTTACTGCTCGGGCTTATGAGTCGCTCGATGTCATGACTCCCTCTTTCACGCTGCGACTTCACCGTTTCTCGCTTATGAGTCGCTCCGATGTCACGATTCTCTTCACGTCGCGATCTTTACCGCTCGCTTATGAGATGTTCTAATGCAATACTTTTCACGCCGCAATTTCATCTTTCTCGCGATATGATCTTGAGGGGTCGCGACTTCAATCATACGTCATGTACTTCGCTTTTTCTCGTCGCTCCATTATCGCTGTAAGCTTCTTTATCCGGAGCAGCGACTTGCATTTAACACCCTTTGACTGGATGTCGCGATCGCTAAATGACGCCGCTGGTCTTCTTTCTTATAATATGTCACGACTAACGCAATGACGCCGCTACTTCACCTTCTTCGTATCATTAAATTCTTCAGGTCGCTAAGCCTTCTTTGTCGTGACTTGTCTTCGATCTCTTAGATATGATGTCGCTGAGATAGCCAAATGATGTCGCCATCTCCATTCTTCAGAGCCGATGATGCCATCATCAAGGACGCCGCGACCTTCTTTCATTGTAATCGTATGTCACGCACTACTAACCTGATGTCGCAACCATAATACCTGGTACCGATGTCGCGACTAACAAGACGTCACACCTTCTTTCATTGTAACCGATGTGCTACTACTAACCGACATGCCCAACCATAGTCGCCTTGCCCACCGTCGCGCACCGGCGACGCGACATCTCTCCTCGATCTCGCATTTGATATCCTGGGGCTGTTCTGAACCCGGTCGCACTTCATGTTCACCCTCTTTGAAAATCTTACGCAGAACTTAATCGTCACTTAATTTATGTCTAATGCTAAGTTTCACCCCTCGTCGCACCTCGGGTTGGTGCTATAAGACATCATGTCTCGCTTTCTTCATTAATTTAGTCGTCTGACATTTGAGTTTCTATAATCTTGGTGTTATTCTTAATATCACAAGGTCGCGACATCAAGTCCTTTCTTCAGATTAGTTGCGTACTTCTTTAAATGAGAAGGTTATTCTTGTGGCTTTGTAGATGCACTGTCATGATCTTCTCGTGGTGTCACGACATCATTTATCTCTTGGTGTCGCGATATCGCAATGATGTCGCTGAAGATGAACTTCACTTTTCATTTGATCGCTTTCTTTAATCTCACTGCCGCTTCCTTGTTCATCTCTTTCTCAAGTCACGACTTCACTTGTTCATTCTTCGCTTCTTCCTTCAAAGCCAAATTTGTTGTCGTCAGAAGTCTTGAAATTGCCGGAAACGCCTTCTGTCGCGACTTAATTTCCAGCTTTGACTTCAATCTCTATTGCACTCGATTTCTATGATTTTTGCTAAAATTTGATTATCGCTATTGTATTTTCCTCGCAAATTGAATTGATCCAATTATCGCTTTTTTGCCAACAATTCAATGTGTTATTCTCATTATAAACTCGTGTAAAAATGATTAAAAATCTCATGAGTTTTTGGACTCATCAAATTCCCCCAAACTTAAAATTTTGCTTGTCCCCAAGCAAAGAAAAGAAGAAATTGTTTGTCCTCAAACAAATAGGCTTAGAAAATTTTTAAGGACATTTTTCTAATTTATTCCACATTCTTTTTCATTCCACCTTTCTGATATGGAATTTAGAGATATCACTATTATTTCAAATTTCAGTTTTGATGCAAGAACAAGGCATGGTATACTTCTATTACAAAATTTTTGACAAACTGAATGTATTTAAACAACTTATTTAACAAGTCTTGTTACAGGTGTGTGTGTCATCAATCCTTTTCAACTTCACAATGTAGTTAATCTGGGAGTTTTCAGATCGCGATCAAAGTCCCATATGCTTGTTTTTCATATTGATCTCCACTAATGTAGGTTAATTCAACCTTCAAAAATCAATGAGGTCTTTCGAAGCTTGTAATGTTGGGCTTAGTAATTGAGTAGATAATTGAAAATTTTAGTTGTAAATTACCCGCTTCCATCTTCACTCTTCATTGTCAGCTTCTCCAACTTTCTTCCTTTTTCTTTCTTTGCCTTCTTTCTCGATTTTACTCAATCTTAGCCCGATTCCTCTTTTGAATTCTTTTACATGGAATTTCAACTTCCATATGTGTACTTTATTCAAAGTGTATCTTGCTTCTTAACTCCTTTGCTTTTATTTCTCTAAGATTCGGGAATAGCGTAAATGTTTCATCTTCTTAAAGCTTTCTATTACTCTTAGAGAACTTCAATAGCAACTCCATACCGCTGGCATAGGGTGCTAGGTGTTAAAACACCCTCACGAGCTTAATTGTTCAAGAGAAATAGGCCACAAGACAAAACTTATTCTTGTTTCACTAGCTTCTCGCTCTTTACTTCTTCAACCCCTTCTTGTCAAAACTGGAATATTATTCCCCCAAACTGTTTTCTTCCTTTTATACTAAACTTTTCTTCAACTAGAACCTGGATAATGTGCTCTTTGCATCGCAGTTTATTGCAAGGAAGGGAATTTCCACAATTGTTGTTTATTGAAGAAATAAGGCTTATTCGCTCAAATCAGAACTAGAGAATATGCTTAAGCATATTTCAGGGTAGGCTTGCAAAGGTTCAAGCTGCCAAGGATGGCCTCGCGATTTCTGCTATTGTTCTCACTAGAATTTCGCTCAATCAATAATCAAACAAGTTCTAGGACCTGGTGGACTCTAAATCGAATTCCCTAAGATGTTCCTAATTCCCGTCAAGTTTCATGTTCATGGACCAATGTGTATTATTTCTTTAAGACTCAGATTTCCTATTCACTCGTATACCTTACATTATTTTAAATGTAAGTGATTTGTTCTATCAAGAATAACCACTCTTCCAATTTTGCAACTAAACCGAATCTAAACACAAGAATACTCCTAATTCCAGCTTTCTTTTTATCTTATGCCCCATTTTGCAATTACTCAATTCGTTTATCTCCAGTCAAAATACTTCAACTAGTTCGCCAGATATGATATTTCAAAGATTTTCATTCTCAATCCAAATCCCCAACGCCATCTTTCTCCAACAAAGCCCACTGTTAAGCAAATCACAAGCCAACCCAGCAAAGCAAACATTTCCTTCTCTTTTCACTCCTCAGAAGTCTTATTCATGATGATTTAGTTCACTTGTATTAAAACAAACAAACCAGCCAAAACATATACTGGGCCGGATAAAAATCGACGGTAAGGTCTGGTTTTTCTCAGGAGGAGTTAGCGCGATGCGCGCTTGGGGGAACTGCATCGCGGTGGCCGTTCAGGATTGAATTTAGACGTACTTCACTCAGCCTTCCTTTTCCGACAGCCTTCCTCGATCCGCCGGCGACCACCGCCTGTAGATCAATCTTTGCCCGGTCACCGCTCGCGTTCGCAACGCAGTTCGCCGCGGCGCCCATTCGGGCCGCGCGTATCTCCAAAAATCTCGAAAGACCAGCAGCAATCGTGTCCAGCCCTGCCGCAACCTTCTTCCAAAGCGCAATCTCGGTCACTATTCAGCACCCTGATCTTCCATCCTTCATCCCTCTCAAATCCCGAACACATTTCATCGTGGCAGTGAACCATCCTCGATCCCCAGCCCTACCAGCTGATTCGAACCTTTCCTTTATGAGTTTTAAGAGTTGAGAATCACGATCATAGTGATTGTTGTAGAATGATTCATGGCTTAGCTTTAATTTCTTCAGTAGATCTTGATCTCTTTCCTCCATTTCCTTTTGCTGCTCTAGGATCTTTTTCATCTGCTCCTCCTTTCTACTCATCTCTTCTTCCCATTGTTGATCTCTTATTTTCATCTCAGCTTCATGTACTGATTAGTGCCCAAAAAGTGATGTTTTGAGCCCTATTCAAGATAGGTTTTGAGTGCTTTTTGCGCACTAATCATATCGTTAAATGATTAAGATGTGTTGAGATCATAGTACCTGCCCGGTACCATTTTCCGAGTTGTTTTGGTGATTTTGCGAGGTCTTTGCATTACCCTCGGCCATTATGTTCAAGTTTGATGACAAGTTGTGTCTTTTGAATCTGGAGGTTTTACAATGTTTTCCAACCATAAAAAATGAAGGAATGTGAAGTGGATTTTGAAGGAAGAGAGGATGATTGGGATCTGAATGGTAATTTTTGCAGGCCTTGATAAATGAAAGCGAGGAATTTTAAGCTATGATTGCAAAGAATTTAAGCTAGGATTAATTTGTAATCATAAGCGAATTTACTTGATCTAGCAAAATTGAAATTTAGCTGGCTGCGAAATAAAGCGTGATATGAGAATTTCTTGATTTATTATCTCGTAAGGCCCCAGCTAGGCTAAAGCGAAATTTCACTAGGCTAGCGAAATTTTGGATTATCTCTAGAAATTCCCGCATAGCGAAAATTCACCTTTTTGTGATTTTGGTATTCTTGATCCCCCAAGCAGCCAGTTTCTTTGGTGTATTACCATTTGACCCTTGTGTAATTTCATATTTTAGAGTATTTAACGTATTTCACACTTTGGTGATGTATATAAACCCGGCACACTTGTAACCTAAACAGCTTTTATTTTCATCTGAGTTTCCATGACTTTCATTTTAGGGGTTTTACACTCCTCTTCTCTCTCCTCTTTCTTTCATTTCGGTGCCAACATTCCCATGAGAATGATATCCAAGGGATGGCATTAAGCCTCTTAGCCCATGAAGAAGGGAGGTGCCTATAGCTCGGCTTTGGGGTTGCTGCGAGGTTGTCCTCATGGCACAAATGATCAGTCTTGTGTTGTAGTTCCATACCATTCCAGTCTAGGGTTAATGCCATTTAATGTTTGTTCCTTTGGTCAATACTTGCCATGCTTTGAGTTGATGCATGTAATGATTAGATACCATGATATCCTTTAGATGTCATTGAGTATTGCTTTGAAATGAGGTTAAATGCTTTGGGGTTTTCGCCCAGATGGGCCCCTTGCAGATCTTAGTACTTGGTTTTGACTCAAGCTAATGGAGTGGTTTTTGAGGTTGGTTTTATAGCTAAACAAGAACTGGTTTTGGCTTTTATTGCATGTCATTTTCTAATGAAATAACCCGAGGACACTTATATGTATGTTATCAAGCTAGTGACCCCGAGCGTAAGTTACCATTTCACTTTCGGCTCGCCTTCTGATCAACGGTGAACAACCAACCTCCCTTGTTTTTAACAAAATCCGAAATCAAACTAAGCCTCACCCGATTTCAAACAACTGATGCAAGTCATTCGTGGGATATTATCCAGTGTTCGATACTGAACCGCTATCTTTGGGTGCTTGACTCGACGATGGAAAATTTATAGGAAATAAATTTTATTAGATTAAAGCTCACTCATAGTAGCGAATCAAATGATATCTTCTCTTCTATTCATCTCTTCTGATGTTGGTCCCTTCTCTTCAATTCTTTTTTCATAAACCTCTTCTACGAACTTTTGCTGGAGGTTCCATTTCTCTTCTCTTTCTTCCATGCTCTTAAGATTGGCCGAGCATTTCCATTACCCAGTTATTGCCACAGGCTCCCTAGAGCTTTGCAGGGTTCTCTGAAACCTCTTGTTCCTTATTGGGAGAGCTAGCGGTGGAGTTGAGAAATCTACAGGCTTATCTTCTTATCTCTATCCTCTATGAAACATAAAGTATTCCCCTTCTTGATGCTTCTATGTTTCTTCTTCTTGCTCTACCCACTAGAAAGATTGTCTTCTTCTTGTATTTTCATTTCATCCCATGAATCTTGTTTCCTCTATGACCCACTTTCTGCAGTTCTTTGTTGCTTTCTTACTCTGGCTTCGAGGTGAGTGGTGAAATTTTAGGGCGTTCTTCTTCTTATTCCCGTTCCCTTCTTTGACCTAATGTAGCCTTGTGATGGTTGTTGCGTGAGGATCAATCCCATTTATTACCTCCATGGTACCTCATTGTATAAATTTTCAATAGCCCCATTCAGCACATCAATCTTGTACCCGCCCGGGTATGGCATAGAAGGATTGGCTGCTTGTTCTCTATGTGGGCGTGCTTGGTAGGGACCATAACAGGAGGATAAATGGAACCACACCTTTGCCTCTCTTGCTCAAATCTCCCACCTTTCAGTCTTTTGCTCTCCTTTTCCTTTCTTCCCACTTGCCCTTTCTGGTTTTGTTAATTTTCTGCAAACTTCTCACGGTTGGGTTGTTCTATAAACTTCTTGAATTTTATCCATTTTCTGTCCTTCCATCATACAACTCATTATTAGTCTTGGCTCCATGGGCGCAGGACTCCTCCTGACCATAAGCGGAGTTCTCTTTCCATATAACGGTTAGGTAAATTCTCTGGCCATTCTTGCATGAACTTTTATGTTTACGAATTCTCCCCACCATCTTTGCTCTGTCGATTCCTTGATGAGATGAGTTGGCAAACCTCTTTCTCTCTGAATCCCTTTCGGCCTTAGTGCTTTTTCAGACGGAAAGCTTCCTTAAGACGAACTTCGTCTTATACTTCTTCTTCTTGCTGCCTTTCTTTTCCCTTCTTCCTCTGTTGCTTTGTAACTGGTTGAACTTAAGTTGTTCAGATGGCACAATTCCCCTTCCCGGGTTCCGGATAGACTTCCTTGATCTGTGCTCTCCTCCATGATTTCGCTCGGTTGGGATGAGGTTGAAAGATTCGGCCATTAAATGAAATCGGAAGGTTTTAGGAAGAAGTTTGGATTTAGAGGTTTGAATTGAGGAACTAGAGAATATGCGAAGATGAAAGGTTGTATTTGTGAAGGGAGATGGTAGTGGAGGTTTTCTCAAGTTCTGGTCAAATTATTATATTTAGGCTCTTTATTACTTCATTTATTTGTGCTTGTCGCGACTTTAATTTCAGGCTGCTATTGTGTGCTATCATTAAATTTAGGGCAAATTTAAAAGTTGCTCGGTGCTTATCTTGTCTCTTATGTCGCTAGCCCCATTCTTGTTTGTCGCGACATATAGTAAGTGAGACGATTATCATCATTTTATGACATGTTCGATAGTTGAAGGTTATCCGACCCTGCCACTCTTTTGAAGGAATGGTTCTTGTCAGCGACCTTGAAGATTCAGATCCACTGACCTCAGCTTATGTCGCGACGCAGCCGCATATTCTTCTTTAGTACGACTAAGTTCTGACCCTCAACCTGTCAGCGACCTCGATTCTGTCGTGACATAAAAATCGAAATCGTGACTTGTCTGCTACCCTAAATTTGATGATCGGACATCTTTTTCATTCCTTATTAATTTGCACATTCTAGCATCCATTTAATCATTCCCACATAGCAATTCAAAAAATGCATTCTATTCGATTTTCCACCGAGATTTATGTGGGGAGAAAGTGCCTCCCTTTTAGAGTTGCTACGTCGCGAGTCTTTGGGTTGTCCTGGAGTTTTGTTCCTTCGGCAGGCCCTTTTGATTCTTCATCTGCATGTTAACAATTCCAAAAGGATTAAATTAATTTAGTATTAAGCTAACCAACTTCTAACAAATCATGGTAGAACTAAAAAAATTTTCAAAAGCGTGTAATAATAAAAAGAAATTGAAGTCTAGTAAAGAAACTAAAAAAATCTATATGGGTTGCCTCATAGACTGCTCCATTTGAGTCTTTAAATGGACCTTCTTTGTTTTAAGTTTCTCTCTTCGATTCACAGTGGAGTTCTTAACATTCTTCACCACTTACGAGATAGTGTTTGATCTTTGCCATTCTTTGAATTCTTCCCGTATCAGTCTGAAGTCTTCTTGCTCAAGATAGTACTTGACACCATTGTATATAGTCCCTCCATTTGATTGACTTCTGGAAATAATCTTTAATCTGAGTTAAGCAATGAACTTGATCCCTACTCTGAACTCTTTTATAGAATCCTTTGATCATGCCATTTCTTTGTCTTGTCATATCTTTCTAGCATTTTTATCACCAAACGTTTCAGTTCTTCAATTCATTCAATTGGAGAGTCTCTCTCTTCCTTTGCGATTTTGAAATCGAAGTTGTTTGTTGATGGCCCACGTGGCTGTATTTCAGTCAAGAAAGTGACATAGTTTCAAAAGACAAGTACGCCTTAGGGACATTCAATGGGAGTTTCGCTGATCCTGTATGCCCATAATGCATCATCAGCTTAAAGACCAATCTACTAGAACTGATCTTTTCGAATTTTCTTTACTATTTCTCTGTTGAAAATTTCAGCTTGCCTATTTGTTTGAGGATGATAAGCGAAGCTCATGTATGTTTGATACAAATGTCTTGCTCATGAGTTTGTCAAACACCTTATTTTCAAAATAGCTTCCCTCATCCCACTAATTATAGTTTTGGGTGTCCCCAGATACAAGTATTTCTTTGTAAAAACCCCCTGTTGTATTGGCATCATTCTTAGAGATATTCACCCTTCTATTTTGATACATAATCCACAGTTAGGAGTATATATATTTTCCGTAAATGGAAAAGGCCCCGTAAATCAATTCCCCCATACATCAAACAATTTACCACCGGGATACCTTGCGGGGCATCTCATACCTAATCTTGATATTTCCCATTCTTTGGCATTGATCCTGACTTTACCCATTCAGCGAGTCTTTAAAATTGTAGACGATAAATCTGTACAGAGAATTTTGTAGGTTATTTTATCTCACGTAAAGTGTCCTCCATAAGTGATGCATGACATTCTTGTAAAATCTTGCTTTGCTCACTTTGCAGTGCATCTCGCCCATAATCCAGTCAGCTCTTTAAACAAATATGGATCATCCCGGATCTTAGTACCTCTTCATCGATCCTCTTTTTCTCTGTGGTAGGCTGAATTACAGTGTATAATTCCACAAGCTAAGAAATTCACAATATCCCAACATACCGGGGTGATTGGGTGTGACTAAATAAGCACTCATACAGAAAAATTTTCTATTTCTCTTCTTTTTCTTGTACAGTGGGTTCCTCTCCTCTTGACAGTGATCGACTATCAGTATCCTTGCCCTTCTTATCCTTAATTTCTAAATCAAATTCACCCTTAATAATACCTGATCAATCTCTTGGCTTTGCTTCCTTCTTTGCCATTTAAATATTTAATTCTTTGCACATGATTAGTATTAATATATGACAGGACCCCAAAATATATGCTTTGAATTTTCACATGCAAACACTATTGCGACATCTCCTTTTGATAGTAAGAATAGTTTTCTTGTCAAACTATTAAAGGTTTTGCTAGCATAGTAGATGGCCTTGAACACTTTTCATCTTCTGTCCCAATACGGCTCCATTTACCAAAATCAAAACCACCACGTGATCTCGAAATTCTTTGTTCAAATCGGTTTTGCCAAACGATGGGAGCTTTCCTAATCTAGTTTGATTTCTTCAAATGCTTTATAGCGAAATTCATCAAAATAAAAACTTACTATCTTTCTCTGGCAATGCGCACTAGTGGTCTATAATTTGAAAATCTCTGATAAATCTTCTATAAAATCAACAATATGTCTAAGAAACTTGATCCTTAAAAGCGTGAATAGGTGGCATTAAGTCTCTTATAATTAGAGCGCGCTGTCTACTTCAAGCCCTCTTTGCATAAACCATAATGCCCAAGACAATCCCTTTGTAACCATAAAATAGCATTTTCCAATTGAGCTAGATTTTTTTGTCTTTGCACCTTTAAATCTTATCCCACACAGGGTTATCTTGAACATCATTCATTTGGATCCATACGATAAAATCATCCATGAAGGTCTCCATAACTATTACGCTAGATCGAAAATATAGACATAAATTGCATCTTTGGAAGAGTACTTTTGAGGCTTCCACGGTCAAATGGCATTCTTAAAAACAAAAAAGTACCAAATGGAGGCATGTAAAGTGGTTTTCTCTGATCTTCAGTGCAATGGCATTAGTTATATCCAGAGTATCCATCAAGAAAA
Organism: Tetrastigma voinierianum; assembly: GCA_016808115.1. Taxonomy (NCBI): domain Eukaryota; kingdom Viridiplantae; phylum Streptophyta; class Magnoliopsida; order Vitales; family Vitaceae; genus Tetrastigma; species Tetrastigma voinierianum. Next base: position 268,752 of record JAEQBH010007621.1, read on the forward strand.
CAAAAATGAGGTGTCTATTTTTGACCTATCCGACATTTGATGATGAAAGGTAGGAAAACAGTCCTTCACCCAGTTTTAGATATTCAATTTTTGTAATCGATACAAACCCTCCATCATCCGCAGTTCTTGTAGGGAATAAGTTCATTCTTTCATTTAAATTCACGTTGAATCCACCTTTCTTGGAACACATATCTTTAATTAATACCCCAAAAAGTGCTATTTTGAGCCCTATTCAAAGATAGGTTTGAGTGCTTTGCGTACTAATCATATCAATTAGGCCAATTAGCGTGAGTAGAGTCCACTTAGTACCCGCTGATGCCATTTCGAGGTTTGTTTTTTGGTAATTTTCGCGGTCTTTGCGTGCCTCAGCCATTTAGTTCAAATCGATGTTAAGATAGTACTATCTGAAGATTCACGATGTCATCAATATCAAAATGAAGGAAAATGGGATCGTTGGCAAAGGAGGATGCGATAGGCAATGCGGTAGGCGGGAGCAATGCTAGGAATTTCGCTATGATTGCGAAAATTTGGTGGATTGCGAAAATTCCGCCAATCATAGTGAAGAATTTGTAATCTAGCGAGTGAAATTTTAAGCTAAATTGTGAATTTAGCTATGTGATATATCTACTAGCGCGAGATTCTCCAATTTATTTATCTCACCTCAATTTGGCTAGCTAATGAGTTTCACGATTGATAGCGAAGTTTATCAGTTTGGCTATCTCTGTAAATTTCACTAGGCTAGCGAAATTTTAAGCTATCTTCAATGAAAGATTCCCCTGCATATCGAAATTGCTGCCCCTGTGATTTTGGAATTTTTGATGCCAAATGACACGTTTTGATTATATTCTGTTTAACCTTATGTAATTTCATATGTTAGGTATTTTGGTAGTTTCACACTTTGGGTTGTACTATATAAACCCCACAAACTTGTAACCCTAAAAAACTTTTCATTCAATACATTTTTCCCGCAGCTTTCATTTTAGGGTTCTATTTGCTCTCTTCTCTCTCCTCTTTCTTTCATTTTCTTGGCTGCCCAGACACCTCCTTGAGGATGTGGCTCAAAGGATGCTTGGCCTAAGCCTCATAACAAAGAAGGGTTGCTGAAAAAGCCGGTTTTAGAAGTCTTTGCAAGGTTTGTCCTCTTGTTTTAAATAATCTGAATTACTGCATTATGGTTCAGCCCTTCAAACTGGGTTTAATGCCATTAATATTTGTTCCTTTGGTCAATACTTGCCATGCTTTAAGTTCGATGCGCCATGTGCTGGGTCTGGCGATATCTATTTAGATGCCATTCACGAGCCATTGAAACCAGGTTGATTATAGGTTTTAAAGTGAATGGGACTTTGAATGCACTAATCTGCGTCTTGACTCAAATAGGAGTGGTTCCTAAGGTTGGTTTTATAAGCTAAACAAGATGGGTTTTGGCTTTATTCCGTAAATGTCACTTGCCATAATGGGAAGTGACGGGGACGCTACGTACCCCATGTTATCAAGCTAGTGACCTAAACCTTCAAGTTACCATTTCACCCTTACTTCGGCCATTCTGATTGAGTCGATCAAACAAACGACTTCCCAGCATTTTGAACTAAAAATCCGAAGTCGAACCAGCCTCATAATTTCCAGCCGTCTGAATCATTCCTTAGGATGAAAACCCGTCACGGGTGTTAGGCCTGGGCCGCTATCTGCGGTAGCTTGACTACGGCGGTGGGAGGAACTAAGGATACAAATATTGTTGATTAAGATCACGCTATGGTAGCCCCGCAAATCAAATGCGGCGCCGATATAGGGATGGTGCGAACTAATGTGATGAGTTGATGTGTACTTGTAATCCACATTACAAGTGTTGGTGACCTTTTAGACCCTTTTGAATTAGTGCAGGAATTTGCAGTTTCTTCACTTTGCGATTCTTTACTGTTTTATTTCTTCTTGTCCAGTTTTATTACTTAACATGACCTTTTTTGGCAAGTCTGTTGTGTTCTTTGCTCGTCTCATTTTGTGTAACGGTGTTTATCATTAACGGATAGAGGATTCAGGCGGATTACCAAGAATGAGTACACCATTGAACAAAGTTATGAAATCAGTGTACATAGTGAAAATATGGAACCTCTGCCTATCTTGAGCGACAAAGTCGGTGAATTTTGATTAATCCGGCGACACAATTGATAAGGACCATATACACCTCTGGAAGTTATTGCTCCTTCACCGCATCATACCTCTGCTAAAGATGTAGCGGTGAGACCACCCCAGTTCTTGCTTCACACATTTCAAGGTATGAAATGAAAATCCATATTCACACATCGAGTTTTGAGGAGGTATACCTTTACTTTTAGGAAGGTATAACAGGCAACTAGTTTGCTCGAGTTGAAAGCATCTCGTGACATTTGAAAGACAAGGCAAAAATTTGGCACAATTCAGCGAGGCGAGGGGCGGCTAGAAGTGGGCGATCTTCGCTGAATTTTGAAAAGTGCCAGTCTGACAAGACGAAAAAGGCATTTTGAGGCGGGATCTGCACTGCTCGACTTATGTGATGAAAGTTCTACCAATCTTTGGGAGAGATTCCTTAGATACCATCGGTGCTTGTCCATCATGGTTTAAACACTGGATATTAGTGAATCATTTCTATAATGGTATGTCCCTGCCATGAAACAATTGCTAGAAACCATGTGTAGAGTGATTTTAAAAGTAGCTTGGACCAGGCTATGGATTTCTTGAGTTTTGTGGCTGAAACTTCCCAAGGGGTTGGGATAGTAGGGCAGGAAAGTGGAAAATTAAACCTTAGCACACCAAAGGGAAGATTTATACATATCGGAGGACATGGAAGTAAGACGAAATCTCGACCCTAGCTAGGAAGGTGGAGGCTGAGGTGGGAGAGCTGAAGGAAAGGCTCCAGCAGGTGCGACGGTGGCGGCTGCTGCAGGACAACCGGTACAGTTGTCAACCTTTGCCAGATCAGGGGAGAACATCATCCATGTGCCTTGTTGAAGAGATTTGATGTCAAGGAAATATCTGAAAATGTTGTGGGTCGATACAGGCCTGGCCTAATGCCTGGCGTATGGTAATACCTGATTCAGTTGGAAAAAAATCCACCACAACCTCCTGTGACCTAATCCCACCTTTATGTGCCTTTGGTGCCAAACACGGTTGGTTTCTCATCTCAACCACAACCACCACCATCCTCATCTCTTTGTGGAACAGAAGGCCATATTAAAGAAACTTGAGGCAGGGTGGTAGGTAGCTGTGGAAGACAAAAGGGACCAGTCACACAGGTGGCCTGAAAAGTTGACCTTTGTAAGTACCTTTGAACAAGAGAGAATAGATGGGCGAGGCAATCTTAATGAGAAGATAGACCTTTGCGATGTTCAATCACAAAGATCAACAATGTCGGAGGTACATGGAGAGGAAGGTTCCCTTCCCAAACAACGCCAAATCGAGAAGGAGTCCGGCAGAGGTAAGTTCATCAGTGAGTCAGGAATGGATGGTGAAACTATAATCTCTCGAGTGGAAGAGAAATAGAGCAACCAGTGTAGGAATTTGTTGAAGAGCATGCAGGGACGGAAAGTGAGCTGAGGAGAGTAATCATCGGTGGGGACTCGGTAGGCCTTTGCGTGCCTTGCCCAGTTTCCCCGGGCCTTTAAGTAAAGCATCTAACGAGCCCGACATCTGGAAGTCTAAAGGCGGTGAAATTGACATACCCTTTGGATATCATCAACAGAGTCTGCCTATACAAAGTTTTTGAAGGACCTTTGTACAATCAAAAGGGGTTGGGTATTGAGAAAGCCTTCACTGGCCCGAAACAGTCGATTGCCATAATCAAACGAACCGATCGAATAAGGATCAGGATCCCACAATTCGATCAACGCATTGGAGGGACTTGCATAGACAAGGCATTGCTCGATTTAGGCAAGTGTAAACTGCTTCTTAGTACTTTCGGTGTATAGCGATTGGGTTAGAACTCTAAACTGACTGACATCCCCTTTGTCATTGGGCGTGAATCCATTAAGATTCTAAGGGAATAGTTGAGGATCTATTAGTCGAGGTAGACAATTCTACTACCCGATAGACTTTGTAGTGCCAATCACAGAACCAATAGCAAGTGAGCTTGATCGTATGCCAATTATCCTGGGAGAGCCATTTTTGTACTTTGCGATGCAATCATCAATGCGAAATGGATTCATCTGACTACGTTTGGAAACATGACATTTGGGTTTCGACATTTTTCGCCGAGCCACAACTGCGACCAGGTGGAGGGTGATGAGGAAGAAAGAGTAAGTCTACTCGGATGGTCATAATGTAGGGAAGCCAAATGTCCTTAAATTGCAGAATTGGTCTTGAGGTGAAGCAATTGTTTGGGGTGCCACTTCGGAACTTTCCACTGCAAAGGGTGGTGAAGCTCAAAGAAATCCTTGATGAGAAAGAAAAAATCAACAATGAAATTAAGCATTAGGGCGCTCATCGAGCTGCAGAAGGTTGAGGCTCCTCTTTGACCCTCCCATGCTGATAAATGAATGAATTTGGGCTGGTTTGGTGTTCTCTAAACCAAATTGCAGCTCGATAATTTATGGATTTTGTTTTAAATTAGTCGATTTTCAATTTTAGGCTAATCTTAGTGGTTTTCCGTTTATGACTTTCCTTTAAGTAGCATAAGTTAATATTATTTTTATTTTCCTTTTTATTATTACAGGTTTAATTATTTTTTGTTCTCTTTAGTGTTGTTTTTATGGTCTAATTAAATATTTTTTTTATTCACGGAGAGCAGTTTTGAGTGCAATTTACTTTATAATAGCGAAATCGACCTGAATGACCCATCGGCTCCCCTTAAGCTCTATTTAAACAAGGGAGACGAAGAACCATTTCTATTCCCCTCCCCCAGTAGTCCTCCAGGCCTCCAGTGGCGCGCCCTATTGAGCCAGTTGCACCGTCACTACTTGCCTTACATTTGCCCATGACCCGCTGCGACGTGAGCCAGCTTTGTCTGTAGCCTCTGTCCCTGACCAGTTTTGTCCGCGCCACCATGCGCCTTATGTTTTCAACCGTGCCCTAACCCAGCCCTAGATCTACGCGCCGCAGGCACATTACCAACCGAGTTCACCACAGGTCGGTCATTAGCTATTCCCACACGATGCCTTTGCCACTGTGCCCTTGGTCGGTTAATTTTGGTTGAATTCGGTGGTCTCATTAACATCAGGCCTGTGCCTTTCCCGCTACCGCCCTGCCTCCCGAGTCCCATTAAGATTTAGCCATAGTCGCACCGGTGAGTCGCTAGGCCGAGTCGAGTTCGGCACTCCGGCGAGGCGAACTCAAGTTCAGCTCGTCGAAGCGATTTGAAAGAGCCTCGGGGTTCGGGAAGACCGGGCCGGATGGGGACCCCGGGCCTTCTCACCAATGCCTCGCCGGAGATCGGGGAGGCAGGCCCTCCAGAGGGCTCATTACATCGGGCCCGAGGAGTCTTCGGCATCGGCCGAAGCCATGCAGATCCGGCCCTGTGGAGGCCCCATCATTACCTGGTGCTCCTTTAGCCCGAGATCGAGCTGACCTCTTTACGGGGACCCCCCGTTAGAGCGTCAGACTCACGCCGGAGATTTCCATGGAGATCGTATTACGGCGTCCAGCAGACTTGGCCCAGTCAGGTTCGAGATTCCATGCATTTAGTGGAGCATTACTCTCTTCTGCGTTTATGTGCGGTAGTTCTCTTATCCCCGGGTGGGTGCGGTTTCTACCATTCTATGACCTCGGGGGCTTTGAGTTCGTTAACGGACTCAGATTCGGTATTGATGATCGCTGGAGAACTCGTGTTTTGCCAGTGACATTGGGCTGGCGTGCGAGGCGGTCTGAAGTTGTCGAGGCGGCCTCGGTAGGCTCGGAGAGATGGTGCATTGTCTCGCTGAGACACTCTGCGGGCCCGATTACTCTTCGGTGGCTCCGCCCCCCGGATCTTGCTGTGGTGTGCTGCCGGGACCGGCCCTCTTCCGTACGGCTCGTCTGGGTGGGGGGCCCATTCTCGAGGCTCGGCTGCCGGATAACCGGAGGGGATTAAGTTCCAGTCCCTACGAGTTAGTGATGGTAACCTTGCTACATTTTGAAGATAAGGTCCCCGTGAGGACACCGCTCGGCGAGTATACCCTTAGCGATACCGACTTTTGGGCGGGTCTTGGAGCACTTGGGCTTCCGGGGCCGCTGTCGAGAGGAGGGATCGGGATGCCTGGTCATCTTTGGAGCGAGCCATGGTGATGCTGTTCTTTTCTCCTCAGCGGCCCAGGACCGGGTCTCTGGGATGAGGCAGAGGATTCCCCGGAGGAGAATGATGCCTCCCAGAGTGAGATGGAAGGAGTCGAGCGGATATCTCCTCCATCTCCTTCTCCTGCTTGACCCACGACCTAACAGCCTCCCAGCCCACATCATATACATCTGACATTCAGATCGTTCATTGTCGATTGCTGGGGGGAGATAGCAGGTGTTATGGATGCTGTCTGTTCATTAGCCTCTACTGACGTGATGGACCGAGTTGACTCAATGAGACCACTTTAGAAGCGGTGTCATACCATGCTCGACGAGATCATGGAGTCTGCCTCGGTCTCGCGCATGTTCCGACCATGCAGATCAGGCGTGATAGGAGCGTGGCCTCATAGGAGCATGCTGGCCACGCAGACTCGGATCCTCACCGCTGCAGGGTGTGAGTGGTCACCTCCTGCCTCTAACACCTATCCTGCATGTATGCTCTGCGGGAAAAAGTTAAGTAGAATGTCTTCCGATATATTTATTATTAATATAATTTTCAAGCGATTATCATTTGCACTTTACTAATTTTTGTTTAGGATTCATGTATTGATAGTGGCGTTGATATTTTGTATATTTAGCTATGTTTCTTGTATTAATACATTTGGTTATATCCAAAAGCTTTATCCTTATTCTGATTTAATGCAACTACAGTATTTGGTATCTTCCTTTGTATATCTCACTTTTGCTTTAATCTGAACAATTAGATTACCTTTAATTGAAACAGTTAGATTGTAGTGAATGATTAGATTGCTTTTAATTGAAAATTAGAAACCTTATTTAATACCTTAATGTTAGAACAATTCCATCATGTAATTAGTTTTTTGGTCAATTGAGATTTTTAAAGTAATTCAAGCAGACATTCCCCCTTTAGCTAATTCACACCTTGCACCAGTTATTGCAATAAGGTGTGAGGTATGTACCTCAACCTTTCACTTTGCAAGCCATTGTGGAAGCGTTGTGAATATAATGGGTTAGCATTACCTATGTATGGAAGGCCGATGTAGTCTTCCAAGGAAAGAAAAAGCGAAAAGAAATTAAAAATAAGCCCAGTATTTGTATGAAACAACTGATAAAGTTAGTGAGGTATCTTTTCAGCGATACTGACCTGGTTTGATTAGGTCTTGGAAACACATTGTTGATTTTGTGGATGGATGGTGGGTTTGCACGTGTCGTATGTGCTTAATTCTCGAAGTCATTCGAGTCGGTGAAGCACCTGCGGGTTTGTCAAGTCCAGTGATCCTTTTAACATTCATATGTAGTGGTTGGGTCATCGGTGGACCCCTTTACGGACTTTGGTGAGTGGGACACCCAGCGTACCGCCTGAATTTAAGTCAAATAAAGAAATAAGGTGTAGCTAATCCATTTGGGTTGGTGACGGTTTAAGGCCATAGCGTGCTTCAGGTTAGGGTGAAGACCGGCTTTTGCAATTTATTGGCTTTCAAGATTAGTTCTGCCAGACAAATTAGATTTGGTGGAAATTCCGGTTGATTTCAGCGAAATTGGCATTGCCCTAAAACTTGTTCTTATAGTTTTGTTCTCTGTAGTTTGAAACGAGATTATGCAATTATTTCATTTAAAGTAATGACTATCTATACCTTACACTTTTGCTTAAAAATCCTGTTACAGCCCATTGTGTTTTAGCATTGCTAAGGGACTAGCAACGTGTCTCGGTTGGGGGTGTAGTTAGTACCGAAAAGAGTGCTGGCATTACAGTACATTCAGATAGGTTTTGGTCTTTTCGCGCACTAATGATATCTCAGTTAATTGATTAACGGTAGGTCATAGTACGCGATGCTATTTACGGAGTTTTAACACGCTGGTAATTTGCGGTCTTTGGTACTACTCGACCATTTAGTTCCGTCTTTATTTAAAGATGTAACGCTGTCTTTGAGAAAAATTCTGCGATGTCATCAGCCACAAAATGAAATACAGGATCAGATCAAGCGAAAAGAGGAATCGATGACAATCTGAGTGCTGGCGAGAGCAATCGATTTGTATGATTTCGAAAATTGGCTGGAAATTCGCGAAAATTTACGCAATCATAGCGAGAATTTATCGCGAGAGTGAAATGCTATTCGCATTTCTTCATAAATTCTTCCTAGCGAAAATTCTCGATTTAGGCTATCTCTGGGGCCCACAGCTGAGCTAAGCAATTTAGCTATCTGACGAAATTCATGATGATAACAAGATTTCTCCGTTTGCTATCTCTTTGTAAAATTTCTCTAGGCTAGCCAATTCCCACATAATGAAGTCTTTACCTGCTGGTTTGGATTTTTATTTTCTTGTGACTAGTTTTGGTGTCTTTCTGTTTTAGCCCTTATGCTGTAATTTCATATATTAGGTATTTTGGTAGTTTCACCTTTGGGTTCCTTTACTTATAAGCCCCCACTAGACTTGGCCTAGCCTTTAAATTTCTTCACCTTTCATGTTTCTTTGGTTCTATTTGGCATCTCTTCTCTCTCTCTCCTTACTTCATTTTCTTGGGCGCAGACACCATACATAGAGGATGACAACTCAAAAGGATGGCAGCTCAATCTCCTCTTATATGAAGAGGAAGGGTTGCTAGCACAACCTTAGTTTTAGAGCTCTATGAGTCTCCTCTTGTTTTTTAATGTCCCGAATCTTGCATTTTATGTAGTTCCATCATTCAAACTGGGTTTAAATACCCACTTAATGTTGCTTCTTTAGGTGTTTTCACCTTCTTTGGGTTCGAATTACCTTTGTGTACAGATATATGATATCCTTTAGATGCCATTCTTGAGCCATTGAAATGAAGGTTAGTGCTGAGTTTTAAACTGAATGGGACTTTGGATACTAAATACCCATCTTGACTCAATAAGGTGTGTAGGTTCTAGGGATTTAGGTTTTATAGCTAACAAAGATCTAGTTTTGTAACAGCTATGTCATACCATAATGCGAGAAATGGCAGGAACACTTCATTACCCCCATGTTATCAAGCTAGTGACTTCTGACAGTACAAGGTTATTCCCCATTTCACACTTCACTTTCAGCCATCGATTAGTGGTAACAAACATTCCCTTATTTGAACGTGAATCAATCCAGGAACCCAAAATCCTCACCCATTTTGACAATTTGCAGTCTCATGGGATGAAGCCCCACTCCGTGTTCGACCTGAAGTAGCTATTTATGACAAGCTTATTTCGGCAGTAGGAGAACTAGGATACAAATATTGTGATTCGAATCTGCCTAGTAACATGAGATGTCATTTGAAGCTTACTAATAGCGTCACGATCTAGCATATATAAAACCTGCATTTAACCATTTGAACTTCTTTACATTAGCTTCTTTCCCATATTTGTAGTTCTAACCTCTTTACGATGCTCAACGAGTTTTACGCTATCTCAGCAATCTTTTATTCTTTTCTATTAAGGCTAAATACTAGATCTTCAATTAAGCCAAAACAATATTCATGTATTTTCGAAATTACCCAGCAACCATTTCTTAAACTGTTCGATGCGGCTGATGTGAGTAACTAGTTTTCTCACCTGGCTCTAAAAACTCATATTTTCTTTCCAAATATTTGGGCAACTCCTTCAAGTATTATTCTTATACCAAGCATAGTTTCCTGCCCACATGATTTTAACATTTAAATTTGCTACTCCTTCTGTCTTATTTTCTATTATATAGGCTGTTTCATTTATTAAAACAGAATTTGAAGGTAAGAACTACAATGAAACTCTCATTACTGAAAATTCATCATTCATTGATAGAGGTTTGAATGATACAATCAGAATTCACTTCATCTGTTAGACTCTGTCTTCTTACAGCCATGTTGCTCCCTATCCATTGGATGTTCAGAATCTATTAATAATGATATTGCTTCATTCCCGATAAGTGTCAGGTTCACCTTTACATCGTCAATCAAAGCTGACTCATTTGCTAAGAAAGATCTGACAGAACTTGGGGATCTTCCTCCATGTCCTGTATTAACAAATCATTTGGAAAATAATTCAATGCCAATGATATCTGACCTCTTAGTTTTGTGCAATTTGTCAATCAATACATATCATAAAAGTAATTCTTTGTTGAGTTATATGATTCCCAGACTAATCCCTCTGCTGCTTGATAGAGGCATCAAATTTATACTTGCTCCATAGTCATAAAGCTTTCTTGAACTCATTTCCTATGAAGAGAGATAATTGGCCCATCGAGTCTTTCATCTTTGGGAGCTTCTATTGGATAATGGCCTTTGCATGACATTCAAGTTCTTCTCTACCTCCTCGACTATCTTTCTTTTCTTGCTTAGCGCCTCTTTAGAAATTTTGCATAAAGGCATTTGGTAGAATCACCTGCAAATGGGATATTTATTTTCTGTTTTATGAAAGATCCAATTTCAGAAAATTGTTCTTCTCTTTTTTGACTTATGAGTCTCAATGGGAATGTGCTGAGAGCATAAACTAGTACTCTTCTTTTCTAGTCATTTCTTCCTTTTTCATCTATTCAATCTATTGTTCTTCTCTTCTTTCTTTAGGTCTCGTCTTTCTGCCTTATCTTAGTTTCTATTTGTCTTTCATTGCTGCTCCGTCCTTACACTTCTCAATTGAATTGTCATGCAGTCTTCAAGGACCACGGGGTGTCACTAGGAATGTTCCTTGTTACGATTATGAGCATGTCGAGGCTAATTGCCTACTTGTCTCTAACGATTTTTCGGTGAAGCCAACTAGCATTCTTACGAAACATCTTGTTATCGAACAAGTTCCAAATCCCGGATAGTTTCTAATCCATACAGATTGTAATAGCCTCTTGTTATCCCCCATGAGCTGCAGCATTTGATCCTCAAATGGTTAGGGTTCTCCTCGACCACCAGTATTCATTCGCCTCTACTTCATACTGCTGTGCTCTGGAACCTTGGTATTTCTTGATATCACTTATTGTCCACGCCTTGGGCCATGTAATGCCCCTCCACCATATGAGAAATTTTCATGGTTCTCGTCTTTGGATTGTAGTGTATGGGCAGGTTAGGATTTGGCTTGAAATGATAACTCCTTTGCTCGTTCACGTACTTAACCTCCTCAACACCATAAGAATCTTCTTCTGTTGGCACATCAACACTTCTTCTCATCAATTCTCTTTCTATTGCTTCTATTTCATGAAGCGGTGTGCATGCTCCTCTCTTGTTTGTCCATCACATGCATTATAGCATCCAACTTAGCCTCCATGGGCGTGTCGGCATCTTGCTCGACTCCATGACCCCTTTTCCTCTGCTACTACCTCTTAGAAAACTGGATGGAGCTTTCATGTACACATTTGCCGGGTCCTCTATTAGATCTCTTCTCTTGACACTTTTTCGCAGATGCTCCACGGCCTTAGTATCGATAATACCAGCGGATGTATCATTCGGAGCGTGATACACTATATCCATACGGGTCTTCAAAATTACATTCCATGCATTGGGCACCTCTTGAGGAATGTACGAGATCTTTCCTAAGCGACATCTGAGGCTCATCTTCCCCTTGTTGGAATACAATTATCTCTCTTCGTCTCTCTGATGTGAGAGATGGGGGAAAGAATCTGCCTAGATAAGCTTCTATCAACTCTTCCCATGTATCAACAGAACCGTAAGGTAACGATTCATACCATGTGGTTGCTAGGTTTCTCAAAGAAAATGGGAAAAGATGTGGTTTGTCACCTCACGGTCTCACAGGTTCCTTCCTTTATATTAGCCATCTTGAGAGAAATCTTCCCGGGTGCTCATTTGGTGCCCGATTGGGATGACCGATGGCCCAAATGTTCTTGAACCACCATTGTAATTAAAGGCTTTAGTTAAAATTGTTTCACATCACTGTAAATTTGTCACGATTGCGAGAATACTCTTCTTGAATAATAGGCCTCAGAAATCCTCCATTGTGTCGAGTAATGGGGGGGACTTAAGGCTAGCGTCTGTTTTTGTTTGGTCATGTCTCTCTTACGCCATAGCTGCATTTTACACTCTTTTTGTCTTTCTCTCTTCGCTCTGGCGTTCTCTCAATTCGGTGTCTTGGAGATGGTCGAATCCACAATTTCCTATGCATTAAAAGTTTTCTGAAATAAAGCATACTCATATTAATAGGATTAGTCAAACTGGCACAAATATTTTCAACATGGCTTGTTAAAATTAGTGACTAATGTAGTCCTTTGCTTGAAAAACTAATTTTGTTCTTTTTCTTAAAAATGTCCAAGTGGTATTTCCTTCTTTCATCAAGAATATTGATCTAATTAATTTTTTGATCCCAAACATGGCCTTAGCTTGTTAATTTGGACCGAAAGACATAATTTATGACACTATTACCCGAAGGACTATTGTCTAATCCCGACAATAATGCCATTAAACTTGTTGTTATATTTCTTTGCAATTATCTTACGATTAAACGGTTTCCTTAGAGTAGATAGATTTCTTTAAGTTTTGATCCATGATTAACGAGTGTACGGTCAGACAGTAATAAAGTGGATTTAAGTGAGATATCGATCCAGGAGATCTCGAGATTCTCCAATCAACTGCCTTGACTACTCCAAGCTCCATACCCTATTTGGATTATGATTTACAGGTGATATATCCCTAGCAACCTTGAAAATAATGAAAGAATAAAGATATGTAAGCTAGAACAAAATGAAATAATGCTTAAACTAAATAAAAAATTAAAGAACTAGGCCCGATCAGTTAGTTTTAAAGGAGCATTGAAAATACAAGCTGTTGTGAAACATCAATTCTACGAGACAACTTTGTAGCTTTTACTTCATGAACTTGATTTAGAATCTGTCTCAAGGAAGAAGGTAGTCCATGTGGATCTCTCATAATGACATATTTCATCATCTAATCTTCCTGTTTCTTTTCGAAGGCAGAGGATTAGATAACTACTTTTAATAAGGTTGCCTTGTTGCGGGTATTTTCTTTTTCAATACTTCATACGAACATGGGTACATAAACCTTATCTCCTAAGACATAGGCTAAAGGTTTACACTATCTTTAGTTTTCTCATCCCTCAAAAATTGGAGCAGTTCATTCTTTCCTTGATTAGATCCTTGCTAACGAGATTGTAGACTACTTTGATTCGAATCAGGCGAACTCTACTCATTTAATTGATAAGTCATTCCAACTCATTCTCGGTTTCAAGTGAAGAAGATTTATCGATTATAATTCCACAGGCTCATTAGATCCCAATATTAGGTTAAGTATACCCTTGAGAAATTGTTCAATACTCACCGAGATGCCTTCTCACAATATTCCACTCGAGGAGGGCCTCACAAAATCGAGCATGAAACAATCCTATTACAGGTATAGGACACTAATATTTGGATCGAAATACAACAATAAACAAAACCTGGCCTTGATTCGAGTAGAAGTTCGGGTAGATTACGATAGAATTTCATACGAAAAGAAAATTTCTAACAACGAGTAAATTCAGTTGGGTTTCTAAATTACTTCATTACACTAACGGTAGCTCCTTGATCAAAAGAACTCGCGGTCGAAACTAAGTTTGAATTCAAAATTTGTTTGGACTTCAAGCGAACGAACGATAATTTGAAAATAACATTACGCATTGACTTGAGCTTCAACAACTAACATCATATCGGAAATTCAAAGTAAATAACAATCTATAATCTAATCTAAAAATAACAGCAAAACAAAGAAAAAAGAAAAGAAAATTAAACTACCGACCATATTTGCAGGACTTATCTTTACGGCCTTGGCTTGCTTTCTTTCGATGCTGTTTGCGTGTTATATGGTTTGGAAGTTGGGCCCTAACTTCGATGCACCTATTTGTGGATTTCAAAATAACTGGCCCATTTGTTTGTTCATGTCGCGACTCCATTTTTTTGTCACGACCTTGACTTGATGTCGCGACCTCTCTTTCACATCGCGACTTCAACGTGCGCTTGTCGTTGTTACGATGTCGCGAGGCTTCTCTTTCACGTCGCCCTAAATCTTTACGCGTTATAACAATCTCTTTGAGGTCGCGACTTCAAATCTCGGTGACCGTTTTTACGTTAGTATGTCGCGAAGCTTTGCTGGTAGCTACTTGCATTTAACGCTGGATACGATATCGCGATTGCGTAGTGCGACCTTCTTTCTTTATAATTGATGTCACGACCACTGAATGACGTCGCGACTTCACCTTTCTGTATTATGAGCTCTTTTGAGGTCGCGGAAGCCTTTCTTTTGTCGTGACTTGTCTTCAGCATCTCTTGGATATGATGTCGCGACAGCTAAATGATGTCGCGACCTCGGGTTCTTCTGCGGTGATGTCGCGACTGCGGGGGCGTCGCGACCTTCTTCGATAGCGATGCTCGGCGACTACTAAGCGTGTGCAACCATAATACCTTGCGGTGATGTAGCGACTGCGAAGGGCGTCGCGACCTTCTTCTCATTAACTGATGTCGACTACTAGCGTGCCATAACCATAATACCTTCGCATTGATAGCCGACTGCGGGGGCGTCGCGACCTTCTTTCTTAGCGATGGCGACTACTAGCGATGTCACAACCGCAATACGCTACGGTGATGTAGCGACCTCACGAGGGCGTCGCGACATCTTCTGATTCAGTATTTGATATCTCTAGTTGTTCTAACTGTTGCGACCTCTATGTTCAGCCTCTTTGAAAATCTTTTGTCGCAACTTCTAATCAGTGTCATGACCTCCATGTCTACTGCTAAGCTTTCAATTCTGTCGCAACCTCGAAGTGGTGTCGCGACATCATGTCTGCTTCTTCATTAATTCTTGGTCGTCTGATTTGGAGTTTCTGTTGCGACCTTGGTGTTATTCTTCATTACTGTCAAGGTCGCGACATCAAGTCCTTTCTTTCAAAATTAGTTGCGACTTCTTTTTTTTTGGCAGGAAGTTTGTTCTTGTGTCTTTGTAGACGGCTCCTTATCGAGCCTCATGGTGGTGTCACGACATCATTTATCTCCTTTTGATTATTCGCGACATCATGATGATGTGTGAGACATGAACTCTTCATTTGGTACTTCTTTTAATCTAGACCAAGTCATTCTTTGTCTCAACTTCTTTCTTCAAGTCACGACTTCACTTGTTCATTCTTCAGTTTCTTCTTCAAAGCCAAATTTGTTCTGTCGACTTGAAATTCTTTGGAAGCGCTCTTCTGTCGCGACTTAATTTCCAGTTTGACTTCAATTTTGCTGCAGGCTGATTTCTTATGATTTTTGCTAAAATTTGATTTTCTCTTTGTATTTTCAAATTGGAATTTGATTCAGTGCTCAGTTTTTACGCAACAATTCAATGTTATTCTCATTATAAACTCAGAAAAAATGGATTAAAAATCTCATGAGTTTTTGGACTCATCACTAATCAAGGAGTATGACATGTGCTAGTCTGTCCGGATCAACAATGTCCAGTCTTGTTGATCCTATGACTAGGGATAATTTAGACACTAACATAATTGCACATGATAGGAATCTTATTATCATGATCCCATCATGATTTCCTTCATGTTATGTTATGTATCACGGACTTCATTAATTCGATTAAAGATCTATATCAATTCAATGTATGAATATCAAATTAACGAAGAAGCCTTTCATATTTAATAATATGTTGTCCGTACAATAAGTGCTAATGGTGATTGCCTTTAGAGCACTTCTCTAACATCATTGCCATTAGATACTTAATTGTTGCATGATCTGTATGCACTATGACATTAGATCCCAAAATGTATGGTCTGAATTTTTCACAAGCAAAGACCAATGGTAACATTTCTTTTTCTATTGTTGAGTAATTTTCTTGTGCCTCATTAAAGGTCTTGCTAGCATAATATATAGCTCTGAAAATATTTTTTGTTCTTTGCCCCAAAATTGCTCCCATTGCATAGTCACTAGCATCGCACATAATTTCAAAATCCTTGTTCCAGTCTAGTGTTGCCATGATTGGAGCTATTACCAATCTATCTTTTATCTCTTCAAATGTAGACTTGCATGCTTCATCAAATTCAAACTCTTTATCTTTCTCAAGCAGTATGCATAGTGGTCTTGCTATTTTGGAGAAATCTTTAATAAATCTCCTATAGAACCCTCCATGGCCCATAAAACTTTTGATTCCCTTTACTGTAGTGGGTGGCATCAGAGTCTTAATCACATAAATTTTGGCCTACTTCTTACCCTGCTACAAAAATTCTATGCCCCAATACAATTCCTTCTTTGAACGTAAAATGGCATTTCTCCCAATTAAGAGCCAGGTTTTTGTCTTTGCACCTCTTGAGTACAATTGCTAAATTCTATAAGCAATTCTCAAAACTGGAACCATACATAGAGAAGTCATCCATAAATATCTCTATAACCTCTTCTACCAAGTCTAAGAACATTGATATCATGCATCTCTGAAATGTGGCCAGAGCATTGCATAGTCCAAATGGCATCCTTATAAAGGCATAGGTGCCATAAGGACAGGTGAATGTAGTCTTCTCTTAGTCTTCAGGTGCTATGGCAATTTGGTTGTAGCCAGAATAGCCATCCAAGAAATAGTAATGAGGATGTCATGCCTGTAACACCCCTTTTTTTTCTAACAATTTAACTGTAGCTCTGATACCAAAATAAAATGTAACATCCTTTTTTTTTCTAACAATTTAACTGTAGCTCTGATATCAAAATAAATGTAAAGTCCAGTGCTACCAATACGAATACAAATACGTTTTTCTTTTTTTATATACTATATAATATATAATAATATGCATCAAAACATTTGCGGTAGGCCCATCATTTTTGGATAAATCCCATAATTATACAATATGGCATTATATGCCCTTTTCAATTAGATCATTTACAAAATATATCAGAGTTTTTAATATCAAAACATCTACAAAATAAAACCAAAGTTTATACAAAATGGTCAAATCCATTTCATGAATATATGGTCGATTCGCTTCCGACACCGCCGGGGCTTTGACGCTGACTCTAAATCAGATTCTTCCCTCATACCTCGTTTCCACTAACACCGGGCGATGACAAAAACAACGCACTAAGCATTTTCATGCTTAGTGGTTCCATACAATTCTCTCTTCATTTTAGTTTAAATCAATTCATCCAATGTTTATAAAATAATGCTTTTGTACATTTTTCCAAAGACCAATGTAGTACAATACATATGTATATATTCATCTCATTTACATTCAATTACAATTCATTGGTCATTTCAAGTTATGCAATAAATCATTCAAATCACCAATCATGCACTTTTCAATCTTATTACCATTTTGCCCTTATCGAATTTAACGTATGGTTTCAAGCACAGATAATGACCATTCCGCACTCTGCCCCGTCGATGCAAGCCAGTATAAAAACGATTTAATAACACAATACGGTCCCGCTGGGCTGCTAACTGGTTATTAAAAATCAATTTCGTAAACACTACCGATACTATCTCGCTGGGCTACGGATCGGAGTGACACTTCATTATATTCGTGGCAGGCAAAAGATCGCTTAATTTGACTCCTTATTGGTATACCAATCTATCCTTAACTTGAATTTAACGATTAACATTCTTTTAAGGGCCTTCAAAGCATTCAATACAATTTACAATAGTGTATATACATTTGGATACAATAACTTATTTTTCAACACTCATGCAAATTTTCATATGCAATTTATTTCTCAATCGATTGTCTCAAATGAATTTAAAACAAATCAATATGCAATTTATCATAAATCATTTCAATATTTCATAATATTTCACAATCAATTTTGAAACAATGAAAGAAGAGTGTAGATCAAACTTTCGCTAAATTTGAAACAAGAGAGATTGGAAGAACAACTCAAAAAGGTTGTCGCTCTTGATTCCTATCCTCTAATCCCGTCTTGGCCGGCTTCCTCGTCACTCAACCCCTAATCCATCACAAATATGTCACAATTAAAGAACCACCCAAAAAAGAAAAATCAGTTGTGCATTCTAGGATTTTTGGTTATGGTTGATGTCTACCCAATACTCCTTCACTTGAAATATTTTATAGGGTTGATGCCATATTTTCCTCATGATTCCTTCAATAAAATGATATTTATATGAGTCTATTTTCAGTAGGAATTGGAATCATCTCATTTGGATCACCCAAACTCAAGTTACGACATTTTAATGCCAAACTAGTCGATATGGCCAGCTCACTGGATCACATACTGTTATTTTTTATTTCTGGGGTCTTAAATCAATAAATTGGTAATGGTTCCTTCCCTCATTTGAATCTATGGTTCTAAGGTTTCTTCTCCATTTTGAATCATCCAATTTGGATCACCAAAACTCAAGTTATTGGATTTTACATCTAGACTACTCTAATTTGGAAAACATAATCTGCACATAGCTCCACTTTGACAGATTTATGGGAACTTTTGGGTTACAATTTACATACACTTCCTTTGAGTAAATTATTCCCCTAGAATTCTAGTTTACCCAGAATTTTGAATCACTCAATTTGGGTGATTGAAACTCAACTTATGACCAAACCACCACAACTACACCCAAAACAGAGCTTACCCATGAGCTACCCGAAACCCATATTCAGGAGCCTTAGAGCTACAATTTGCTCCTGATCCCTTCTATAAATTTGTATATCTATCTCTTATGGTTCTCTAACAATTGGAATCACTCCATTTGGATGATTATGACGTAACTTATAGCCAAAACAAGAATAGGGTTTTTGAAAAAAATTTGACAGCAACTCCTTTGAAAACACAACATTTTCCTTTTTACAAACATTCCTCAAAACCAATCCAAACCAATACCAACCAACAATACACTTAAAAACTCAAACCAACACAACCCCAAAACTTATCTACAACCAACCAAAATCACCTTTACATAAGGTAATCCAAACACAAGAAAAGAGTTCTAGGGTCTGTGTTTTTACTTTGAATCTCTTGAAACTTCTTGCCCTAGCCTCCTCCTTGAACTTTCTTGTAAGATCTTGCACCAAGGAGCAAGTTCCACACCAATCTCTTGATCTTCACTCAAAACCCTAGCTTTTCTCTCTCAATCTCCAAATACGTTTTTGCACAAATGACTATTCAATAGACCAAATGTGGTCTTAAGTCACTCAACATCATAAGGCCATGTTTGGCTCTAAAACCCATTTTTGAGTTAAGTTCTCCCAATTTTCCATATAACCCATATACTTTCTCTATTTGCACTTCAATTCTCACTATTCACATTTAGACATATTTTCTTTATCATAAATGACCCTTAGGTCCTCATTTGATAATTTTTCTCATTTTGCCCTTAACACTTGGGTAAATTCCGAGTTCATTCATTGAATCATAATCAATCATTTATCATTTAACATTTAACATATGACCATTTAACAATACCCGAAAAATCCCCTAGTTTGCTCAAATTTATACCCTAAACACATAATAAAAATATTATAAAAATACTAGGGTATTTTTTATGCTTTACAATGCCAATTTGTCCAGCATCTGGTCAATGAATGGTAAGGGATAGTGATCCTTTCTGGTAGCATTTTTCAGTTTCCTGTAATCTATGCAAACTCTCCATTTTGTTACAATTCTTGTAGGTATCAACTCATTTTTCTCATTCTCGATCACAGTAAATCCACCCTTTTTGGGAACCACATGAACTGGGCTCACCCAAGGACTGTCTGAGATGGCATAGATGAATCCTGCATTGAGCCATTTGAGGACCTCCTTTTTAACAACCTCCTTCATTATTGGATTGAGTCTCCTTTCGTGTTCAAGGGAAGTTTTTGCATTCTCTTCCATCATGATTTTATGCATGCATATTGATGGGTTGATCCCCTTCAATTCTTCCACTGACCAAGCTATGGCTTCCTTGTGCTTTTTGAGAATTTCCACCACTTTCTACTCTTTTTCTAAGGTTAAGTTAGCTGCTATGATCACTAGTTTAGACCTTTCATTCCTCAGGGAAACATATTTCAAGTGCGTAGGAAATTATTTCAAAATTAGCCTTTCAAAACTCTTATCTTCCTCTTGCACTTTCATTTCACTACTGCTTGAACTTTCATCATTAATCCCTTCACTCAGGCTTAAAACAATTTCAGTTAACTCAACATTTTCATTTAGAATTTCCCCATCTAATTCTTCTTCATACAAAAATTTGATCATGCCTTCTTCTAATGGATCTTGGTTCATATAATTATCATTCTGCTCTTTACTAACAAGAACTACATTGTCAATCCTCATGCATTGAGCTCTATAAAATTATGCTGCTTTAGACTCTGATTCAGATTGAAGTGTACTTCTTCTGTGCCTACTCTCTGAATAAGCTCTCCTGTCTTTACATCTATTAAGGTTGCTCCAATAGCTAGGAATAGTCTACCAACCAATAGTGGTACTTGCTTGTCTTCTTCTATGTCAATATAGTTGACCTTGTTTGGGTTGATGACATGGACCTCGTTTGGGTCATTACAGCGACCCATTTGGGTCATACAGTAAAGCACAGATAGAGATCATTATCTCATACAGTGATAGTAGCCTCGGGTACTACGGTTCTTTCCCGTATCCACTTCTTTGGAATATGCAAGCATGAAACATGTAAAAGAGATAAAGCATTATTGATAAATGAAACATGAATCATAAACATATGAAGTAATTTGTAAAATATAATGGAAATATAAAATACCTTAATAGTCATTAATACTATGACTAAAATGATATGGAATTCGATAGATAAAGCACAGGAAGTTAGCATAGCACATGAGATTAACATGAATTAAATTATTTAATTGTGGTAAGTTCATGAATTATTGTAACTTACAAGTTTATATGATTATATATATTTGCATAGCAAGTTGCATGAGTATTAGAATGTGATGATCATGGTTAGTGGTCATCCATGCGTAACGATCCTCACTAAGTTTTATGCTTAGCACGGGTGTTTATCTGTGTAGGTACCAAGGAGGCGACTAGAGACTAAGACATTCTACATGAACATCAAGGGTCATCTCAATGATAGGTGCTTACCTGCAGTGTTTTTATTTAACATGTTACTCTGAGCAATATGTTGTATATAAACTTTTTGGTACAACGAAAAGGTTTTGTAAATAATTTGTAAGTGATATTTTGAACGCCTCAAATAGTGGGGTAAGGATAGTATGGTTTTTGTAATATATGTTAAATTATATGATTATATTTTAAGGAATGTTTTAGGAATCGTCTTCAATTAATCGTGTTTAAAATCTACAAAGCCATGACACCCTTCCTAACACATAGTGCGCCAGGATTCAGGCTACGCAGGGTGATCCTGAATCAACAAAATTTGTAATCCTATATTCTCCCATCGCCATAGTCAAGCTTACCGCAAAGATAGCGGTCTAGGGTCGTAACACGGGATGGGTTTTCACCTACAAAATGATCTGTGACATGTTTGAAAATGGTGAGACTTTTTGTTTGATTTTCAGATTTTCATTAAAAAGTGTTGGAGCTCGTGTCACCGGGCTAATCAAATAGCTTAAATGAAATGTGAAATGGGTGACCTTTGAAGGCTCGGGGTCACTAGCTTGGTAAATGGGGGTATGAAGGTATATCATCGGTTATTTCCTCGCATTAGGGCAATGACATATGGTCACACAAAAACCTAGATCTTTGTCTAGCTTTAACAAAACTAACCCTTAAAACACTTTTATTTGAGTCCAAACATATACTGAGCATTCAGTGTTCCAATTAGTTTGAAAACATAGCATTTAACCTCATTTCAATGGCTCAGAATGATATCTAGAAGAATGTCAAGGCATCTACCATTAAGAATGCACTCGAACCCTAAAGCATGACAAGTATTGACTATAGGAAAGACATTAAATAGCATTAAACCCTAGTTTGGAAAGTTTGAACCATAAATGTGATTTCAAAACCCGGGGTCCATTAACTACCCACAACTCGCTGAATACAAGTGATGCCTGCCACCCGACGCCACTTCGGGAAAATAGGCAGAGTCTCCCTTTGTACGAGAGCTCTACCCAACACATCACCTGCATAAACCTGTCCTAAGCAAATTCAATATAATCACAACATGAGTAAACGACCACTTGGGCCCAATAACTACTCATCATGATAATTTTCAACTATATCCAATAGTTTCAAGAGTTCAAATATTTACTCTTATACAACATATATTAAAATACTGAATTCTAATACATGTAAACCACCAAAGCCACATTCCGGCTTTCTTCTAGAACTCAGCCTCAGATCGAGCCGTCCCTCGCACGCCCCGCACTGCAAAAGGGGGTCCCATCGACTCGGTGAGCTGTCGCAATAGAACTGGCTCTAAGTGAGCTTACTCACCACCTAAGGTTGTGCAATGTTCCACTTAAACACACATTCAAGCAAATGCATGATCCTACTTGAATGTCTACATGACTAACTCAGATTCCGAGTCCTCATCGACTCCCTCACACTCGCCTAAGCCTCAGATGAGAATTCATTAATTTGTTTATTTATGACAACTCCGATGTATATATATTTCAATTGGACCGCTCCACGACGATATATTATTTGTTTGTGGGATCACCTCCGATGAATATCAACGGGCTGCCCGACGATTGATATTTTATTTTTCGACTAACTCGACACTAACATTTTTAGACAACCTCCAACCGCTTTCTAGATCTCATCTCATGCACTCACTCCTATAACTTAGGGTGTTCCAAAGGCATATGGAATGCATGTATGCGCTTCCACATGTTTAATCACATGCAAATATATAAACATGAATATACTCGCATAATTCAAATCACACAATCATGTTATGTAATTACACAATTCATACATAAAAATTAGCTCAATTGGGCTAATGATCAAACACGAGTAATTTAATTTAAATTACTCGACCAAACACATATTTTCACAAAAATCTATTTTCGTGTCACTATTCCTAGGAACAGTAAAACCCTAGGGTTTACGGTTCCAACACTCAACAATTCATCGGTTCACTTTGTGAACCCGCATTTCACGGCTATTTCCGGTCTCATCCAAATCAATCCTTGATTTAATACAATAAATCATCAAACATGGTACCCAATGTACCCCTCACATCACGCTTTCATGATTGGTTTTACTAATTTCTTAATCAATTCGGGTCCTAAGCCGACGATCAAACGGCCCCCTGAACGGCCTCTATTCGACTCAAACATTTGTAAACACTTAAATGGGAATAGGGAATAAAACTCAAGTAGGGAGAAACCCCTACCTCAAGGAGTTTGAAAACTCCCTAAATCTGGTACCCACCTTGGCTTCTCTACAACGTAGAGCAATTCTCCTTCTTGTCCCGAAGACCGCCGACGGTCGGATTTGTCGTATTTCTAGAGAGAAGTTTCTCTCTCTCTAAAGAACTCTCAAAAAAATAGCTACTGCATCTTGAAAAATGCATTTCCCGTTTTTGCCTTGGTTTATGAAGGAGAAGAAGCACTATTACAACTTTTGTCCTTTAGTGACTTAAAAATCAAATCCCATAATGACCATTATGTCCCTCCTTTACCAGTTTTGATATTCGGCACTACCTCGGCCGTCCATTTTCATCATTTATCTACTCATACCACTTATGGCACATGAGTACGTGTTATATATGACTTTCGTCACATCGAAAATCGTTTTACAGCACCCGAACCGTGATGCCTCGTAAAACGTGCCAACTCCAACTGTCTCGGAATTCGAAGAAATTTTACGTGCTAGCTAGATTTCGCGAGACGATTCCAACGGTGAAATCCGTTCGTCATCAGAGATCTGAATGTTAATTGGGATTTTAGCAGGAAATAACAATTTTGTGTCGAAATTACAATTTTGCCCTTATTCGAAATTGGAATTTCTCGGGTCTTACATTCTCCCTCATAAAGGAATTTCGTCGATTACGGACAATCATCACGCGCGTGCACATGTAGCACTCTACCATGCGTAATAGCAGTCATTTAAATTTTAAACGGCAATTGCATTGCCTTCATCCTAAACAGAAGGAATTAGGTGGCCCACATCGTGTCCTCGCGTTTCCACGTTGACTCCTCCACTCCACGGTGCCACCATAGCACTCACTGGCCTCCACGGTCTTGCGTCGCAAGAACGATCACGGTATCAACAATGCACAACACGGTCGCTTCCACGAAGGTCCCATCGTCTAACCTCAATACGTCCACAATCCACCACATATGGCTGGATGCGGAGTATATTTAGGAGCATGGGCGTGAAACACCTTGTGGACACCTAACATGCTGGCGTGCGCTAGCAGGTATGCAACGGTGCCCTATCCTCTCGGTATCTCGAAGGCCCGATAAACCTCGGTACTTCTCGCGCTTGCCGGGTGGTCATCCTCTCTTAGACATCACCTTCAAGAAAACGCGATCACTAACCTCGAACTCTAAGGGTCGACGTCGCACATTAGCATAGCTCTTCTGCCGGCTCTAAGCCGTGAGAAGACGTTATCGTATCAAGCTCACCTTCTCGGAGGTGTCTCTAATCAGATCAGGACTAGTGATGGAACTCTCTCCCACCTCGGTCTAACATAACGATGATCTGCATGGCCTCCCATACAGTGCCTCATACGGTGCCATCTGTATACTCGCCTGATAACTGTTGTTGTAGGCGAATTCCACTAAGGGAAATTGCTCTTCTACCCTTATGACCCAGGACACATGCTCACAGCGTGTCCTCCCAACTTATATATAATCCGCACAACTATGTCTCTGCAGCCCTTACTTGGTGTGTAAGCGTGACCTTCCCAAGTTCACAATCACTGACAATCCAATGGACCGTCAACCTAGTCCATGTCATGAATGACATCCATATCTGAGCACTTTACCCACGGCTCAATGACTCCCGATGCAATTTCGAAAAGGTATCCAAACCTCGAGTCACCCCCGACTCCTATCACTTAACTCTAAGTCTGCGTGATAACCCTGTCTGTGTGTTTTCATCTCGGGCAACATAACTCTTCGACACACTTGAGCCTCTTCGTTCACACAATTTTCGGATAACTTCCATGGTCTCTTACACCCGCACAAGGATCTTTCGGATACTCTTAGCGGGTCTCAGCACCCGTAACTCGGGCTTCTCACCTTAGGGATACTGACCCACTTCTTGCTTTATGACACACTCTAATTGCTCATTTCTGATTCGGACTATGAGTGCTTCCATTGGACAGTCCCCAAAACCAAACTCAACCCCGCTCACAGAGTGGTGAATGACCCATCTGGATGCACCCACACCCGACTCAGCGATATTTTAGTGCACATGAGCCTTGATGATCTTTATATTGTGACAACGATCGGTTCCACCATGAGCAAAATCTTAGAGATCACTCACTCATAATCTCGACCTATCAGGTCAACTCTCACCCTACATCCTAGGGAAGAACATCTATACCTGGCTTCTCTAAAGGCCTTAACCTCTAGCCCAAATCAATGTCATGTGGTATGACAACGGCCTAGGTCTCAGTGCCGGCTTGGCCCGATGGTTGTCAACTTCATCCATGTCAACCCTGACATCAGCAACCAATAGGTTTACCACCCTAAGGTCCACCACGCCTGGCTGCCTTGACTCTGATCTTTTGACTTGACCCACATTACGGCCACTCGGCCTATACGTATTCAGGAGTGTTTGTATAGCACCACAGCGAAACTAGTTCCCCATAACCCTATTTAGGGTGTGGAGGAATGAATTAAAGTATACTCTCACGTCCTACGGCTAGCGAATTTGCATTGTCCCAAAGTCTTAGGATCCACGTCTGCAGGGCAATCACATCCTCCATGCTCAATCCTGGCCACCCCAGTTAAAAACTAGTGTGAAGCAGTCTTACGCCTGCTTCCCAGAACTAGGAGAAAGCTGATCCTCCCTTTTGTTACCAACACCAGTATCCCAGAGTGTTCAGTATACTGATCTCTCTACGTGTGGTCGGGCGCCCAACCATGGAGTCCATGTCCGTGGATGAAATCCTATAATCCCTTACTGAATGGACAGCTTCAGCCCTTTCTCTCGGAGTATCACCAATACCCGGCCCGATCCCGAAACTATGTATCTCGAAGATTGACATTCGGTCTCTCCCAATTCATCACTGCCTCAACCTTCTCTAGGTCGACTGACACTCCTGGTGCTGACACCACGTGTCCCAAAAATCTCACCTCGGTAAGCCAAAACTCTCACTTACTGAACTTAGCATACAACTGATGGTCTCTTAACAGCTGTAAAACAATCCTCAAGTGATACTCATGCTCCCACTCTAACTGGGAGTAGATCAAGATGTCATCCACGAGCTACGATGGCCAGTCTAAATAGGGTTGGAGTACCTATGCATGAGATCATGAATCTTGCTAGCGCGTCGTCAATTCAATGGGCATCATAGTAAACTCAAAGTGCCCGTAACGCGTCTATGGCGCCTTATGGATATTTGGTATCCCCCGACACACGGTGATGGTAACGGTGCGAAGGTCTATCTTGGAGTAGACTGTGCGCTCCTCTCCAACCGATCAAACAAATCGTCAATCCTAGGTAATGGGTACCGATTCTTGATCGTAACCTTATTCAACTGCCTGTAGTCAATGCACAGTCGAAGGGTCTTGTCCTTCTTTTTCGCAACAGAACCGGAGCGCCCCATGGTGAAGTGCTCGGTTTGATAAACCCCTTGTCCAATAGCTCTTATGGCGGACTACGAGGAGAGGTTCTACAACTCAACTGGTGCCATCTTATGCGGAGTCATAGAGATGGGTGAAGTACCAAGGTGTAACTCGATACCGAAGTCTATTACCCTCTATGGAGGTAGTCCAGGTAGCTCATCTGGAAAAGCATCCACATACTCGCACACTACTCGAGGTAGATCTAAGTCTGGTCTCACCTAGTCCTCCCAGGGTAAGGCTCGCTAACTGACTGCCCTAGCGTCACATTTTTGGACTCATATCTTATGCGGGGCAAAATGTCATCTTGTCCCCACTGAAATACCACCACAGTGCGGAGTCTGTGTGTAGGCGGTAACCCTCTCATGCAGCTCTGATCGATAACGACCACGGCGGGTCATTAATCCATCGGGATGACATCGAATCTCACATGTCCGTATCCTCAAGTCCCGCGCAAGTAGAGTCTGAGATTTCCAGCTTCACTTAGCCACGACATATCATCCACTATTAGCCACACAGTTGAGGGAGAACTCACGTCTGAGGCTCCTCCCCAAGGGTCTCACAGGAGTCCTTTGCCCATTTCCGCCCTATTTGAGCCTCCTCTCTGGCTAGAGCAGTAGTCTAATCTGAGTCGTGTCGGAGGTGGCAATCTCATGGCCTCTAACACCTTCTCGTCTGTATAAAGCTTCAATGGTCGACCCTTATCGGATCTCACTCTATGAATCGGATGATGCATCTACAAACCTCCCGGGGTTCTTAGGATCTCCACACGACTACACCGCTATGCTAGTACGTGCAATAGCGACCTGCATACCTACGGCCTCTACAAAAGTTGCTTGATCAAATGTGTTGTTTGGTCGATTGTCGGTGGTGCTGACCCCGGTGCCGTGCGGGCGATTCTCTATGTCCTCGCCTACACTAGCCATCTACATATGTGGAAATGGCAAAGCGATATAGTATTCACGATAGATGTTAACATTGCGTTTGGGAAGCGGTGTGTCACGATACAATTTTTGTGTCATTATTTAAAACTGCTGGAGTTAAGTGAAAAAAAAAAAAATTGTATCGCAATACAAAAATATTGTATTGTGGCCCGAAGAGTGGCGGTACAGGCGTAACAGTGGCCCAGGTGCGCGGGCGGCCCAGGCGGGTAGGGCGTTAGGAGCGGGCGGCTGGCGGGAAGCGGCGGGCATTTGGCGCGTGGCCGCGGGCGGCGCGCGGCTGCGAGCGGACGATCTGCGAGGCGCCTGGCGGCCCCGCCCAGCGGGGGGCGGCAAGGCGAGCGCCTGGCGGCGTCACGGCCATCGGCTGCGACACGGTCGAGGGGCCCATTGCGACACGACCAGTCTTGTATTGTCTGAAGAGGAACTTTGGGCGTAGGATGGGCGTCTTTGGCTGGGTGTGGAGCGGGTTGTTTGTGCACGACCTTTCGGTTACGACTCGGTTTTTGGACCCGGTTTGACTCAGTACTGTTCCTGAGTCACTAAATGAACACTGTTCATTACAAAAAATTTTAGAAAAAAAAAAATTATTAAATTCAAATAAAATGAAAAAAAAATCAAATAAATTTTAATAATATTTTCGAAAAATAAAATTTTCGAAAATAAAATTTTGTTGAAAACAATATTTTAAATGCAAAATTGATTGCGTATACACTGAGTTATGTGTATGATTAGTGTCTCGGGGCTGTGTTTATGCCTCAGAGATACTGTATTGTATTTAACTACCATTTGAAATCGTGATTGCGTGGAAGTTGCGTAGGAAATTATATGCATGGTGTAATGCGTATAGGAAAAGGGTGAATGCTAAGGTTACGAACTATGACCTTAGGGATTTAGATGCCCCGAAATGAACAGAAAGCTTAGAATTTTATCAGAATAAATAAATTGAGTGGTTGGAAGTTAGCACCACTTAGGAAATGAACGAGTCAGTTCATGGTTGTCAAGTCTATTAGTAATTGGCATGTGCATTGCTAGTTAGACTGAAATGAAAATTACATGAATCTTGTTGCCATTTGACATATGTAGATCATTTATTAGAGGCGAAGGATGTGAAAACGTCCGCGAGGGCGGTCGGGCACCACAGGCAATTAAGCGCGATCGGCTGATTGATCAACGGGCCTTGTAGGCGGTAGGTGTTGCGAGGCTGTGCATAGACAGCATAGCGGGTAGTTAGGAGATCTAGTAACCCGGAGGTTTAGGATGCATCCTCCCGGAGCATTCACGGGGAGGTCGATGGTGGCCGACCATTGGTTTATCTTGGTCGAGAAGGTGTTAGAGGCCATCGAGTTACCTCGACCTGACCGGGATTAAATTTAGTTGCGTTCTGGCTAGAGTGAGGCGAATAGGGTGGAAATGGGCAAGGACCTCTAGAGACCTTAGAGGAGCCTTTGTACGTGAGTTCTCCCCTAGGGACTAGGGCGAGAATAGGGATGATATGTCGTGGTTACGAGTTGGAAATCTCGGGAACTCTACTCGCAGTGGACTTGAGGATAATGGACATGTGAGAGTTCGATGTCATCCTAGGGATGGATTGGCTGACGGCTTACAGGGTCGTTATCGATTGTGAGCGTAGGAGGGTTACCGCCTACACACAGGATGGTACTCGTGTGGTATTTCAGGGGGACAAGCATGACATTTTGCCTTTGGTGGGTATATGAGTCAGTGTCGGGGGACGTTAGCGGGTTGGCTAGCGAACCTTACTGAGGGCCCAGGTGTCAGGACTTAGATCTATCGAGTAGTGCGAGTATGTGGATGTTTTCGGATGAGGCTACGGGACTACCTCCACGAGGGTAGTAGACTTCGATGTCGAGTTACACCACGGTACTTCACCCCATCTCTATGACTCATAGGATGGCACCGGTTGAGTTATAGGAACTCGAGATCCAGATTCACAGAGCTGGACAAGGGTTTTATCAAGCCCAGGGCACTGCACCATGGGGCGCTCCGGTTCTATTTGCGAAGAAGAAGGACAAGACCAGCCCGGTACGTGACTACGAGCGGTTGAATAAGGTTACGATCGAGAATCGGTACCCATTACAGGATTGGCGATTTGTTTGATCGGTTGAGAGGGCTGTGACTACACTCAGTAGACCTTCGCATTGGTTACCATCAGCTGAGTGTTGGGGATACCAATATCCCTAAGGCAGCGTTTAGGACGCGTTATGGGCACTTTGAGTTTATGGTGATGCCCATTGGATTGGCCGAATCTTATTGCGTATTCATGGATCTCATGCATGGGTATTCTGACCCTATTTAGAGCAGTTTGTCGCGGTCTTCATGGATGATATCTTGATACTCCGGTTAGAGTGGGAGCATAGTATCACTTGAGGATTGTTTATAGGCTGATGAGGACCATCGGTTATGCGCTAAGTTCGGTAAGTGCGAGTTTTGTCTTCTGGGAGTGAGATTTTGGGACACGTGGTGTAATCGACAGAAGTGTCGGATCTGCCCCAGAAGGTTGAGGCAGTGATGAATTGGGAGAGACCGAATGTCAATCTTCGAGATACATAGTTTCTTGGGATTGGCTGGGTATTACAAGATATTCGATAAAGGGCTAAAGTTGTCCATTCGGGGCAGGATTGTAGGATTTCGCCCACGGGACATTGACTCCATGGTTGAATGGCCACGACCACACAGAGAAGAGATTGAGATACTTGGAACACTGGGATACGGGTGTTGTTAACAAGAGGGGGGATGTGACTTTCTCCTAGTTCGGGAAGAGGCGAAGACTACGCTTCACACTAGTTCGGGACTAGGGCCGGGATTGAGCATGGTGACGGGATTGCCCCAGACGGGGGATCCTAAGACTTTGGGACAATGCGATCCCGGTTAAGCCGTGGGACGAGTATCACCAATTCATTCCTCAGCGCCTGGTGAGGGTTAGAGGAACCGATTCGATTTCGGGGTGCTATACAAACACTCCAGCGGCCTGAGATGGGCGGTGGCCCGAGAATGTGGAGTCGAAGTCGGGACCAGAATCAGTTCTGCGAGCGTAGTGGACCTTAGGGTGGTAGACCTATTGGTTGTTGATGTCAGGGTTGACATGGATGAAGTTGACAACCATCGGGTTGTCGATGAGTGAACACAAGTAGGGTTGTCATACAGGCCACGACGTGGATTTGGGCTTAGAGGTTAAGGCCTTTAGAAGCGAGTATAGATGTTCTTCCTAGAGATGTGGAGTGAAGTGACTGATAGGCCGAAGATTATGATGAGTGTCTCTAAGGTGCTCATGGTGAGCAGAAGATTGGCTTGATATAGCATCATTGTTCATGCACGCGTCGAGGCTCTCAGGGTGTGGAGTGCCTGATGCAGTCATTCACCCACTCTTGGTGAGGAGGTTGGTTTGATGGCAGAGACTGGGGTCAATGAACTCTGAACCGATCGAAGAAATGAAAAACGGTAGAAGTGGTGGGTAGCGGTCGTTAACCCCTAAGGTGTGGAGTCTTATGGTAAAGGAAGACATGTGGTATCAGAGATGCTGTATTGAGATGGCACTAAGAGACTTAGGCGAGGAGATTATCTCCGAGAATACGTGTGTGAAGCGAAAGAGAAGAGCTCGAGTCTCAAGCAGTATGTTGCCGAAGATAGCTGCTGTGACTATAGTATCATGCGAACAGAGATTATTGATAAATAGGAGTCGAGAGGCTGTTTTCGGAACTGAATACCTGAAAATTGCATTGGGGTTGTTGGTACGGCAGCAGCTGGCGCCTGTGAACGTCATTCATGACATGGACAGGTGGCGTCAGTGGATATTCGATGTTGACGCAGGAAGGTCGGCGTTACAGTAAGGCGTGTAGGTCATACGTTGTGTGATCTCTGCATGTGTTGAAAGAACGCGGCGTGGCATGGCTGATGCAGGCGCAAGTAGAAAGCAGAGCCGCCACTGGTGAGGCTCGCTGCAGCGGCCTCGGCCCGGCTACCAAATGGCACCGTATGAGGCACAGCTGTATGAAGAGGCCATGCGGAAACCGTCTCAGACCATGTTGAACGCGAAGGTGAAGAGGCCCATCGCTGATGCGATGCGGTGAAGGCTCACCTCGAAGAAGGCGTGATGCGACCTGGCGCGTGTTCTCGCGACTCGAGCTGGCCAGAGCTATGCTATGTCGTCGTACCAGGAACCAGTTGTGATGTGTTACTAGCGAAGGTGATGCAGGGGGTGATCGGTCGGCGGCAGCGGAAGTCGGCCCGGGACGTGAAGCGCTTCGGGTACTTCGGAGACCAGGCACCAGTTGCGATACCGACGTCAGCGCCACCGCCATCATGTTGGGTGATCGCAGTCTTTCCGCGTCTGCATCTTCCATGCTCAGGATCCGGCTCGCTGTGTGTGAGGCGACGGGGCCATTGAATGGGATTTGAAGGGCCGAGTCTGTCGTGACTAGCGTGATGATCGGCGCTGCGGCGCAGGCCGTCGGCGACCAGTGGCGAGTTTATGGCGGCTGCGTGAGTGAAGGAAACCGATAAACGCGGCGGGCTGGCATGCGAGCCTGCCGCACTGCTGTTTAGCAGATGAAAATGCGTATTGAAAATAGTTTAAAGCCCAAATGATTATTTACATGCATGTTAGAAGGTATTGTTGCATAATGCATGTCTTGTGTTATGATGTCGAGGAGCTGGACCGAAAACCCTTTAGGAGAATGGGCTTTGAGAAAATCCAATTTGCGGAATAAGGAACGAAATCGCTGATTTACTGCAGAGCGTTATTTGGTTAAAAGGAGTGTAGATCTTGGATGACTTGAAAGCTTATTCCCTACGTTGGAGATAAATGCTCGCGAAATCTAGCTAACGCCATGCGACCGATCGGTCGAAGACGATCGGTGACTTGCACAATTACATCGGCGTCACCCCGTAACATCAAGTGATTTTCGTGTGGAAAAAGTCATGTGCCACATAGAAAGTGTATGGCAGATAAATAAATGAAAATAGAAAATGGTAGTGTAATATCAGCGTAAGGAGGGACATAAGGCTCAATTATGTGTTGTTTTAAATCCTGTATTAAAAGTGGTAATAGTGCTTCTTCTCCTTCATAAACCAAAAAAATGAAATGCATTTTAGATGCGTGTATTTTTCAGCAATTGGAAAAATCACTAAAAATCACTAAAAATCACTAAAAATCATTTTTATTTTATTTTCTTTAACACTCAAATAAATTTATAAAATTTATTTTTCTTAAAACTTTCAGTTTTACACCATATAAAACCTTAGAAAAATTATTTCTCATATACTTGCGAGAATAAATTTAAAAAATTTATTTATTTATTTATTTGTTGTTTCGGTTTTCCTTTGAAACAATTTTTTCTCCACCTTATATACATATATTAATATATATGTATATATATACATTTTTTTCCTCGTTTTCCACACTCAAATAAATTTATGAAAATTTATTTTCTTCCATTTTCTTCAATTTTTTTCAACTTATGAAACCTTAGAAACATATCATTTTCTTCAATTCTTATCCAAAAATTTATTAAAATTTATTTTATTTTTCCTTCTTTTTCTTTTCAGTTTTGTACCTTTATTTACAATCGAATAGTTTTCTAAAATGTTCCTAACTCATCCCGCTGTGCTAATCGCAAGCACACACATTTATAACACATTTCAAACCATGTTATAAACATCATTCACATAACATAAAACTCATGTTATACACGCAATCACACATCAAACACCATGCATGCAGTGTTCTATCCCCGTGATTTTCCTAGGTAATCTCATACCTTCACTTAACATCGAACCACACCTAGTGGCGATTTTCTCACACGACTATGGCCTAAGCCCAAGCCTCAATCTCTAGGTTTCCATATACATACTCTACATCAAACCACCAGTGGTGATGGATGCCCGACTTAGAGCTCAGATATTCGTATGCCTGGCTCGATGCCAAGGCTGAGCCCCAAGCAGGGGTCCAGTGACTACGAGTCGGCAGCGGAATAAGTGGATGTCTAGGGTTACGACGCCGCCGAGAAAATCGGGCGAGTCTCCTTTGTACGGGGAGCTCTACCCAGGCATACATCACACTGCATAAACTGTCCCCAAGCGTCCAATATAATCACAACATGAGTAAAACGACCACTTGGGCCCAATAACTATACTCATCATGATACCACAACTATATCCAATAGTTTCAAGAGTTCAAATATTTACTCTTATACAACATATATTAAAATACTCGAATTCTAATACATGTAAACCACCAAAGCCACATTCCGGCTTTCTTCTAGAACTCAGCCTCTAGGACAAGCCGTCTCCTCATACGCTCCACTGTGCACGTAAAGGGGGTCCCACGTGGGGTGAGCTAATGCTTTCGGTGGGAGAATAAGCCCCAAGTGGGCTACTCACCACCTAAGTGTTGTGCGTGTTCCAATTTAAACACACATTTAAGCAAATGCATGATCCTACTTGAATGTTTACATGACCAGCTGAGATCAGAGTCTCACTGGAAGCTCCTCCTCGCCTAAGCCTCGTATGAGAATTATTAATTTGTTTATTTGTGGACAACCCTCCGATGTATATATATCAATTGGACCGCTCCGACGATTGATATATTATTTGTTTGTGGACTACCCTCCGATGAATATCAATTGGGCCGCTCCGACGATTGATATTTTATTTTTGGACTACCCTTCGATAATTAACATTTTTAGACAACCCTGCAGGCAGTTTTTCTCTAGACTCATCTCAGCCTCCTCCTATAATCCTAGGGTGTTCAGTGCATATGGTGTCACATGTATGCAGGTTCCAATACGGTCTAATCACATGCAAATATATAAACCTTGAATATACTCGCATAATTCAAATCCCACACAATCATGTTATGTAAGTACACAATTCGTACATAAAATTAAACTCACTTGGGCTAATGATCCAAACAGTAATTTAATTTAAATTACTCGACCAAACATATTTTCACAAATCTATTTTTGTGTCACTATTCCTAGGAGCAGTAAAACCCTAGGGTTTGGTTCCAACACTCTTCATTATCGGTTCACTTTGTGAACATATTTCAAGCCTATTTAGGTCTCATCCAAATCAATCCATGATTTAATACAATAAATCATCAAACACTGGCGCAACTGGCCCTCGCGTCCGCATTTCCCAGTTTTGGGTTTCAATAAATTCAATCAATTCGGTCCCAAGTTTTAGGACCGATCAAACGGCCCCTAATGGCCTCATTCGACTCAAACATTTGTAAAACACTTAAAATGGGAATAAAACTCAAGTTGGGAGAAACCCCTACCTCAAGGAGTTTGAGAAAACTCCCTAAATCCGGTACGCACGCGAAGCCCTCTCCGCGTAGAGCAATTCTTCTTCTTGTCCCCAAGACCGCCGACGGTCGGATTTGTTGTATTTCTAGAGAGAAGTTTCTCTCTCTCTAAAGAACTCTCAAAAAAAATAGCTACACAAATGTGAAAAATGCATTTACGTTTTGCCTTAGTTTATGAAGGAGAAGAAGCACTATTACCTTTGTTCTTTGTGACTTAAAAATCAAATCCCATGGCAAGCCATTATGTCCCTCCTTGACCAGTTTGATATTGACTACCTCAAAATCCATTTTCATCATTTATCTACTCATACCACTTATGGCACATGAGTATGTGTTATATATGACTTTCGTCACATAGAAAATCGTTTTCTGACACTGAAGGCGAGTGATGCCTGCATTAAAGCGTGCCATCGACTATCTCGAATTGACGAGGTACTGCGTGGTAGCTAGATTTCGCTACACGATTCCAACGGTGAAATCCGTTTCATCATCCGAGATCTAGAGAATTAATTCCAGATTTTTAACCGAAATAACAAATTTGTAATCGAAATTACGATTTTGCCGTTATTCCAGAAATTGGAATTTCTCGGGTCTTACAATAAATGCAGTACCTGTTTTCATTTAAGACTGAGGACCACCTGCAGTAGCCCATTAACCAACCTAGCAACCCTCCTCTTAAAGGTTTGAAACAGCCAAACATCATGAGTTATATCCTCCAAAAAGGTGAATTGTTTGGCAACCAAATATGAGAGAAAGAAGAGAGAGAAGAGAAAAGTTGTAAACCTAAAACAAAAGGCTGCATGAATGATACTTGAATGAAAAAGATTGGATTCAAAAAGCTATAAGGTGGTTTATATAGCCAACCAAAATGTGTGAGAAATACCAAAAATACCTAAAATACATGATTACAATAGGAATGAAAATGGGAATTACAAAGCGAGGTCGTTTGGAACCAAAACACACAAAGGGAGTTTTTCGCTATGCAGTGAATTTCACTATCATAAGCGAAAATACAAGGCATAAATTCAAATTTTAAGTATACTATGATACTAAGCTATGATACTTGAAGCCGTAACAGTGAAAAACTTTGCATAAGCGAAGGTACTACGCGGGGGATTGCGAAATTTTTAGTTATGGTTACAAAAATTAAGTAATCGAAATTTTCGCAATGCATAGCGAAAATCCTGTAA
Source organism: Tetrastigma voinierianum (assembly GCA_016808115.1). Lineage (NCBI taxonomy): Eukaryota > Viridiplantae > Streptophyta > Magnoliopsida > Vitales > Vitaceae > Tetrastigma > Tetrastigma voinierianum. The sequence goes on from JAEQBH010007621.1 coordinate 305,041, forward strand.
CCCTGCCTTGCCTTCTGCATTGCCTCCTGCATCCACTTCAGCCTCCATTTCATCAATTTCACTTGACATTTATTCATTTAAGCTTTATGAAATCAACGAAATTCTGACATTAAGCACAATCGACACCAAACTTGAAATTATGGCCGAGGCTCATAAAACACCGTGCAAAAACAAACTCAGCGAAATCGGTGGTACTAAATGGACACATGTCAATTGGCTTAATTCACATGATTGATGCGCAAAAGCACTCAAACATATCTTAAATAGGACTGAAAATAGCACTTTTTGGGTGCTAATCACACCCCCAGGTACGTTGCTGGTCATGGCAATGCTAAAAATAAAATAAGGTATGCATGCTGTGTGCTTTTACAAAAGTGTATATTGTTCAAAAAAGTGTGTGTATCGTAGGGTTTTTTGCCTTGATTATGAACTATTTAGACTCTGTCTGAAAACCATCATGAGAGAACAAGCGCCATATAAGAACAAGTTTTAGGGCAACATCGGTTCAAAAGGAAGTCGACTAAATTTCCACCTAAATCTAAGTGTTCTTAAGGTGACCGGTTGAGCTAATAAGTTACTAAGCCTTCCTACAGCCAGGCCTCTTTTGCCCGGGGCCTTAAAAGCGACCAATCTAAATAGGACCATTTACACTCTTATTTCTTCTTTGATTGTATTGCGGGGATGCAATGCTAAAACTTCGACTTCACCAAAGTCCGTGTAGCGGGGTCTAGATGACTCCCGACCAATTAGGTTTAGGGCATTAATAGCAAGGATCAATGACCACAAACTCTCTGAGTTTCACCGGGACTTGAATGACTTGAGAATTGAGCACCTACAGCTCGCTAAACTCCACCCATCCACGTATAGCTAACACTAAAGTCGATGACTCCCGACCTGATTAAGGTTTAGGGCATCGGGCTTAAGAAGGCTTTCATATATACCCCTCGGACCGTGTTAGGGTTTCAAGGTAAAGCGTCACGACTTTTATTTTATTTTATTTTTTTTATTTTTATTTTTTCTTCTTTTCTTTTTCTTTTTGCTTTTTCGTTTCTTTTTCATTTGGAAGACTACATTGGCCTTCTTTTGTGGGTAACACAAACCTATTATAGGTCGTCAACAGATCCAAGGCCCGGTTTTGCAAGGTGAAAGGAGGTATATAGCTTCTCAACCTATTGATACAAACTGTTGTGCAATGTGTGCGATTAGCTAAAGGCGGAAGAAAAAGGTTGAATATGTTGGAACTTCAATCGACCAAAAACTAAATCATGCATGGAATTGTTCTAGCAGGTATATAGTGTTTTCAATTCTCAGCGAAGGCAGAGTAGAAACACAGATAGGAACAAATTGATTTGCAAAAGTGTAGAAAAATGTAAATAATGCTAAAGCTTTTGATATAACTTGAAGTGGTTAATACATGCTTAAAATAGCTAAACACTCACAAAAGTATCACTGCCTACTATTGGCTAATACATGAATCCTATACAATCCTATACAAAATGAGTAGGCAGTTGATAAAGCTAAAAACTATACAAAATATGATAAAAGACACTCCCTGACTTTAGCACCCCCGAGCCGGAGTATAAACAAGTCTCCACTTGGTAGAAATTCGGAGAAAGCTAAGAGAAGAGAGTCGACCACCTCACTCTTGTGGTGGTGGATGTCTTGGAGTGGATCACGAAGGCTCTTTGCTTCATTTGTAAGCATGTCAAGGAGAAATTCTTTGCTATGGACCCGGTCTCGAGTGAATACGTGTAGGCTCTGGCGGGAGACCGAGGTGACTCATGATCTGAAGAAGCTTGGCGTGACTATGTGCTAGAGTGGCCTCGGCTCGGACCATCCATTTGGTCCAACGGCTTTGTGTAGTAGCAAGCGCGCTAAGCGGCATCATAACGACAAGCTCCACTAGAGGCGATATGAATATGCTCACGGAGGCTGGCTGCGTTTGTGTGTAGGAAGTAGGCGGTGTCGGTTAGGTGAGCGGTGAGGTGGAGGTGGAGGAGATGAATCTGGAACTAAGCTCCTCTCCCACCTCTGCCTCTACCCGAGCAGGATCATCCCCCTCGGTGGGTCCTCACGGTACATCGCGTATGCTACCTCATCACGATCCCACGCTCTTGGGAGAATAATGGAATCGGCATGCAAAGATCGCTCCATGGACGGGACCTGAGTGCAAGCTGATCCTCCACTCGTGCGTGGCTCCTCGGGGGAATCCCGGATGCTCGGGACCTAGCTTCGGCAACACCCGGCATCAATAATGGTAGGCTCTCAGCTCGAGCCAGGCCCTTGAGGTGGACCTTCTTCTCAAAGTGCGGCCCAGGAGGTCATGACCAACTCGGAGGACTAAGCCCGAATCCCTACGAGATACGGTGGAGCCTCGAGTATGGCTCCTGCTTGGCCCGAACATAATCTTTGCGATGGGAATAAGCTAGTCCGGAACAGGTGGTCCACAAGGAGCATTTGTGGCGGCCCCTTCTTGGAAGAGTACGGTCCCATTTGTAGTATCTCGAGGCAATGGACCATCTCTCTTTGTGATGGCCCGGGGCCAATCTCTATATCCTCCCGGAATTTGCCGGCTCTTGGCGAGGCCCAAAGCCGATTGTAATGTCGCCTTCAGTACTCTAAGCGGTCGTCCAGCGGCTGAGCTTGGGCTCAGAGACTCGGTACTCCCGGGATGTCATAGTATGGTAAAACTCCAAGCACAACCGGGGTAATAAGCTAGCGGTGTTATGAATGGAAGCAAGAATCTTGCGTGTGTCTGACCTCATCAGTCTCACGAACCTTGGTCGGTGGTCAAAGCTGGTACATCGTAAAATGGCTCCTATGGAAGTCCGCGGCACCCAGTCCCGTTACCGGAATCGGATTTGAGTGGTATGGGCGCGATCTCGGGCCGGTGATAGCTAGGGTGATGAGCCCTCATCAGTTGGGGAGGTGGCGGCTGGTGAGATCGAAGACTCCCGGACACGATATCAGGGCTGTGGAGGTCGGGCCCTCTGCGTCGTCTACGAGCCTTGGGAGAAGGGGCGGAGGTCAATCCTGGTCTGATATCGCGAGACCCGGAGCCCTCGAGTATGGGTCTGGCTGGGGACAATGCGAGTACGTGGCAAATCTCGGTAGGTCCGGAGGAATGGGCACACAGCTAGCCCGGAAGTGCACCAGGATCCTCCACATCTACGGGGTGCTAAGCCTAACCACAGGCCTGCGAGAGACCACCTTGCAGTCACGGACCATGTACGTAGTCTAGGGTGTACTGCGAGGCGAAACGGGGGGCTGTGTAGTGCGGGGCACGGCTAGGAGGCGGTGGGCTATGCCTGGGGGTGGAGCCGGGGCTCGGTGGCGGCGGCGTGGGCTCGAGACCGGCGGCGGCTGCAGCGGTGGGCTGTCGTGGGGTCGCGGCACGCGGTCGGGGCCGAGGGACCGCACCTGGGCGCCTGACGGGGCTCGGTCACTGCGGCTCGGGAACGGCGGGGCCAGGGCACTGACAGTGAAATGGCTCACGGCAGGGGAGGCTCAGGCGCGGATGCAGGGCACGGTCAGGGCTCAGGGGAGTATGTTCGGAATGTATGGAGATGTATGGCCCCCCTCCCCTCTTTTTATAAAGCCATTAGACAAGCGAATGGTCTGCAGGAGTCCCGAGGGTAGCGAGAGGCTGATTTGTGCGATAGCGAAATTCTTATACGAATTTCATGCACTTAGTAAAAAAAAACAAAATTTTAATTTAGTTAAGGCAAATAATAATATAAAAGTAAAAAAAAAAAAAAAAAAAAAAAATATATATATATATATATATATATATATATATATATATATATATATATATATATATATATATATATATATAAATATATAATATAAAATAAAATAAAATTAACATTTTATATTTAGCTAAAAAATTAGAAAAGAAGTTACTAAAAATAGCTTAAATGAAAATTGACCAAAATAACTAGGAACAAAATTTTTGAAATTTGTAGTTTGGCCTCTGTGAGGCAGAGCCGGCCAATTCAACGATTCATTCATGGGGGGGACAAAGGGAGGAGCTCACGACCCTGCGGTGGCTTTGTCGTGACCTTCATGTGGTTCCTTCTTGTTGAAATTCTTCTCTTTGGGTGATATTGGGGCGACCATTGGCTGCAACGAGAGGTGATTGATGCGACGATTCCTGATCAAGCTGCTTCACGCCCGGTTTGGTCGCACAATTTGGGGCTTTTGGTTTCCACGCATTCGACCAATTGAGCAAACATCATGACTCTGTGTCATCTTCCATAGCTTGTGCTTGTTACTCCAGTGAAAAAATATTGAGCTCGATGTCATCTTTGCCGAATGTGGTGCATGACTCCCATTACAGCTTGATTGATTATCGCGTTGGAAGTGACCCGAAATGGTCTTCGGGATAGTGGCACATGATTGATTTTGCTATTAGTTCGGTATCGAAGCACTACAAAGTCGGCCCCAGGTATTAGAATTTGTCCACCTTTACCAACACATCCTCAACTATTCCCTTAGGAATTTTCATCGTCGATCAGCCCGATGACCAGTGATGTTGGTAGGCTTAAGCTCTCTAAATGACTACTTATACCTTGCGAATATGGCGTAGGTTTACACTTGTTTGAGTCAACGATTAACTGTCTATCACGAGTCCCTCGATGTTGGCGATATTGTGGGGATCTGGATCCTTGTATTTCACTGGGGTCTTACTCTGAATGATGGCACTGACTTGCTCGGTTAGGAATGCTTTCTTTTCAATGCCTAACCCTTTCTTGACTGTGCACAGGTCCTTTAAGAACTTTGCATAAGTTGGGACCTGCTTAATCATGTCAAGCGTGGAATATTACCTTTACTTGCCTTAGCACCTCCCAAATTTCGGCTTGGTTTGGGATTTTCTGCTTCTTAATGCTTGAGGGAAATTGAGGGGCATGTTTTCTTCATTGAGTCTTCACTTGATTATTACCCTCTCTGCTTTCGACCTCCTTTTTCTTTCTCGGTTCTTGAAATGATCATAGGCTGCCCCAGTTGCTCAATTCTCCCACTCCTCAAAGTGATGATAGCCTTTACTTCATCCATCTTTGAGTTGTTGGACTGAACCTATTTCATACTCCTTTTGGATTTGGCAGTGTTTGGGAAGGGAATCTTCCTCTCTCCTGTACCTCCAAAGATTGTTAATCTTGGTGATTGAATCTTTGTAGATTATCAATCTTGTTTGCTCTCAAGCCCATCTATTCTCTTGTTCAGGGTGCTTTCCACAGTATCAATTCTTTGAGCCAATTGTACATTGATCCTTTTGTTCTTCCCTTGAAATTGCCTACCACCTTGCTCAAGTTTAAAATAGCTTGTTCAACAGGAGAAGAGGATGGTGATGGCTGTGGTTGAGATGAGGAACCAAACTATTGTTTGGCACCAGGGGGCACATAAGCAGGGGAATTAGGTTTCCAGGAGAGGTTGGGGTGATTCTTCCAATTGGAATTATATGTATTACCATATGGAGCATTGGGTTGTGGCTTGTATTGGCCCACGACATTGGCATGCTCTGACATCAAATCCTTCACTAAGGGAGCAATTGGACAGTGTTCTCCTGGGTGGACAGTGGGTTGGCAATTGATGCATGGGTTGGCACGGCGGAAGTTTTCATTCAGCACTTTGCACTTCATGGAATCTTTTCCTTAGAAGCTCTTCCGCCTTTCTAGCGAGTTGATATTTTGCTTTCATCTCCATGTCTTAGTCTGTCTCCTTTGGTGGGGCTGAAGGCCTCGTCCTCTCCACCTCCCTTGGGTTTGGCTCATCCCATCCTTGGAAGTTTGACCACGTAATTCAAAAAATCCATGAAAGCTCATGCGGGTCTTTGCTTTCGGAAGTCCCATCATATTGTTTCCAATAGTTTGCTTCATGGGTGGAGACATACCACCACCATAGAAGTGATTCACAAGCATCGAGTGTCGAAACCATGATGTGGATAGCACTAATGGTCTCCATAGACCTCTCCAGCTGTGATAGAAGACCTCTCATTGTCATGGGCAGCAAACGTGTAGATTTACCTCTTCAAATTGTTGGTCTTGTGAGCCTTTGAAGAATTTTTTTTTAAGAGTGCGCACGCTAGCTCGCCCACCTTTTATGGTTCTTGGTCTCGGTGAATTAAGCCTGTACGGCAGCCATGGTCGATGGAAATGCCTTCAATTCCAACAAATCCATATCAATTACCCTCCTTGAGTTATGCACTTCCTCAAATCCATATATGGGTGTATGGATTTTCATTCTCCATACCATGAAATGTGGGAGCCGGGGAACTAATTTAGGGGTCTCCTTTGCTACATCTTCGGCGGGAGGTATGATGCAGAAAGACACTAACTTTCTAGGAAGTTCAACATGTGATCCCTCATTGATGTATCTTTGTTGGATTCCAGCGTTGCGCTAGCGACTTTGTGTTCCTGGGTCAGAGGATCCATTTGGTCCTTGTGCACATTTGATTTCCTAACCTTGCTCAGCGTTTGCCTCACTCTTTGCAATCTACGATCCCTCTATCGATCTTTGCATAAACACACAGTAACACAAAATAGATAAACGAGAACAACAGAGGCTTGCGAAAAGAATCGGTGTTAGCTAACAAAAGCGGCTTGTAAAAAATAAAAGCGGTCACGATGCTTGCTAAGTAAAGAAAACTTGTAACTCTTACAAGCGAAATTCAAGGGTTAAGGTCGCAACACTTGTAATGTGGATTGCAGTACATATCAACTCATCATCTAGTAGTTGGCACCGTCCACGACGCGGCGCCATTTGATTAGGTACCCGCAAATAGGGTGATCCGGAGCTCGGCAAAAATTTGTATCCTATAGTCCCTCACTGTAGTAGTCAAGCTCTTTGCCCAGTATGCAGTCTAGGGGTGGAATCACGGGGATGGGTTTTCATCCCACAAATGATCCGTATCATGTTTGAAAATTGTGAGACTTTTTGTTTGGATTTTCGGATTTTTCATTAAAAAGTGTTGGAGTTGGTGTCACTGGGCTAACTGAAATAGCTTAAAATGAAATGTGAAATGGTGACCTTGAAGGCTTGGGTCACTAGCTTGGTAAAATGGGGGTATGAAGGTGTCCTCGGGTTATTTCCTCGCATTAGGGCAAATGACATATGGCCATGGCCAAAACCGGATCATTGTTTAGCTTTAAAAAAACTAACCCTTAAAACACTCCTATTTGAGTCAAAACATATACTAAGCATTCAATGTTCCAATTAGTTTGGAAACATAGCATTTAACCTCATTTCAATGGCTCGTAAATGACATCTAAAGAATGTCAGTGCATCTACCATTAAGAATGCACTGAACCCTAAAGCATGACAAGTATTGACCAAAGGAAAGACATTATATAGCATTAAACCCTAGTTTGGAAAGTTTGGAACCTGATTAGTGCCCAAAAAGTGCTATTTTGAACCCTATATTAGATAGGTTTTGAGTGCTTTTTGCGCACTAATCATGTCATTTATACCAATTGAAGTGTTCAAGTCTTCTTAGTAGCACTTATGCCATTTAAGTATTTTTGGCGGTTGTTTCTGGGTTTTGCGCACTTTAGAAGTTCAATATCGGGATGTATGATGAATCATGAAGTTTGAACTCAAGTGCCATTCATCAACCCGACCCAAGAATCAATGAAAAGCGAAGGCAAAGTGAAGAAGAATTGATCGTGTAGAAGACGAGCAAAGTAGTGAAAATCGGCAAACCAGCAATTTTACGGCTAAGCTGGCTGTTGGGATTGCGAAAATTTCGCGAGGTTTGCGAAAATTCGCAAGTTCAGCGAAATTGTGTGGATTTTAAGCTAGACACCGAGGTTTCTCTAGGCCTTTGTTCCTAGCTAAATTTCATGATTTAAGCTACTCCACGAAAATTTCGCTAAGCTAGCGAGAATTTCGCTAGCTAGCAGTAGCAAGCCTTAGCGAAATTTCTATTTTAAGCTATACCTTGTGATTTAAGCTACCCTAGCGAAATTCTTCAGTCCTAAAGCGAAATTCAGCACGCCTCGATCATGTTTTTGTATTTAATGCTAACCGACTCAAATTTGGTGTATTACTCTCTTGTCCTTTAACTTAGCCGTTGTAGGCTTTTGGTATTTTCATGTATTGGGGTGGCTATATAAACCCCTCTCTTTGTAATAAGTAAGATTGCGAAATATAATTTGGGGAGAAAATTATAAGTTTTATTTTGTATCAGAATATAATGTTGGCCAGGTTTATTTTTCTCCTTACCTCATAATAACCACTTGACACTCATGGCTTACATATATGACACCCCTGCCAGATGAACAGCTCAGAATATTTAGCTAAAGCCTCTTCTTACTAAGGAAGGAAGTACAGCCAGGTAGTGAGGCACTGTATGTTATCCTCATATGTAGAAAATCACGATCTATGTATTTGCTGTTTTCATCTTCCTCAGAGTGGGTTGAATAACAACATTTAAATCATTGTTGATTTGACATCTCTCCATGCTTTAAGGATCTGATGTATATAATGTAGATCTGCTGTGGTTTTAGATGGTCTTTCTGAATTGTGAAATGATCTTTAATATTGGGGTTTCAGCGTAGAGAGACCATGAATATCTGTGTGTGTTGACTAATGAGTTGAATTTTAGGTTGCGGGATTTTGGTTCAATATGAATCCAGTGTACCTGACCTCGAGATTATATCATAACGAAGGATAAACTGAAGACACTTTGTTATATTACCAGTGTTGTTTCAATCTTCAAAGGTCATTCTTTTCATATATTTCAGTTTTGTTTCTGAGTTTCAATATACCACTTTGTTTTTAAAAGTAATCCAGAATCAAATAGATATACTTTTATAATAAATCTGTTCTGGATAAAACCATTAAATGTTGATTATGAATACCTTTCTCTTGCAGTAAATAAACTCAAGCGACAGCGAACACAGAATATATATAGATTGATGATTTTTTAACAAACTCTTGTGTGAATCAAATAATGACGTTGTAAGAATAATTTTAAACTTTACTAATCATTGATTGATAGTATGGTGTATCTATTGAAGTAATATACCTCTTGTACTCAGTTAGAGCTATGTTTTCACTTTCATGATGTTGTATTTCTTGTATGCTGATGGTTTTTATTTTGTTATGCTTTCTTAATCTTTCAACTCTGTAACAGTTGCTCTTGTTATATCTAAATTTTATAACAGTGTTTATCAGTGGTGGGATAAGACATCAGTTATGGATCAATGACTTGTTGCTAACTAGTGAAGTCAATGTATCAGATGCGTGGATCCCGTACGAAAACGACAGGAATGAGTACAGACCCCCCAATGAATCTGCAACGACCTATGAACCGTGGGGATCATCCACCTCAGGATGAGTGCCCCATCTGTATCCATTCTCTGTAGATGTATGGATGAGGCCCCGTATTTAGTGCCCTATACACACATTAATCATGGTATGGAAAATGAAAATCCATACGCTCATATTAGGGATTTTGAGGAGGTTGCACTACCTTCAGGGAAGGTATGATGGACATCGTGCTGAAGCTAAAAGCATTTCCCGCGATACTGGGAATGAGGCGGGTGGCTAAACTCAGCGGGCCTAGAACCATTGAGGTGGGGTGGTTGCGGGCGAGAATTCTGAGAGAAGTTAGCCGGTGCTCATAAGACTAATAATTTGAAAAGAACAAATTTACCTTTGCGGCTTCGGAGTGGTGAGATTTTACGGTGTTGGGAGAGATTTATGGAAACCATCAGTGCCTGTCCACATCATGGGTTTGATACTTGGATGTTGGTGAACCACTTCTATGGTGGTATGTCTCCAACCATGAAGCAACTATTGGAGACTATGTGTGGGGGTAACTTTTTGAGCAAAAACCCGGATGAAGCCATGGACTTTTTGAACTATGTGGCTGAAGCTTCCAAAGGCATGGGATGAGCAGAGATCGAGGGGCAAGATCAAGGCCTTCGAACCAATTGAGGGGGCATGTATGCACTACGAAGACTGAGAGATGAAAGCAAAAGCCGACCACTTTAACTAGAAGATTGGATGAAATTTGGAAATGAAAAATCAGCATAATGCAAGCAGTTAATGAGTTATGCATCAAGCTTTCTTGCTTCAATTTTAGTCAAATAAATTACCACGAGAGCACTTTCTAGAGTATGCCCATGTCTAAATCAAAATAAACCACCCATAGATGCTCCATATGGTAACACCTATAACCTAGCTGGAGAAATCATCCAAACTGTCATAAACCAAAACCCCTATCGCCCCTCCGGTGAAATCTGTGACGGTTGGTCCCACCTCTCAACCACAACCACCTCCATCCTCATCTCACGTAGAGCAAGCCATTTAAATTTGAGTAAGGTGGTGGGTAATTTTATTGGAAGAACAAAAGGAATCAATGTTATTGGCACAAATGATTGATCTTTGTAGAAATTACTGCTTGAATAAGAGAATAGATGGAGAAGCGAGAGCAATCTAAACCCAAATTGATAACCTACGGTATTCCATCACGAAGTCAACAAGTTTGCTAGAGGTACAAGAAGGAAGGTTCCCTTCCCCAACCGATTGCCAAACGAAAGGGAATCCATGAGGTAGGATCATCGACAATTCGAGGAATGGATGAAGTTAAGGCTATAATTACTGCGAGGAGTGGAAAAAGAGGTTGAATCAACCCATGCAAAAGCACATTGAAAAGTCAATCAAGGAAAATTGCAATGCGAGCATATTCTCCTAAGGAGGATTGATGAAATCTGCATACCACCTCCATTTCCCTGAAACACTTAGAGGCAAGAAGAAGCGTAATGGCAATTGCTCCCAAAGTCCTAAGGCAAGTGAAGGTTAACATACCTATTGGACATAATCAAACAAGTCCTAACATGCAAAATTTTGAAAGATCTTTGTACGATCAAGAAGGGATTAGGCATTGAAGAAAGGCATTTCTCCTTTGAACAAGTCGGTGCCATAATCCAAAGCAAATACCTTGTCATCTGAGGATCCGGGATCTCCACAATTTCAGTCAATATTGGTGGGAAGTGCATAGACAAATCATTGCTTGATTTAGGAGCCAGTGTGAACCTCATGCCGTATTCAGTATACAAGCAGTTAGCTTTAGGTGAACTTAAACCTACCAACATCACACTCTCATTGGCTGATAGATCAGTGAGAATCCCTAAGGGGATAGTTGAGGATGTCTTAGTGAAGATAGACAAATTCTACTATCCAGTAGATTTTGTGGTGCTTGACCTTTAGGCCAATTGCAAGTGAACCCGATCATGTACCCGATCATCTTGGGAAGACCATTTACGGCCCGACCCGTCACGATCATCGATTCTTGGAAATGGAATCATGCAACTACGTTTGGTAACATGACATTGGAGTTGAACATATTTCACTTGAACAACAAGCATAAATTAATGGGCGAAAATCAAGTGACTAATGATGTGTGCTTTCCGGTGTGTGAGGATGCGGGGAAGGCGAATGACCCGAGAACTACAGATATAGTAGCCAATTGAAAGCGAGGTGTTGTGGTATTGCCATCAATAGCCACTGTAGGGAAATTGATCAATTCAGAATCCATCAGTGAGGACCAAGTCACCAATGGGAAGTCCAACACCATGGAGTTAGCTCGAGGCCCTTTGCCCGGGGTTGAGAGATCATTCTCATGACCCTCCTTGAGTAAATTTTGAAGTGGGCGAGTTTAGGTGTTTCCAAAGCAGGAATTGCGATTCGACAATTTTCTTGTTTGTTTAATTTAGTCAATTTTAATAATTTCGGTTATTATTAGATGTGTTGGCAGCAGCCTCTTTGGATGTGTTGGCAGCAGCAGCAGCAGTCACAGACTCACCACTACCACAGCAGTGAGGTGGTTAGGTTTCGTTTATGATTTTGTATAGTTACCAGTTTTATAAACTGCCTACTAATTTTGTTTAGGATTTATGTATTAGCCATAGTAGGCAGTGATATGTTTGTATGTTTAGCTTTGGTATGCATGTACTAGCCATTTTGGCTATATCAAAAGCTATTCAGTATATATATATACAAACTTTTGCATACCATGTTTTGTGCCTTTACCATGTATATTTGTTTTTCTTTTCAATTGAACAATTGAATTGCTACAATTGGACAATTGAATTGCCTTGTGTTGGAAAATTGAATCATTGTTTGTCACCTTTATGTTAGAGCAAATTCCATGTTTGAATTAATTTTTGGTCAGTTGAAGTTCCAGCATGCTCAACTTGAACATTTCTCATAAACTAATTCACCTTGTTGCACACCAGATTGTTTCAATAGATTTGTGAATTTGTTTACTTCCTTTAGCTGCATGCTTGACCTTAGGCATGTTGACAACCGAGGATAGGTTTGTGTTTTATATTTGAAGACCAATGTAGTCTTCCAAAAAGGAAAAGAAAAGAAAAAAAAAAAAAAGAAAAGAAAAATAAAGTCGTGAAGCTTTGCCTTGAAACTAGAAACGCGATTCAGGGGTGTATGTAGCCTTTGAAACCGATGCCTAAACCTTAAGTGGTTGGGAGTCATCGATTTTGTGTTTGTTACATGGGTGGATAGGTAGAGTCTAGCAATTGTAGGTGCTTGATTTTGAAGTCATTCGGAGTTCGAGTGAAGTAACTAGAGTTTGTGGTCGAGTGATCCTTTTGGCTTGATGCCACACAAACCTTGGTGGTTGGGAGTCATCGGTGAACCCCGTTACGGACTTTGGTGAAGTCGAATTTTTAAGCATTGCATCCTACAATGTAATTGAATAAAGAAAGAAAAGAGTAACTATCCCTATCTAGGTTGTTCAACAGTTTAAGGCCATGTCAGTGTTAGGTTGGGGGGAGGGAACAAATTTTGCAATTTATTGGCTTAATCTGGTTATATAAAGAACCATTAGACTTAGGTGGAAATTCAAGTTGAGAATCGTGGATCCAAGATTGACCTAGAATTGTTCTTGTATGGATTTAGTTCTTTCATATCGAGTTTACAACTTTGATGTCGATTTTTTAAGTTTAAAGTCTTTGTTTATATGTCACGTAAACCCGTAAACTTTTTGAAAATCACTACATGCATCTCCTTTTGTTTTTGCATTGCTAAGGGACTAGCGTTTCGGTTGGGGGGTGTGATTAGTGCCCGAGTCTTTATTTTGAACCACATATTAGATAGGTTTGAGTGCTTTTGCGCACTAATCATGTCATTTATACCAATTGGAAGTGTTCGAGTCTTCTTAGTGTATATGCCATTTAGAGTATTTTTGGGTACATTTCACGGGTTTTGCGCACTTTAGAAGTTCAATATCAGGGATGTATGATGAATCATGAAGTTTGAACTCGAGTGTAAACCATCAGCCGACCCGAATCGATGAAGCGGCAAAGTGAAAAATTGATGCGGTAAGAAAGACGGGGAGAGCCAAACGGTGAAAATCGGCAAACCAGGCAATTTTAAGCTAAGCTGCGAAAATTTAATTGGGATTGCGAAAATTTAGCGGAGTTGCGAAAATTCGCAAGTTACGAATTGTGGATTTTAAATGAACACGGGGTTTCGCTGAGCCTTTGTTCTAAGCGAAATTTCATGTTTAAGCTACTCACAGTACAGCTAAGCTAGCGAAATTTCACCTAACTAAGCGAAATTTACTAGCTAAGAAATGCCCAAACCTTAGAGAAATTGCACATTTTAAGCTATGCCTTGTGATTTCGCTACCTAGCGAAATTCTTGATCCTAAGCGAAATTCAACGCTTTGCCTCGTCATGTTTTGTATTTAATGCTAATCGACTCAATTTGGTGTATTACTCTCTTGTCCTTTAACTTAGCCAAATTTGTAGGCTTTTTGGTATTTTCATGTATTGAGGTGGCCTATATAAACCCCTCTCTTTTTGTAATAAAGATAGAAATTTTGGGGAAGCAACAATTTGGGGGAGAGAAGAATTTGTAAGTTTTCATTTTTGTAAATAAAGTCTCATTATTTTTATTTAGGGTTTATTTTCCTCTCTTCTCTCTCTCTTTCCCTTGCTTTCTTGGGTACGCCAAACACCCCTCTTGAGGATGACAACTCGAGAGATGCTTGGCTAATACCGGCTCTTTGAAGGAAGGCTGGCAGTGGTGGGGCATATGCATGTTGTCCTCTTGTATTGAAAGTCCACAGTCTTATATTTATGGCCCTCATCTTTGCAATTAGGGTTGAATAGCATTTAATGTTATTGATTTGGCTAATACTCTCCATGCTTTGGGGATCTGAGTGTATACTTATTGCTATATGCCTTGTGGTTTTTGAATGGTCTTTGAGCGAAATGATGTTTAATGTTAGGGTTTCAAAGCGTAGAGGCCTGTAGATGCATGTTACTGTGTTGACTCAATAGGAGTTGATTTTTAGGGTGAGTTTGCTAGTTAAATATAGTCAGGTTATGCCTTGGACTATAGGTTGCTTGTCATAGCAGAGGATAAAACAGGACACTTGTTTGCCTAATTTACCAAGTTAGTGACCCTAAATCTTCAAAGTTAATTTCTTTTACACTTCATTTTTCGGTTTTACAATTTCTCAGTTTCAACCTACTTCCCTTTGTTTTTTGAAGCAAATCGAAGGGTCCAAATAAGCCTTACCTTTTTACACTCATGCGTATCATTCTTGAGGTTGAAAATACATCCGAGTGTTCGACCCTGAGCCACTATCTTTGCGAGTAGCTTGACTACGACGTGTAAGATAGGTGTATATAAATTTTGTTGATTTTGGCTCGACCTCTTTGTGGCCGCAGTCGAACCATAATCACGATGCACATTTTCAATTAAGGCGAGGACCACACAACGGTGGCCATTAATAACCTAACAACCCTCCCCTTCAAGGTTTTTGGGAGAGCAAACATCCATGAGTGGTCGTCCTCAAGGTGGTATTTGGCGGCGAAAATGAGAGAGAGAAGAAAGCGCCAAACCCTAAAACAAAAGTTGCGTGAATGAATGCTTGAATGAAAAGTTAGGGTTACAAAAGCTATAAGGTGGCTTATATAGCCAACCAAAATGTGTGAAATACCAAAAATACCTAAAATACGCATGATTGCATTAGGAATGAATGGGAATTATAAAAAGCAAGGTCGGTTGGAACCAAAACAGGATTTTGTATCTGGTGAACTGGCTATCATGCGAAAATACAGAGCATAAGCAATTCAAATTTTAATTATGTGATAACTTCGCTATGATAGCGAATTTTTCGCTATGTTAGCGAAATTTAAATAACTTAATAGCGTATAGCGAAATTTTCACGAGGATGCGGAAATTTTCGCTATGGTTGTGAAATTTCGCATCCTGCTAAATTTTCGCACTCTACGAAATTCTCAGAATGCATAGCGAAAATCTTGCAACCCTGCCTTGCCTTCTGCATTGCCTCCTGCATCCACTTCAGCCTCCATTTCATCAATTTCACTTGACATTTCTTCATTTCAGCTTGATGAAATCACCAGAATTTCAACATTCAGCACCAATACGACACCAAACTTCTGAAATTATGACTGAGGCTCAAAACCTGCAAAATTACCAAAACAAACCTAAACGAAATCAGTGGTACTTAAATGGACCGCACATGTCAATCGTTTATTCGCATGATTAGTACGCAAAGCACTCAAAACCTATCTTAAATAGGACTAAAAATAACACTGGGGTACTAATCAATTAAAGCTACAAAGGGTGGTATCGTGTTAAGGTTTAGGCAACTCTAGATAGAGTATAAGATAGAAATGCATATGTAAAGAAATGTGTTGTCTTGATGTGGATTTCTTTGTTTTCTGAATAGGTTGGATCAACCTCCCAATTCAACAGAAGAAGCGGCTGAGAGTGTTAACCCAGGAGATCAAGAGTTATCCGCTTTGGATCCTTCCAAATCTATTAAAATTGAAATCAATGCTCCAACAGAGCCAACAGAAGTCTTGCTGAGGATATCTCAAGACATGGCTTGGGTATTGGATAGACTGATTGCTCCTAAGGCTCCGAGAGACATGGTAAGAAGACATAAAACAAAGGAATTCTATGGGACAAGCATGGAAGAGTATGATAAAGCCAAATACTGGTTGGAAAAACTACAAAGAGTATTATAGGAAGTTAGATGCCCTCCTGATTAGAGAGTATCATGTGCAGTCTCATTATTGCAAAGTGAGGTATATGACTAGTGGAAATTTGTGCTGAAAAGTCCAAGGATTCCAGATCCCATGCCTTGGGAGTTCTTTGTCCAAGAGTTCAGGGCAAAGTACGTTACAGGGATGTATAGGGAGACCGGAAGCAGTTCTTGACTTTGAAGCAAAAGAACTAATCAATGGTAGAGTATGAGAAGGAGTTCAATATCTCGAGATAAATATGCACCCTCTTACTAGAGTAATAAATGTAGGGCATTCTAGCACGGATCGAATGAGTCCATAGCGGGTACTTCAGCCGAAAATTTTCAATGTGAATTTCTATCAGTTGGTGCAAGCTGCAATGAAAGTGGAGAGATTTGAGGCAAGCAGCGGAGAAAGATTCCAAAAGAAGAGGTTATTCGAAGGAGCTTCTTCCTCCTCAGAGAAGAGAGTTAGAGAATCACAAGTAAAATCAGTTTACAGCTCTAATACCAGAGGAAGAAGGCAAGGGCCTAGTATAGCACCTAGTACTAGTAGAGGTTCTTCAGCGGGACCAAGAGAAACTCCAGAGTGCCCTCATTGCCATCGACAACATTTTGGAGCTTGCAGATTGTTGACAGGAGGGTCCTTCAGATGTTGAAGCATTGAACATTTTATGGTGAATTGTCCTAAAGAGTCAAGGGACAATAGAAATCCTCAGAGTAGCAGTAGAGGGAGATCCGTGGCACCACCGTCAACTCGAGATAGAGGTTGAGGTTGAGGGGGCCAGAGCTAGCATAAAGGACAAGGAGGCACAGTGTCAGAGACAGTAGATCATCCTATACCTTCAACGCCAGCACAAGCATATGCTATGAAGGCTCGTGCGGACCAGGAGGCACTAGAAGTTATTGCTGGTATATTTTCTCTTTATGGTATTGAAATGCATGCATTAATAGACCTTGGATCTACTCATTCATATGTATGCTTTGAGCATGTGTTTGATAAGGTGACAGCAGTGGAGCAACTATCATATGATATGCATGTAACCAGTCCTTTGTGGCACAGTGTCAATGTGAATAGGGTGTACATAAATTGCCCATAGTTATCCAGGATACATAATTTTCAGTTGATTTGATTGCACTGCCTTTTCGAGAATTTGATTTGATTCTGGGTATGGACTGGCTGTCTAAGCATAAAGCTATACTAGATTGTGAAAAGAAGACAGTAGTGTTGAGATGCTCTAACCAGTCTGAGGTGATAGTACATGGCATTAGATCTGGCGCGATGTCCAATGTGATCTCAGCTATGCAGGCTAGGAGATTTATGAGGAAATGATGTGAGACATTTTTTGCCTTGATACTTGACTTTGAGAGAGGTCAAGTAGATGTGGAAAAGATTCCAATAGTAGGGGAATTTCCAGATGTATTCCCTAAAGAGTTACTTGGTATTCCACTTGAGAGGGAGGTGGACTTGTCCATAGAGATTGTATCATAAACAACCCCAATTTCTGGGGCACCTTACAGGATGGCTCCTTTTGAATTAAAAGAGTTAAGGCTGCAATTACAAGAGTTGTTGGATAAAGGGTTTATTATACTAGTGTTTCTCCATAGGTTGCATGATTCGTGCCACAGTATGTGTTCCGGAATCAACAATATTTATAACCTGGGGCTCTTCTACGTCGTGAGCATAGCTAACAAGAAGATAGCCGCCTCTAGGGTCGAAATTACGGTGGATGGGTTTTCTTCAAGACAAATGATTTTGCAATTGACTCAAAATGGTGAATTTGTTGGATTATGGGATTTTGGTAAAAAACAATAGAATCAGGGGTTTATGTGCTGAAAGTAAAATGAAGAAAAATAAGAAAAAGAACTCCTTGAAGCATTGGGCTACTGGTTTGAGGTACTAAGGCGACTGAGAGGTCCTCGGGTTCATTTCCTCTCGTTGGGGAGGATGATCAATAGTCATTTCCCGAACCAGATCTTCATTTAGCTTTAAAAACTAAACCCTAAAATCCTTTTCCCCTTTTGAAAATAAAGATTTACGTGAGCATAAATGCTCCTGCTAAGGAATACATATCTCATAAATCTACCCTACAGTGACAAATAGAGGGCAACTAATGAATCTCAATGGATCTAGCAATAAGCATCCACTGAACCCTAAAAGATTGCCAAATACCCATCAAGGTACGTTTAAGAGATTTAAACCTAGATTGAGAGAAATAGAACATAAATACCCATAAATGCGTGCATTAAAAACAGAGAACCGTTAGTTACTTCCAAACCCTAGCCAGCAGCCCTCCTCTTCAAGGAGAAAAGTGGTCTAGCCAACCATCCCTTGAGTTGTCATCCTCAGAGGGGTGTTTCAGCCGAAAAAATAAAAAGAAATGAAAGAAACAAGAACTGGAAGAAAGAGTCAGGAAGAGTCGAGAGCTTCCTGCCCAAAAGTTTTTATTAATGAAGGAGATAGCTATATAGTGCTTGTCTGGGGGCTTCTTAAAGCCAAACCCCCTTTACAAATTGCCAAACTAATGTAGCAAACACCACATAATGAAGCAAAAGTGGAGTCAAAACGTCAAAAGCAGAAAGGTGAACTGTAGAATAAGGGCAAGAAGGATGAACAAGGGCAAGCAGAGTTAAATTTTGTAACCCGTAAAATTTTGCGGTGTTGCGAAATTTTCGCAATCTCCAGCAAAATCTCAGAGTTCCATTTTCAGCATTTTTCTCGTCTTTCTTTTCCTTCTCGGTTTCGACCGCAATGCTTAATCTAACTCGAATTTTTTCATGCTTGATTGACTCAACAATTTTGGCATAAATAGCTTGCAAAACTACAAAATTAGCCACAAAATGCCATCGCAGAATAGCAGACCTTAATGTGCAAATTGTTAATTACGCCGATTAAGACACACAAAAGTGCTCAAACCTACACAAATGTGGCTCAAAATAGCACTTTTTGAGCACTAATCACACCCCTAACCTACACATTGCTAGTCCCTTAGTAATGAAAGAAAGAAAGAAAGAGCATGCAAAACAATATCAAAATCATGTTTACAAAAATGGTATTTCAAAAAGGGTGTGAATGAGTAATGCTTAACCCTCGATGAGAATCACTGAAACCCTTGCCTAATAACTATCTCGAGATAATGAATACCATACAAAATTGAGTATCAAAAGAGCTCCCTCTTGGTGAATCAACCAGAGACTTCCACCAAAATCTAAGTGTTTGTTTTATCAGTTCTCAACAATAAACTGTCAAACTGCACTCTCCCCCCAACCAAGCTACCGCTCCACTCAGACACCAACCAACCTAAATGTATCAGACCCATTCTTATTCCACAACTCTTTTCAGGTTGTAAGGGTGCAATGCTGAGGAATCGACCTCACCAAAGTCCATGTAACGGGGATCTACCGATGACTCCTAACCAATTAAGGCTTAGGGCACCAAGTCATAAGGATCTTTCAACCACTAACTCTTCAGGTTTCACCCCGGACTCCGAATGATTTCGAAACTCCATCACCTACAACTCGCTAAACCTCACCCATCCACCCATGTAGCGAGCACTAAGTCGGTGGCTCCCAACCAGTTGGTTTAGGCACCGAAGCTTTTTAAAGACTTTTCGCCATATACCCCTCGACCGTGATCGGGTTTCAAGGCAAAGCTAGATAATGATTCTTCTTTTCTTTTTCTTTTCTTTTTCTTTTTTGTTTTGTTTTTCTTTTTTTTTTTTTTTTTTTTTTTCAGACACATTGGTCTTTTATCAGGGGTCCTAACCTATTAAAGGTAGTCAACTAAACTAGGTAGGTAGTTTTGGTAAAGTTTAGAGGTCAGTAGTTTTTCACTTATCAAGAAACTCGATGTGCACAAGTGGGTGGTTAGCTAAAAGTGGAAGAAAAAGTGTCGAAAAGCAACAAGAGTATTCAACTAATCATTCACTAACTAGGCATGGAATCAATCTAGAACATCAATAGATTTAATGTTTCTAATTTTCAATCCTGCGGGTGTTAGGGCAAACCACAAAAAAAAAAAGGTGTAATTTGAATTGAAAAAGTAAGCTGTATAGTATAACAACTTCACATATATGCAAAAACATAAAGATTTTGAAACTCCAGCACTTACAACTCGCTAAACCTCACCCATCCACCCATGTAGCTTAGGCACTAAGTCAGTTCTCAAAACTGGGCCATTAGCAAAGAGTTTAAAGATTTTCAGCCATATACCCTCTGACCGTGCCTGTGTTTCAAGGCAAAGGATGTAATTTTCTTCTTTTTCTTTTTCTTTTGTTTTTGCTTTTGTTTTTGCTTTTCCTTTTTTTTGGAAGACACATTGGCCTTCTTTCATCAGTCCCTAACTCATTAAAGGTAGTCAACGAAACGAGGGTAGGTTTTGCAAAGTTTAGGAGGTCGTAGTTTTCTCAAATTTTATCAAGAAAAACCCGATGTGCACAAAGGTGGTGGTTAGCCAAAGGTGGAATAGAAAAGGGTTCAAAGCAACAAGAGTTCAACTAATCATTCACTCAACTAGGCATTTAAATCAATCTAATATCAGGATTGACAAAGTTTCAATTTTCAACTCATGAAGTCAGCAAAACCACAAAAATAAAAAAATAAAAAAATATTGGGTGTAATTTGACCTGGAAAAAGTAAGTCAGATAGCATAACAGCCACATAAAGGAAACCAAGAATAATTAAATATACAAAATGGTCTTGCTCAAAATAGTAGCAAAAACATAAATGTAAAAGCCACTTCCTTCGCTAACTCTCCCCTCAACTAAATGTCACATTGTCCGCAATGGGGCTTGGATTGGAAAGTTAGAGAAGGGAGTGTTACCTCCTTGATGAAATGTACTCATTTTTGGATAGGATAATTCTCAAGCTTTCCATCGACACATTATTCACTCCGTTTGGGCTTCAAATAAACAAGTTAGAAGAACAAAAGAGAGGAAAAAAGTTACCAGTTTGAGCATTTTGAAAATTTCGCTTTTCTAAAAATTTCAAAAGTGTTCTTTCTGGTTAGATTTATATTCTACACTCTCTAATATTTCCAACGGTACCAAGAACGCCTAAAACAGAGTTCGGATGAAAAAGTTATGGTCAAAACAAAATTGTCATAAAATTGCAAGTCAGGAAATTTTTTTTTTTTTATAAAAATATTTTCAAAGGCCAATTTTTTTAATATAATTATATATATATATATATATATATATATATATATATATATATATATATATATATATATATAAAAGATTTTTTTTTAATATATAATTATATATATCATAAAGACAAAAAAATGAATAGTGCAGAGGAATATGCAGCCGCTAAATTCTCTCAACCTCGCAAATTAAGAAATTTGACCCAAATTGCAAAAATAAACATAGAAAAAATTAAGAAAATTTGCAGAAAAATGAAAAATAAGCCAAAAACAAAGATTAACTAACAATTAGGAAAAATCTAAAGAGAAAAATGAATCCAAATCAACACAAAATAAAAATAAGAAAAATGAGTAAACATCACTGGGACCGACACGCACTCTAAAACCTTTCTCAAGCCTTTGAGGTCATGAAACCGGTGGAGCTTGTAGAATGCCGAGGTTCAAAAGCCCAAATTTGAACCAAGACTCGAACCATCCGTCGTACATGCGGCAGTGAGCAACCGCTAACGTATTTGACGAGTGGCAAGTTTGTACAAAGGGCCACTAATTTCTTGAAGTTTTGCAGGCGGGAAGCAGCAAAATGGGCAGCCTTTCCGCAGGTGCTTCAGGTGTTGAATGCCAAAGTGAAGTATGCACCGAGTCCGAAGAGGGTGCCGGCCGGGAAGGCTTGGTGGCTCGCGGCACTAGGGATTCACTCTATGGGGATTGCTGGAAGGGGGATATTTTTGGGTCCCTTCCACTGCCCTCCTCAATCAGCAATGGGGAGATTACTTCATCTTTCTGTTTACATTGCTCCTCCACTGTGGTGTCAATCGTGACACTCTCTTCCGGGATTCACTCTCTCGTGAACATGCCGACAGGATCCTGAAATGTAGCACGCAGTTGTCAAAATTCTGATCAATTTGACTTTGCAGGTTGTCAAATTTCTGATCCATTTCACTTTGAAGCCCATCTAATTCTTGGTTCAGGGAGTTCTCCATAGTATGAATTCTTTGACTTAATTGGGCATTGAATGTCTTCTGCTCTTCCACAAAGTCACCCATTAGCTTGGTGAGGCTCAGAATGGCTTGTTCAACTGGAGAGGTTGACTGTGGTGGTTGAGGATGAGATGAAGAGGCATACTATGGATGTGGAGTAGGTGCATATTGTATAGGTTCTGGTACCCATGAGAGGTTTAGGTGGTTCCTCCAACTAGGGTTGTAAGTATTTCCATATGGTGCAGTTGTTGGAGGAACGATGCATGAAGGCACACTCATCCGTGGAGAGTTTCTATAGTCCCTCATGGACCTATATGCAGTGGGATTTCATTCCACTGGCTACTGACCGTATTGCTCTCCCTCTTCCATTTGGTCAATATTCAGGTTCACTGGAACATGCACTCCTGCAACAAGAACAGGGCAACACATAAACAATCCTGCAGTATTTTTTTTTTTTTTACAGTGAAATGAACTAAAAAAAAAAAAAACTAACAATAAAATGATAAAAGAAAATTCACTAGAACTTGTGATGAGGATCACAAGTGTTTCACAGCTCGTCAAATGCACTAAGGCACCATCCTCGCAACGACGCCATTTGATTCAGGCTACGTAGGTGTTTCTCGAATCAACACATTTATAACCTTAAATTTCTCCTACCGTAGCATAGCTACTACGTATAACCGCCTATGGTCGAACACAGGATGGGTTTTCTTTCGCACAAATGATTTGCAATTGGCTCAAATGGTGAATTTGATTTTGATTATGGGATTTTGGTAAAAATGCTGAGAATTAGCGGTGTAAGCTAAAAGTAAATGAAGAAAAATAAGAAAAAAGAACTCAGTTATCGGGGCTACCGGTTTGACGTCCAAGGCGACCGAGGTCTTTCGAAGTTCATTTCCTCTGCTAGGAGGATGACCAATAGTCATTTCCGAACCGGATCTTCATTTAGCTTTAAAAACTAAACCCTAAAATTTTCCTTTGAACAGCATTTACAGAGCATAAATGCTCCTCGGCAGTGAATACATATCTCATAAATCTACCTTACTGTGACAAATAGAGGGCACCACGAATCTCAAAGTGGGATCTAGCAATAAGCATCCACTGAACCCTAAAAGATTGCCAAATACTGATCCATCAAGGTACGTTTAAGAGATTTAAACCTAGATTGAGAGAAATAGAACATAAATACCCATAAATGCGCAGTATTAAAAACAGAACCACATTTCCAAACCCTAGCGCAGCCTCCTTCAAGGAGAAAAGTGGTCTAGCCAACCATCCCTTGAGTTGTCATCCTCAGAGGGGTGTTTGGTAGCCGAGAAAATAAAAGAAAAGGAAAGAAAATGAAGAAACTGGAGAAAGAGCGGGAAGAGTTGAGAGCTTCCTGCCCAAAAGTTTTTATTAATGAAGGAGAAAACTATATAGTGCTTGTCTGGGGGCTTTTTATAGCCAAACCCCCTTTACAATTTACCAAAATAACGTAGCAAACACTATTAAAATGGGGTTAAAAAAATGAAGAAAACCAAAAGGTGACAAAAAGGAGTCAAAACGTCAAAAAGCAAGAAAGGTGAACAGTGGAGGAAGTGAATAGTGGCAGGCAGGATGAATAGTGGCAAGCAGGAAGCAAATTTCGTAGGTTGTGAAATTTTCGCAATCCTGCAAAATTCCTGCAATGCTCCATTTTCATGCATTTTCTACTCTTCTTTCCTTTTGGTTTTTGATCTGCAATGCTGAGTTCGACTCGAATTCTTCGTGCTTCGATCGACTGAACAATTTTGGCATAAATAGCCTGCAAAAACTACAATATTAGCCACAAAATGCGATCAATAGAATAGCAAGGACCTTAATGTGCAAATTTGGTTAATTATGCTGATTAGTACACAAAAAGTGCTCAAAACCTGCAATGTAAAATTAAAAATAGCACTTTTGAGCACTAATCAAGTAATCCGCTTTCTTTGTGAAGAAAAAGGATGTGGCACATTGCAATCAGGCATTTATTATAGACAAGATCGCAAAGCAATAGGAAGAACAAGACTCCATTGCCCAGAATAGAAGATTTATTTGATCGCTGAAGGAGCAGTATATTTTTAAAATAGACTGGGATCCGGTACTACTGGGCTGGAGAGTAAAGATGTTAATGCGCCGAAGATAGTATTTAGGACCCGATATGGTCATTACGAGTTTTTAGTAGTGCCTTTTAGGTTAACCAATGCACCAACAACATTTATGGATTTGATGAATAGGGTGTTTCGACCTTACTTAGATCAGTTTGTGGTGGTGTTTATTAATGATATATTGGTGTATTCCAAGAATGAGGAAGAGTGTGAACAACATCTAAGGATAGTTCTACAAACTCTGAGAAAAAAGCATTTATATGCCAAGCTTAGTAAATGTGATTTTTGGCTAAAAGAAGTCTTCTTCCTATGCCACATTGTCTCTGCTCAAGGAATTAAAGTTGATCCAGCTAAGATTGAAGCTATTGTGAGCTAGAAGCCACCCCGAAATGTGACAGAAGTGGGGAGTTTTATGGGGTTAACTGGATATTATAGAAGATTTGTGAAAGGCTTTTTAGTCATAGCATCTCCACTCACCAAACTGCTCGGAAAAGATGTGAAGTTTGAGTGGAATGATAAGTGCCAAGCTAGCTTTGAGCAGTTAAACTAATTTCTAATTGAAGCTTTAGTGTTGACGCAACCGACTCCGAGTAAAGAGTATACCCTGTGCAATGATGCTTCAAGGATAGGTCTGAGATGTATGCTAATGCAAGATGGTAAAGTCGTGGCCTATGCATCTAGGCAGTTGAAGCCACATGAGCATAATTATCCTACTCATGACCTAGAGTTGGGTGCGGTAGTGTTTGCTTTGAAAATATGGCGACACTACTTATATGGGGAAAAGTGTATATTTTACACAAATCACAAGAGTCTTAAGTATCTACTAACTTAGAAAGAGTTGAATTTGAGGTAGCGGAGGTGGTTAGAGTTGTTTAAACACTATGATTGCATAGTTGATTACCATGTCGAGAAAGACAATGTGGTTGTTGATGCCTTAAGCAGAAAGATTGTGGTAGCTTTGTTACTTCAACATAGTGATTAGAGAATAACAGCTGATGGAGCTTTACTAGCTTAATTAAGAGCTTAGCCTGCTCTTAAGAAAATGATTATAGATGCTTAAAAAATGATAAAGAGTTGCAGGGAAAAGATTTAGCTAATCAAAGATGGAGTCGAGAGTGAGTTTTCAGTAAAAAATGATGGGAGCTTGTATTTCAGAGATAGATTATGTGTGCCAGCTAACAGTGAGTTGAAGAAAGAGTTATTACATGAAGCTCATAACTTAGTGTTTACCATGAATCCTAGAGGCAACAAGATGTACCAGGATTTGAAAAAAAACTCTTGGTGGAAAGGTATGAAAATAGATGTAACGGATTATGTGTCAAGTGTTTGATGTGTCAGCAAGTCAAAGCTGAACACCAGGTGCCATCAGGCCTGTTGAATCCCATTCCAATTCCATAATGGAAATGGGCCAATATGTTTTATGGATTTCGAATCCGGCCTCCCCTTAGCGTAGGGAAGCCATGATGCTATTTGGGTGATAATTCGATGACTCAATAAGCTCCACTTCCATTTTATACCAAATTTGATGGACTATTTTATGGATCAACTAGTTGAGCTATATGTGGATGAGATTGTAAGATTGCATGGTGTGCCTTTGTCGATAGTGTCGAATAGAGATCCGCGATTTACTTCAAGATTTTGGAAAGAGTTACAGTCAACATTGGGTCCTCGTCTCAACTTCAGTACAGCTTTTCACCCACAAACAGATGGACAATCGGAGAGATTAATTCATATATTAGAAGATATGTTGAGGGGTTGTGTTATAAATTTTTCTGGAAGTTGGGATAGGTATATTCCATTGATGGAATTTGCCTATAACAACAGCTATCAAGCCAGTATTGGTATGGCACCATATGAAGCGTTGTATGGCAAGAAATGCAAGACTTCTATATGTTGGACAGAGCTGAGTGAGTATAAACTGATTGGACCTGATTTTGTGAAGGACACAGAAGAGAAAGTCCAGATAATTCAGCAAAGGTTAAAAGCTGCTAGTGATCGAGAGAAATCTTATGCCAATTTGAAAAAGAAAGACATTGAATATGAAGTGGGTGATAAAATGTTCCTAAAGGTATCTCCATGGAGGAAGGTGCTTAGATTTGGGAAGAAAGGAAAGGTGAGTCCAAGATTCATCGGTCCATATGAAATTTTAGAAAGAGTTGGACCTGTAGCCTATTGGTAGTTTCTTCCTCTAGAGTTGACCGAGCTACATAGTGTCTTTCACTTGTCCATGTTGAGGAGATACAGATCAAATCGATCTCATGTCCTACCTATGCAAGAAGCGCATGAAGGGTTTCGTGGGTGGCAACACTTGCCCATAGCAACGAAAATACAAAAAAAAATCCCAACAAAAACCCATCCAAGGACCCCTAGTAGCATCGAAACCGGTTCTACAACAAAGAGAAGGGTGTAGGATTACTCAGGCTCTGCCCAAACCGAGCAAGGCGGGTCGGCAGCCTTTAGACCGAAGCAAACCAAGTCCTAGGTTCACCTCTAACAGTATCCACACGAAGAGTGAAGCCGACAACTTCCAAGGCAATGGTCTCGAAAAGGGTCCAGGTGCTAGCCAAGTCCCGATCCGAAGAGAGAGCCAAAAACCCAAGTCTCTCAATCTCTAAAACACTTTCTTAGAGGTGAGAGCCCAAACTTGGCCTCTTTCTCATCAACTCCCTTTTTGTCTCAAAAGGTCATCATCATATTAGGGTTTCCATAGCATTCTATTTATAGGAAACCTCCCCCCCCCCCCCCCCCATCATGTCAAATGACCAAAATGCCCCTCACTCTAAGTGATGATAGATTACACGCATCCCTATGCGTTATGGCGAGTTCCCACACGGCCCAAAGCCGAGGTACAAGCTCAAACCTATTATCTCTCTAAGTGAGGGCTTTCGATCCCAGGATTCCACTAATGCCATGACATTTCATTCATGAGAATTAACTCCCTCATATTTGGATCTCATCCAAATCCGTTTTATATTAGCCCCACACTCTTCTAAGTGAACCCATTAGGTTTTGGTTATGTTGGCCACTTGATACAACTATTAAATTAAGCAAGTCAAGATTGGTATCTAGCAACACATCATGACCCCCAATTTACCGGAGAGTCAGTGGTCTGATTGCATTACCTTCCCATAGACAAATACCGTGCAATTCGTCCTTTCACCAAACTATACCCTACTTGGTTCAAGAAAGCATGGACAATCTGTAGTTCTAATTAGACTAAATGGTGCTACACCTAGCCCAAGGGATATTTATCTCTGTCTCGCATTCATCACTCAACCTTTATGCACTTGAAGACACCTTCAAGACATTTTCACTCCGGCCGTAGATTCCTAAGTAATGATCTCGACAAGAGGCCTTAGGTATACTCTCCTTTATTGGGAGTGGCTAACCTTTGTTAGCTACTTCCACCACTCTCCGAACACCTCAAACTATACTCAATCCTCATCCAATGAGCGACCCTTAAAGAGGCAACGTACGAGGTCAGCACAAGATCAACATCCAAGATATCCTTGAGCACCTCAAGTCTAAGGATACTTGCACCATTGCTCTGATGAGACAATCATCCACATTTAAATAGATGATTCATATGATTGTCTCATTATAGGTCTCCGATGTACTTAGCTACTCTTAGCAAGCATCCACACACCAACTTTGATCAACCCTTGATAATAGTTTATAAGATTTACTACTTGATCCAATCATGATATGACATGTGTTAGTCCGTCCTGTGATCAACAATATCCAAATTATGGATCTCTATGACTAGGATAATTCGCACATTCAACATAATTGCACATGATAGGAATCTTATTATCACGATCCCATCATGATTTCATGCTATGTTATGTATCATGGACTCCCATTAATTGATTAAAGATCTATACCAATTCAACATACATGAACATCTAATTAACGAAGAAGCCTTATGTATATTAAATAATATGTTATGCGACAATAAGCGCTTAATGGAAATCGCTTTAGAGCACTTCTCTAACAAACTCCTACTACAAAGCCACTCGCTTTGTATCTCATACCTTGCAAGCTTCAGAGAATGGCGCCTCATGGGGAAGTGGCTTTGCCAAGAGATCAGATGGTTTATGACCAGTGGGCATATCTCTATCTTTACATCACGATCACCAATGATTTCTCAAATCAAATGGCATCACTCTGAGTACTAGTTTAGACCTTTGATGAGACCGTGGTTCCTTTAGTTTTAGCAATGGCTCCATCGTTATCCCAATACTTCAATATCGGATCAACAATGTAAGAGACCACTTGTAGTTCATAAATGAACTTGTCCAAACTGCTTCTTTATGCTGCCATTGGAAGCAACGATGTACTCTGATTCAGTTATAGAATCCATAGTCATCACTTGCTTGGAACTCTTCCAACTGACTGTTTCACCGTTCAATGTGAACTTTTAGCCTGATTGAGATTCGGAGTCATCTCTATCATATCAACATTTGTCATTTTACTTTAAGATGCCCATCTCCTTTAATCAAGAATATTTCCTTATTCCTTCGGCACAAAGGATATCCTTGATAATCAAATTGATGACCCTCACCTTGGTCAAACTTCAGATTCGTCGTGACTCTCGTGAGCATATGATATGCTGGGCATAAGATAACACAGGCATGATCGATCCTATAGCCGTAAGCATATGGTATCATACTTCAAGGCGGCCCTTCATCTTTGTCTCTGTGGGACACAAAGACTTCGAGAGTGTGATCCCTCTAACCATGGGGACATACTCTCTTGGACTGCTCCATGCTAAAACTCTTTAGCATCTTTGCTATGTATGTATACTTTGAAAGACCAAGAAACCTTCCCAATCTATCTCTATATATCTATATCCCCAATATCTAGGTCGCTTCTCCTAAGTCTTTCCTGGAGAAAGTTCCTAGATAACCATTATATTTATAGATTGTATCTATAATATCATATTGACCAATTTTACCAATGAGATGTCATTTCCACTTAGTAATATGTCATCCACATACAACATTAGGAATATGACTGCACTTCTCTATCCATCTTGTACACACAAGGCTCATCCGCATTTTTGTGAAAAATCAAACTCTTTGATTTCCACCTTAAATCGGATATTCTAACTCCTAGATGTTTACTTCAACCCATAAATAGATCTCTGAAGTTTGCATACATTACTACTACTTCCAGATGTGAAGCCTTTAGGCTGTATCATACATAATTTCCCGGTTAGGTTTCCATTGAGGAATGTTGTCTTCACATCCATTTTCCATATCTCATAATCATAATGAGCGGCGATAGCTAGGAGTATTCTTATGGATTTAAGCATAGCTATTGGGATTCGCGCAAAGAGGGTGATCCGAATCAAACAAATTTTTATAGCCTGGGTTTCAGCCTACCGCCAGAGCAAACTACCGCAAGATAGCGGCTCTAGGTCGAACTGGGATGGGCTATCAAATGACTAATGCGAAATGCTTAAATTGGTGAATTTAATTTTGGATTGGGTTTTGATAAAACAGGGTGGAGTTGATGTTGTGAAATTGAAAATAAACTAATAAACTAAACAAAGCAAAAGAAATCCTCTGGCGTTGGGCTTCTTGGTCTAAGTTGATAGTGGTTACAAAGAGGCCCTCGTTCATTTCCCTCGTCAGGAGGATCACCTATAGTCAATTCCCGAACCGATTCTTCATTTAACTTTTAAAAACTAAGCTAATAATTTTCCTTTTGATAGAAAGCATTTATTTTGCATTTATGGTTCCTAATAAGGAAAATCATCACCTCACCCATCCTACCATGATTCGTAAAGGGCAACTAATGAATCTCAAGTGATCAATACACAAGATCCCCTGAACCCTAAAAGATTACCAAGTATCATCAATGAGGATGCATCTACAAGTGAAAATATAACCCCGTAACCTACCTCCAAAGGGTCTATAACAGAAACTAATGGATATCAATGTATCTAAAGCAGAATACACTAAACCCTAAAAAGCTTCTGCCAAGTATTGGGCTAAAGAAAATACATCAAAGGAGCTTTAAACCTAGAGCTGCAAATTAGAACCAAAATGTCAAAACTTGTCGCTATGAAAACAGGGGAACAAAATGCAACCTTACTTCCCTAAGCCTAGCAAATCTCTTCTTCAAGGATATACGAGACGACAAACATCCTTGAGTTGTCATCCTCAGAGGAGTGTTTGGCAGTCGGGAAAAGGAGAGAAATGAGAGAATGGAGAAACAGGTCGAGAGCTCGCCTCAAAATTTTATTGTTTAAGTTTTTCAATGCGCTTGTCTTAGGGGCCTTATAGCCAAACCCCTTTACAAATTACAAAAAAAAAAACAAAACTAAAAGCTAATACAAGGGACAAATTTGGAAGAAAATCAAAAAGGGAACAAAAGGCAAAAACAAGCAGCAGGAAGTCAAGGGTGAATAGTGGCAGTGGCAGGATGGTGAATCGTGCCGCAGGAAACCAATTTTGTAGATGCTCTAATTTCCTTGTATTTTCTTCTCTTCTTTCCTTCTGGTCTCTGATCTGCAATGCTGAGTTTGACTCGAATTCTTCGTGCTTGGATCGACTTAGCAATTTCGTGCCAATAGCTTGCAAAACTCGGCAAATTTGCTACAAAATGTGATCAAAGAATAATATGAATTTTATTTAGCAGAACTCCAAGTTAATTACACTGACATACAAAAAGTGTTTCAACTCGTAATAAATGTGGTCTAAAATAAGACTTTTGAGCACTAATCACACCCCCTAAACTACACATTGCTAGTCCCTTAACAATGAAAGAAAGAAAGAAAGAAAGAGCATACAAAACGAAATCAAAATTATGTTCACAAAAATTATATATCAAAAAGGTTATGAATGAGTAATCCTAACCCTAAGTAAGAATCATCAAAGTCTTGCCCAATAACTATCTTGAGAGAATGAATGCCATACAAAATTGAGTATAAAAAAAGCCTCTATCTCGATGAATCAACCAGAAACTTCCACCAAAATCTAAGTGTTTGTTTGATCAGCTCTCCACAATAAACTGCCAAACTACACTCTCCTCAACCTAGCTACTCGCTACAACTTAGCATGCTAACCAACCCAAATAGATCAGACCCACTCTTATTCCACAATCCTTTGCGGTTGGTAGGTGCAATGCCGAGGAATCCGACCTCACTTCACAGTCCATGTAACGGGGATCTACCGATGACTTCCAACCAATTAAGGCTTAGGGCACCAAGTCATAAGGATCTTTCGACCATAAACTCTTCAGGTTTCACCCCGGACTCCGAATGATTTCAAAACTCTAGCACCTACAACTTGCTCAAATCCACCTATCCACCCGTGTAGCGAGCACTAAGTCAGTGGCTCCCAACCAGTTGGCTTAGGGCACCGGGCTTTGAAGGCTTTTGCCATATACCCCTCGGACCGTGCTCTGCTTCAAGGCAAAGCTGCTGCAATTTTTCTTCTTTTCTTTTCTTTTTCTTTTCTTTTTATTTCTTTTATTTTGGAAGACACGCTGGGCTTTCTAATCATGGGGTCCTAACCTATTAAAGGTGGTCAACGAAACTAGGGTAGGTTATTGTAAGGCTTAAGAGGCTAGGCAGTTTTTTAGGTTATTGAAGAAACCTGACGTGCATTGTGTGTGGTTAGCTAAAGGTGGAAGAAAAAGGTCGAAATCAATAAGAATTCAACTAATCATTCACTCAACTAGGAATGGAACCAATCTAACATCAATAGAATTGGACAAAGTTTCAATCTTCAAACTACTGTGCTAGGCAAAACACAAAAAAATGGGTGCATGAAAAAATAAGTTGTATAGTATAACAAATTTTCACGAAGAAAACCAGCAAGCCACTACACATCACAAAATGGGCTTGCTCAAAATAGTAACAAAAACATAATGTAAAGCCACTTCCTTGACTAACTCTCCCCTCAACCAAATGTCTCATTGTCCCCAACGGGGCTTGGATTGGAAAGTTAGAGGAGGAAGTGTTACCTTTGATGAGATTTGATCAAGAGTTGGATAGAGACTTCAAGCTTTCCATCGACACCTCTTTTCAATTCGCTTAGGCTTCAAATGAACAAGTTAGAAGTTAAGAAAAGCAGAGAAAACAAATGACCGCTTGGAGCATTTTGAAAATTTCACCTTCATAAAATTTCCAAAAGTGTTCTTTCCGTTAGATTTAGATTATACACTCTCTAAGATTTCCAACGGTACCAAGAACACCTAAAACGAAGTCGGATGAGAAAGTTATGGGCGAAACAAAATCAGGATGCAAAATAGTGGAGATTTTCGCTATATAGCGAAAATTTCTCTATTATAGCGAAAATTTGCTACAAATAGTGAATTTTCGTTATAGGGAAATTTTTTTTTTTTTTTGAGAGAAATAAATATATATTTTTTTGATAAAAATAAATTTTTTGGATAAAATAACAAAGTAATAATAATGAAAAAAACAAAAATTTATTTTTTACTCTTACTGCTCCTTTAAGTCTTTATCTCGAGGGGACATCAAGACAACAATTCGCTAAGATATTTAAATTTTTACAATTTTCACGCTTCCTCTCGCATCACGATCTTCATTTCTGTTTCAAAATCACTCAAACCCGCAAAAATTAATACAAGAAAAATTAAGAAAAATCGCAAAAGTGAAACAACTAGAAGAAGGATTAATTTAAAAATTAGGAAAATCTAAGAAGAAAATTATAGAAATCCAAATAAATAAAATAAAATGAAATAAAACAAGAAAAAATTAAACAAAAAGTCAAAGACCATGCTCCCCAAACCAATTCCTTAAGCCTCGATAGCCTGAAACCCCAGGAGCTTAGAAATGCCTGGTTCTCAGTGCTCAAACTGAATCAAACAAGATCCCAACCACTAATTAAGTGCCTATGCAAGGTGAGCAATGCCACAGCAGATGTAGGGCAAAGGCCTTCATATGGGCCACTAATCTCAAGTTTCAGATGCAAGCATAGTAACAGTGGCCTTCCAAGTGCTTCAAAGGCCAGTGTGCCGTGTGTGGGCAAGGCATACACTCCAGTCACTGTGGGTAGGGTAATTAGATTCAGTGTTCTTCCACCGCCTACTTCCACCGCCTTCTCAATTAAATGCGGAAGGATTTCTTTCTCTCCTCCATGGCCCATAGACACATATGATTTCCCTATTAGCATCCCAGCTTCTCAGATCTTCCGCTAGTTCTTCCTTCAATCCCTCCTCGTCGCAGCTTGTCAGTTCTGACCAAAATAGTCGGGCCAGCACTTTTCCTTCGTATTCTCCCCTCCCTTTGCTAAATGCTGATCGTGTTTTGAGATGGATTGTTGCGTGATGTCGAATTTTCTACTAATTTCGCCCTCGGAACTCATCCACCTTGCTCTGTGGGAGCCTCCATCGTGACAATTTCCGCTTGGCCTCGACATCCACCCGCCCTCATCTTCATGAAATTATATCCACTGGGTTTGCCTAAGTTCTACATTATTGCTCAACCGACGATGTCAACTCGTGGGGCGGTCAGAAGGGCTGAGGAGCCGAGGCCCAATATGGAGTAAGTAGGAGGTGCATAAGTCGAGGAACACCATATGGTACTCATCCATTGGTCTCTATAGTCCCTCATGGACCTAGATGGGTTTGGATTTCCCCCCAAGGGTTGATGATTTTGCCATGGAAGGTTTCTATAGTCCCTAATTGACATATATGCTCCAGGCCTCCATTGTGGTATTGATCAGACATCTTCCTCTAGGTGCCCATTTGATCACATCGCTCACTGTGCTTTGTGAGATAGACTTGGCCAAATTCTTCCTCCTGATTTCTACTTCAATCGGGAAATTCTAGTTAACTCTTTTTTTTTTTTTTTTTCACTTCAAAGGAAATGAAACCAAAAAAACTCTACTGTAAAATAAAAAAAGATTACAAAGGAGACTCACAGAATCTCTGTGATGAGACTCACAAGTGTTCAATAGGGTCATCAAATGCACTACAAGTTCATCCCCAGACTGACGTTACTGGATTCTGTGCTATAGGGTGACTGAATCAACAAATTTATATCCTAAATTTCTCCCACTCACGATGAAATACCACGTGATAGCCACAGTACGAACTCGTGACGGGGTTTTCTTGCACAAATGACTAACAAAGGAAATGCTTAAATCTGGAAGAAATTTAATTTGATTTTGGGGTTTTGATAAAAACAGTGTGGAGTTGATGTTGTGGAAATGGTAAACAAATAAACTAATAAAGTGTAAAAGAAATCCTTGAAGTGTCAGGGGTTTCTAGCCCGTTGATATGTCATGCATAAAGAGGCCTCATTTCTCGCTGTGGAGGATGACCTAGAAGGTCAATTTCTAACTGATCATTTCTAATTTTAAAACTAAACCTCAATAATTTTCCTTTTGATAGAATGCATTTATTTACATTTATGGTTCCACAAATAGTAATCTATCACCTTTGACTCATCCCACCATGATTCAGAAGGCAACTAATGAATCTCAGTGGATTTTGAATAATAAGCATCACTGAACCCCAAAAGATTACTAAGCATTGATAAATGAGGATGCATCTACAAAGAAAATATAACCCCACCTACTCCGCGGTCAGAATAGAAACTGATGGATACTGCAGATTCAGCCAAGAACACTAACCCAAGCTTGCCAAGTATTGTCCAAAGAAAATACATCAAAGAGCTTTAAACCTAGAGTTGCAAATTTAAACCAAAATGTCAAAAACTCGTACGTGAAAAAACAGGGAACAAATGCAACCTTACTCCCCATGTCAGTAAAACCCTTTCTTCAAGGATACGAGATTTTAGCCAACATCCTTGAGCGTCATTCTCAGAGGAGTGTTTGGCAGCCGAGAAAAGGAGAGAAAGTGAGGAAAATGGAGAAAAACGGGCTGAAAGCTTCCACTTAAAAATTTATTGCTTGCTATTTTTTTAAACAAAGGTTTGGCCTTAGGCCTGAGAGCCAAACCCCTTACAATTACAAAAACACCAAAACTAAAAGCCAATAAAGGGACAATTTGGAAGAAAATCTGCAATAAAAGGCAAAACGGGCGCCAGGAAGTTAAGGTGAATAGTGGCAAAAGGGCGTGATGGTGAATAGTAGTCGCTAGAAGCCACTCGTAGCCGCCTAATTTTCTTCTCTTCTTTCCTTCGGTCTCGATCCGCAATGCTGAGTTTGACTC
Organism: Tetrastigma voinierianum; assembly: GCA_016808115.1. Classification (NCBI taxonomy): domain Eukaryota; kingdom Viridiplantae; phylum Streptophyta; class Magnoliopsida; order Vitales; family Vitaceae; genus Tetrastigma; species Tetrastigma voinierianum. The sequence goes on from JAEQBH010007621.1 coordinate 340,462, forward strand.
GAATTCTTCGTGCTTGGATCGACCAGCAATTTTGACATAAATAGCATGCAAAAACTGCAAAATTTGCCACAAAATGCAATCAATAGAATAATAGGGACCTTATTGTGTAAATCGGATTAATTATGCTGATTAGTACATAAAAAGTGCTCAAAACCCGTAATAAACAGGGTCTAAAATAGCACTTTTTGAGCACTAATCAGCTACTGGACTGAAAGTTTCGTCATAATCAACTCCTTGTTTTTGACGATAACCCTTAGCCATAAGCCTAGCTTTATAGGTAATCACATTACCTTCCATGTCCGTCTTCTTCTTGAAGATCCATTTGCACCCTATGGGTTTTATCCCTTCAGGTGGATCAAACTAAAGCCCACACTTTGGTTGGTATACATGAATCCATCTTCCTAATTTCATGGCATCGAGCCACGATCATAATTTAAACTCTGCTCGTAGATTCTTCGTAGGTAGTTGGCTCATCATTTTCTATGAGCAATACGTCCTTTTGTTCGCTAATGAGAAATCCAAATCTCTCTGAGACATAAAGTATCCTACTTGTCCTACGAAACACTTGTGTTTTAGAAGAGTCGGCTATTAATTCATCATCATGAATTACAATAAGTTCGCCGATGAGACGCGCCTATTAGAGCATCTTGAACTCACTAAGCCCACTTTCATTCCCACCGCCTCTCTCTCAATAGAAACTCTTTCTCTAAGAAGACAACATGCTTTGAAACAAACAACCTTTGTTCCAAAGTGTTGTAGAATTGATATCCCATTGTTTCTTTTGGATATCCTACAAATAGACACTTATCAGATTTAGCTTCAAGCTTATTTGATATTGTCTCGCTTACATAAGCAAGACAACCCCATACTTTCATGTGGGAAAGATAGGGCTTTTTGTTAGTCCATATCTCATATGGAGTAACTTCAACTGACTTGGATGGGACTCTGTTTAAGATATAAACAATAGTCTCAAGTGCATAACCCCAAAAGGATTTAGGCAGGTCTACCTTGCCCATCATAGACCTTACCATGTCTAACAAGGTTTGGTTCCTTCTCTCAGCCACACCATTGTGTTATGGCGTGTAAGGTGGAGTCCATTGGGACAAGATCCCATTGTCCCTGAGATAATCTAGAAACGCTTAGCTTAAGTACTCACCCACTGATCTTATTCAAGTGGATTTTATACTTCTCCTGCTGTTTCTACCTCATTTCGAATTCTTTGAACCTTTCAAAGGCCTCAGACTTATACCTCATGAGATACAAGTACCATATCGTGAATAGTCATCGATGGCTGCAGGAAGTAAACAAAACCACCTTTGGAATGCACGGACATAGGACCACATACATCGGTATGTATTAGGTCTAATAGTCCGTTTGTTCGTTCACCCTTTCCCTTAAAGGGTAATTTGGTCATTTTGCCTAACAAGCATGATTCACATGTGTCAAATGATTCACATGTGTCATGCGTCTCTCACTTATATGGCCAAGAAGACAATGCCATAAATATGATGATTTCAAATTATCTCTCTTTGGTCCTTTTATAACCATTAACATTTAATTTGGAATTAACATATCAATATGCAAGTCCCATTGCTTTAATGTTCCACCAACATAATTGACATCATAATGTGACAACCATTGTCACAAAATTACACAAAACCCTTTTGTTAAAAACATGAAACCAAAAATATTGTTCTTCGTCAATGTTGGGACATAATAGCAATTTTCCAAATTTAAACAAAAACGCAAGGGAGGTTCAAAACATAAGTCCCAATGGAACAAATTCGCAACTCGCACCATTACCAATCCGGGCTGCCACCCTCCCTTTGTGAGCTTCCACGTTTCAGCCCTCGTGATATCAAACCATATGTATGAGCCACAACCGGTATCACATACCCATATGTTGTAAAGAGAAACAGTATTAACCATAATGACATAAATACCTTAAGAAGATGGTGCATCACATGCCACCTTGTTCTTCGACTCCAGGCGAGGCCTTCTTCGTGGCCATCTTGACCACAATGGAAGCAAATACCCTTTGAAGAAGTCCCTTTCGGGGTAGTCTCTTTCGAGAACGTTGATCAATTCGGGTATGGTAGGTACTTTATGAACCTTCTCATAGTCGAGCACAAACTGTGCAAAACTATCAGGTAACCTTGCCAGAATCAAGTCTATACTCAATTCAGGATCCATCCAATGACCCAATTGATCCAACCTCTTAATGTGATTATACATCTGCAGCGCATACTGCACTGGAGACGTCCCCACCTCCATCTTGGAACTAAAAAGAAGCCTGGTGACTTTGAACCCTTCAAAGGCCGCCTACTCATTATAATGTTCCCTTAGATGGCGTACTATGGAATATGCATCCTTAGTTCTATACCGCTTCTGAAACTCAGTTGACATGGAGGTATGGACTATCAATCCCGCCCTCGCACTATCAATCAAGTGTTTCTAAGAGCCCTTGAACACTTTCGTGCATCGCCAGCTTGGGGATCTGTGGATCGGGCTTAGTAATGACATAGGCTAATTCTTCTTCATTGAGAACTATTCTCAAATTGTTCAGCCAGTCCAAGAAGTTGGGTCCGATCAATAATTTGTCATCCATTGCCATTTATGCGTTCACATTCGTTGACATGATTTGATTCTTATAACCTAGATGTAAAAGAAATTATGTTAGATTGTACTTAAAATGCATAATTATTACGGCTTGATAATCACGCATTATGGCTCCCACTATTTTATTACGAATCCATAGCCCTCACTATTGATCCGAGAACCTATATGGAGGTTCTCCTAGTAGGTCGATATCCCATATCACTAAGAATCACCTTGGGTTTATCCAACAAGCTATCTCGGGTCAAAAAGGTAGGTATCCTTGTTCATACCAATTGCATTCATACGTAATTCAAGGAATCCCATATCACTTCGAGTGACCTTGGGTTTACCCAACAAGCCATCTTAGATCGATAATTATTCCAATTTGCAATCCGATGTAACTTACCGAATCCAAGAATAAACTGCTGATTTGTGCACCATCACTTGGTTATCAACTCATGATATGTGTACATCTTATGTACGACCTAAATGACATTCTATCCATATCATTAACCTTGGGTTTACCCAACAAGCCAATGAGTTTAGTTAAGGCCGGCCCACCAATCAGGAAAACTCATTTCCATGGATAGAACATGCTCTTATGGAGGAAGGCTTGGGTTTACTGAACAACCTCAATCTCCAAAAGGAAACTCTCATCTGGCCACCATATTAGTGGGAAGACGTTAGCCTTAATATTTATAATGGAGGGTTTTCTTCATTTAAGTCTCATCTTATTAGCATGTATTATCCATTCATCTCATGAAATTATAAGGATAGTTACTCTAACTATATGGCATGATTATGGGACATCCTAAATCAATCTCCCATGAGCTATAATGGAATTTGGACTAGGTCAAACTCTTGGGTAGGCGTATGATTATTACAACCCTTTAAAATTAAAACAAATTTACAATCTTTAAGGTATTTTTTCTTGGATCCTTCTTCACACTTCTTTCTGCTTTTGCACCTTCAACAACTTATCCTAATCCTGTGTAATCTAATTACATACATTTAATAAGAATAACCTCAAGTTACATTTGAGGGGGACTTAGATGAGAAGAGAAGTACATAGAGACATTAGAGAGAGGCAAGGACACACATGCCATATTTATCCAAAAAGAAATAATAATCAAATGCAGTATGCTCAATCACCATTGGGCAAAGTCCATAATCATCCATCATGCTAACATACACCCTTTGTAATGCCCCAAAAATACCCTAAAATATTATGATAAAAATTATTATATATTTTGGGTATAAATTGAGCCATCTTGGGTATTTCCGGGAATTGTTAAATGAATATTGAATAAATGATTATATGGCTAAAAGCCAAAGACAAAAATTATATGCTAAATGAAAATTGATTGAACCCGAAAATTTACCCAAGCGAAAAATGGAAAATTTGATTTATTGAGTGGCCAAACAAGGCCTTATGAAGATTAAGTGACTTAAGACAAAAAGGACAAATGAGAAATGGGTGTGTAGGGCCAAACATGGCCTACACTTAAAGGGATTTAAAAGACCAAACTTGGTCTTAGGTGCTCATTTTGAGCCATCCCGTTTTTGAAGAAGAAGAGAGGAGAAAAAGAGAGAAAGAGCTAGGGTTTGCAAGAGATCAAGTTTTGGTTGGCTTTGCTCCCCACTTCTTGCTCCTAAGAGATTTAACAACTTGGAAGAGAAGATTTGAAGAGGCTAAGGTAAGAAAATCAAACCCCAACCTCATCTTTTGTGATTTTCATTTGGGGAAAAAGCCCTAACTTGGGAGAAAAGGGTTTTCATTGATTCTAAACCACCGTTGAGTTGTTTTTTGTGAATTATGGTGATTTTGATATGGATGGATTGAGAAGGCTTGTAAAATGGACAAAAGAAAGATCCAACATTTTCTCGAAAACTCAGAAGTGGTACCGGTACTAAAGAGTGGTACCAAACATTCCATGATGTGTAGGGTAGTGGTACCCAAGATTCACTCAACCGGGTACTCTGCACTCCACTCGGGCAAATGAGGATCAGCACTGCACAAACAGCGGAAAATTTCCACCATTGCTTCCAAATGTACTCTGCTTTCAGGCATATTTTTGCATTGTTAAGTCCCGTATTCGTGATATCGAATGCTGGGAACCCTAAGAAATGATTAATGAGGGTTCAAATATGATAGAACTAAAGGAAAAGCATCACACTGTCGTTTCTCATGAAGTTCGGCTATTGGGCAAGCTTAGTGTCTTAACCCAAAACCGCTAACAAAGATAAATTATCATTCACTAAAAATATGATACTTGTTTATCCACTAAGAGTGGCATGATTGTTATTGACTAGGGAAGGGTGATGATCGCCTAACCTAGGACCGAGATTGAAGAGAAGGAAACTAGATCCGACAACTTCGGTTTGTTCTCTGACTCTATTCTTATTTCAAGTATTTTGGTAGTTTACCAAGTAACTGTGAAATGAGTACATGAAGTATATATGAAAATGAGCATGAATGAAAGTACATGAAATAAGTACATAGATTGAGTATATCTTTAAGAAGATAATATGAAAGTGAATATGGAATCAAAATGTGATATTTGAAAACCGAATGAATGTGAATGATAAATCGAATTGTAAACGAATCGGTCAATTCCTGACATCTTGAATTGAATGATATACCGACGAATCGACGGATGCACCAATCGCATCCGCCACGGCGCACCCCAAATTGTCCAATGTCCCACTTGGCGGAAGCACCAATCGACATCCGCCATGATGGCGTATGACATTTAAGTGATACCATACCGGGTGCACCAAACGGCATCCGCCGCGACGGAGACCGAATTGTTAAATGAGTAGGCACATTACCGAATGATAATAAGGACGGGATTCATCAAACGGAATCCATCATAAATGTGATTTGAATAGTTGTTTGCCTTTTTCCATATAGACTAAAAACCCCTCAAATTCACATAGTTACAAGAGCCTTACACTTCTCTTTGGCAAAATGGCGTCACTGATAAACTTGCTCGATTAAATAAACCTTCGGGTGTTCAGGATTTTAAAATGGGTTCATTCTATGACACTACAAGTGCACAGGTCATACAAGTAGTAAAATCTAATGTAAGTCTAGGTATTCCATAGGAGATTGACAAGAATTTGAACAATCCACTAACCATCGGGGTTCTATGCTATTTATACTAAAAACTGATATGAAAGTTTTATCTAGAAAAATAAATATCCTAGACTATTAACTAAAAATATAAACTTAAATAACATGAAAACAACCAATAATATAAAGAATTAAAATATCGGACCAATCAGTTCTCGCGGAGAAACGAAAAACGTATCAAAGAATTACAATGAAACAACCAATTCCTACACGAAAGTACATTGCCTGCTTATCAAGATGGATCTGGATTTGTTCAAGATTGCCTAAATGTTGGGTAAAATGCCTGGATTTCTTCATATTCACCGGTTAGGAACCACTTGCTTCTCTCAAACTCAGATCGAACCAGCTTACTTGTATTTCGATCTTCTTGCAAGATTTCCCGGCATTTTCTTCAATACTACACCCATTTCTTAATGATCAAGATCTTTCGCTTCTTCGTAGATTTTTGCAAAGTTATACCACTTAATTCGGTATTATCTTTCTGCATCTACTGGTTCTTCCTCTTTCCTTGATTAGATCTCAACTAACACTGTGGTCGTTTTCCCTTTAGACTGAGGTGAACTTCGACATTTACATTGTTAACACTTCTCCAACTTCAATTATGAGCCAATCGATTTATCAAAAATGAACTGTAGAGCTCAGCTAGCCATCAATGGTAGTCTAACATACCCATATGAATGCTCTCGCCTCAAATCTCCCACTGTGTCACGCAGAGGGCATCCCCGAAATCGTGAGCCGATACACTCCTTAAACTGGTATTCGGTACTACCATTGGGAATTTATAGATTCAAAAACAACACCAAGTAAGTAAATCACAACCCAAATAATTCTCTCCAGATTTTTGCAGAAAAGACTGTAACTAATGATAAATCGAATCTAGCTGAGTTGCGTTCTAATTACTGCATCACAATTAACAATGGAGCATCAATCAAATACATCCACTGTAATCGCAATTAAACTGAGAAGAAATGAATTCCGTAAATTGCCTAGGATTTCACAATTTTTCGTGCAAAGAATTTTAAGAAGAAAACATAAATAAAATCCAATTTTTAATCGCTTTCCTCGGCACAGTCACCGACCGCATCCGCAAAGAAAAGAAAATAAAGAAAAGAAAAGAAAAGAAAATCTACTCTAAACTATACAATGAACCCTTCTTCTCTCCCAGTTCTGTTGAGAGTGAAAAAGTTAGAGGTTACTTTACTATTCTAACACTGTCTATTTATATCTGTCAAAAGAAAATGGGTCGAATGCACAAAGATCCAGGTAGAATTCCCAGAAGAAAAAGCCTAGATTACTATCTCATGTCGCGACCTGGATTCCCTTTATTTGCTCCAATTCAAGTAATTGTGGTTTCTTCAAGCCATGACCAAGTTTCTTCGCTATGTAATCGTTCTTCTTGCGCCTTGTTGATTAGTAGTCGTGACCTCTTTGGCCTGGCTTGTTCAAGAATTGATGTCGCGACCGCAGTCCCACGTCAGAACCCCGCTTGTCGCTCCTCTCGCTGCAATTCCAAGTCACTCGACTCCCACCCCCAGTTGCAACCCCTTTAGTTCTCACCACTTTAGTTCTCGAGGCACTCTTTCCTTAGAAACAGATCGCACTACACACTTCGCTTGATGTCGCGACCGCTTCGCTTTTAACGCCCTCACCAAGTCGCGGACTTTCTTTTCGTGCCGCGACCCCTTTGGAGGTTCTCGACCGACAAGTGGTCGAATCTACTACTGCAAGGACTTCGTTGGCGAGGTTTCATGTTACGACCTCAATATTAGGTTACGACATGGCTTTGTAATGTTCAGTGTTTCTTTAGGTCGCGACCTCAGTGACTGGTCACGACCTCCCTTTGGGTCCTTGAATAACAAAGTGGTTGCAACTTCAATTTCCCTTAACCGACTTCGTCAGTTCAGCCGTGTTTCGTCATGACTTCTATATTAGGTTGCACTATTTCGATCTCCAACTCCTTTATAGTTGCAACCTCAAATCTCCTTGTTAGACTCCCCATCCAGCCCATGTTGTGACTAAATACACGCCGACTTACTAAGGTTTTCATTGAAGCACTAGTTGCAACCTCATTTATAGCAACTTTCAGGGTTTATCAACAGATCAAAGTCATGACCTTAGATTGGCGTCACACTTATTTCTCGCTTTGAATAATTTTTGTATCAACTACACTTTCTGTCGCAACCTCATTAACCTGTCTTGGTGATGTTTGTGACTGAAATAATCAACAAACGAGCTCCTTGTCACGATTTCCATTTTCAAGTTGCGACCTCCTTTCTGTTCTCAGGATGAATTCTTCTAGTTTTTGCTGGGATTTTCGCTTCTGCTATATTTTTCTACAAAATTAAATTTGAGTAAATTACCTAGGTTTCTGCATATGAATCAATAATTATCTTGTAATATACTCATAAAAATGGATTAAAAATAAAATGAGTTTTTAGACTCATCAAATTCCCCCAAACTTAAAATTTTGCTTGTCCCCAAGCAAAGAAAAGAAAGAATTGTTTGTCCTTAAACAATTAAGCTTAAATTTTTAAGGACATTTTTCTGATTCACACCACAGTTTTTCTTATTCCACCTTCTAACTTGAAATAGGAGATAGCATCATCATTTTAAATTTCAGTTTCGATTGAAGAAAAAGGAATGGTTTCCACTTCTATCACAAATTCCTTGATGAAATCATGTATTTAAATAGTTTATTCAACAAGTCTTGTTCTGTGTGTGTGTGCACGTCTTCAATCCTTTTCATCTTCATGTTGAATTTAGTTAATCTTCTGGTAGTCTCCTTAGAAAACTGGTCAAGGTCCCATAGGCTTGTTTTTCATATTGATCTCCACTAATGTAAGCAAATTCAACCTTCAAGATCAAAGAGGTTCTTTCAGTTTGTAATGTTAGTTTAGATAATTGGGTAGATAATGGAAAATTTAAGGTAAATTACCCAGCTTTCCACTCTTTTCTTCTACTCTACTAGCTTCCTTCACCTTTCATCCATTTCCTTTTGTGTACCGTGAGATTCTTCTCAATCTTCACCGTGCATCTTTTGAAATATTTTATGGCATTTTGATCGCTAATTTGCACCTTATCAAAGCAATTCTGTTCTAGAACTCTTTTGCTTCTGTTTTTCTAAGAATGGAATAGTGCAATGTTTTGTCTTCTTAGGCTTTCTATCACTCCCTTAGAGAATTTTTGCACAGCAACTCCCATAAACAAATGGGCATTAGGGCACCAGTGTTAAAACACCCCTACGAGCTTAATTGTTCAAAGGAGATAGGCCACAAGACAAAACTTATTCCCTTTTTCTCAATTTCTGCTTCTTTTTCCCTAATCTTTCAAGTTATTTCTTCTCCTCCTACCTTGTAATATATGGAAATATTTTTCCCTCAAACTTGTTTCTTCCTTTACAGTAGACCTTTATGTTCTGGAAATTGGATAATTTGGGCTCTTTGCTGCAGGATTATTGCAAGGAAGGGGATTCAGGTTTTCAATTGTTGTCATTTGAAGAACTAAGGCTTGTTTGGCTGAAAGCATGGAACTAGAGGGTATGCCTTAGCATATCTCGAGAGGGTAGGCTTCGGGAAAATTAAACTCGCCAAGGATGGCCTCTATCACTTCTATTATTTTTACTTAAGATTACCAATCAATAATCTAACAAGTTCTGTGGACCATGAACTCTTAATCATAAATTTCCCAAAAGATGTTCCTAATTCTTCTCAAAGTTTCATGAGTTTTGTTGACCTAGTGTATTGTTTCTTCAAGACTTGTACTGATTCACTATTTATATACACACTTTCAATCATTTTATTTGTTCTTTTAGCATTATCCCTTTTTCCAATTTTGCGCCTAATCGATTTAAATAAGGTCATAATTCCTAATTCCAATTTACTAGTCTATGCCCTTATTTTTCTTGCAATGTTGTTCTTGGGATAAAAACAGAATTGGTCATTTGATCATTGTATAGACAAGGCACTCATATTTTTCATGCAAATAATAAATGAAACAAACCACACAATTCAAAGATATCGGGCCGTGAACCCAAAACAATCAATTTGTTAATCAACTGGAATTTTATTTATTCAAATATCAAACATCTCAATATCAAACATCTCAATGCTGTACAATCTGATTTCTCTATCTATATATAAAAAAAAATTGATGCAAAAATTACAAATGGGACTATATCTAATCCAAAGGAAAATTCTCTATTTCTTGATCTAAAACCCTATGCCTTCCTCCTAAAGGTCAGAGTTTTGCTTTATCGGGCCTCTCTTGTCACAAATTGCGCCTAAGCTGGCAAGGTTGATAATGAGCAATTTCAATAAGGTGAGCCTTTTTCTTGCCTCCTCTGGATGATAGGGGTTCTGGTTAACCCTTCTTCCAATTCCCTTCCCATCATCCATTTTTGTAATGACAGAGCGTTTTTTGGAATCATGATTGGAATTGGTTTGTTTTTCGACTCCATTCATTCCATACGCTCTGCATTTGCACCCTTGGAACTCATTTTTTTTCCTCATTCTCCTTTTCATTCATTTTCATTGTTCATTCTTTCTGTGTCTTCCCATCCTTTTATATTGACCTTGATTTTCTTGGGAATGAAGAAGCTCTTAATTCTCTTTTTAATATTTCCAATGAATGGATTAAATGAAATTTTTCGGATTCGAGCGCCCTGGCTATTTCCAACCGGAGATTTTTAAGAAAGAATGAGGAAAACTTGAAGGAAGTTTGATCATTTCTCTCTGAGAGGCATTGAATTTCCTTGAATTCTTCTTTCGAAACTACACGACCTAAACTGATTCCTTTAATTCAGGCTGGGTTTCTGGTTCTATATTAATAACAGTTTAGATCAAGGGTTCAAAACGATGAACGTTATGGAAAATTTCAATGAATTGAAGATGAATGTGCTGGGATGGAAATTGCTCAATGTCATGATTAAAACATGGGGTAGCGACATTAAATTTAGAATTTTAATTAATGATTTTCAATAAATGTTATCTCTAAAGTTGCGACGCCCAAATGAAAGGTTTAAAACCTAATTTTATTAAGATTTGGACTGGTTGCAACCTAAATGTTTTGTCGCGACCTGCTATGTGGTCACAACCTCAATCTCACTGTTGCGACCTGTTCCTCTAACTTATTGCTTCAATGTCCAGCTTCTTGGTCGCGACCTATGAATTGATGTCACCGTAATTGATAAGTCTAAAATCTATGTTAAGACCCAAATTTTCTCATCCTAATTATATCTATTTCTATCCCGTTATGACTTGACATTTCATTGCACTCAATAAAATTTCTAGGTCTCTTCAATTATTCACAAAGAATTTCAATTCACCAAATCCAATCAAAACAAATACACCAATTCATATTCATCATTCAAATATTCAACGAATCCATTCACTATGCATCGATTCAAAATTGAAGCATAAAAATAAAAAAATTTCAAACTTTCAATCATGCTATCGAGACAAAATTTAAATAAATTCAAGAAGAGTATACCGCCTCTTTTTGTCTCTTTCGTATCGAAGTTCGATTGGGCGGATGCTCCTCCTTGCACATTCTTATTGTCCCGCAAAACTAAAAAAATTGCTTAATCTTCAAGCAAATGAATAAATTACACAAAAGCTAGTAAAAACTTTCACAATAAAGAATAAGGGAAAACTTAAAACAAACCGATGTGGATCAGCTTCCACAAAGCCTCGCTTCAATTTTTAGTCTTTAGTCGGACTTGTCGCTACTATATTCTCGCTTTCTTCAAATTCTTCATTCGTAACTAAGAGTCATTCTTCCATTTGCACATTCTTCCAAGGTAGTGCTTTTAATCTTTGACTATTGACTTTGAATTCTCATGATTGCTGGCTCGTTTGGCCACCGCCCCAAAGTTGTACTTGACACTACCGTATAGGGTCCACCATTTTGATTTAAGCTTTCCTGAAAGAGTTTCACCAAGTTAAACAACGTGACTTTGATCTCTTGTTTTAAATTCTTCCTTAAAAACTTTGATAATGCCATTTTTGTTTTATCCTCAGATTCGCACTATCATAGGCCTGAATTCCTCAACTCTTCCAATTCATTCTTAGCTGGAGTAGCCTCTCTTCTAGCGTACTTTGAAATCAAAATTTAGCTTCTTTGATGGGCCCAGCATAGTTTCTATATTCTAGCTCAAGAGGAAGGTGGCAAAGTTTTCCAAAGACAAGCCCAGAGTAGGACATTCCAATGGGAGTTTTAAAGCAGCCTCCCGTATGCCCGTAGTGCATCATCAAGTTTCGTAAAACAATCTCTTTCCGCTAGGAGCTACGCTCTTTTCTGCAAGAATTTTTCTTTATCTCCCTATTGGAAATTTTAGCTTGCCCATTTGTTTGAGGATGATAAGCCAAGATCATAATCTGTTTGATACCATATCTACCCATGAGTTTGTCAAACACCTTATTTGCAAGGTGGCTTCCTCCATCACTGATTACGCTTTCCGGGTATCCTAAATCAAGTAAGAATATTTTCTTTATAAAATCCTACCAACCGTGTTAGCATCATTTTGGGACAAGTTGTTGCCTCAACTCCATTTGATACATACCTACAGCTAGGAGTATGTATATATTTCCAAATGAAGCTGGAAAAGGCCCTATAAAATCTATTCCCCATACATCAAATAGTTGCACCATCAGGATACCTTGTAGGGGCATTTCATGCCTTTTGCTGATATTTCCCATTCTTTAGCATTGATCACACAATTTCACCCATTCAAAACAAACCCTTGAAAATAAGATGCCAAATAAAATCCGTGACCGGAGAATTTTGTGGGTCAAGCTTATCTCCCGGCAGTTGTCCTCCATATGGTGATGCATGACATTCCTGTAAAATCTTGCTTTGCTCACCTTTTGGTACACATCTTCTGATGATCAGATCGGCTCCTCTTCTAAACAATAGTGGGTCATCCCAAATGTAGTACCTGTTGTCATTCCTTAGCTTTTTTCTCTGTTGGTAGCTGAATTCTGGTGGCATAATTCCACATGCTAAAAAGTTCACAATATCAGCATACCAAGGTGATTGGAGTGACAATCTGGAATAATTGCTCATCTGGAAAATTTTCTGCTATTTCCCTTTCTTCTTCTTCTTGTACAGCAGGTTTTTCTACTCTTGACAAGTGATCAGCTATCACATTGTCACAACCTTCTCTTGTCTTTATTTCTAGATCAAAATTCCTATAATAACAATACCCACCTTATCGCCTTTGGCTTTGCATCTTTCATTGCCATTAGATATTTAATCAAGCGCATGATCAAGGTATACTGGATAGGACCCCAAAATGTATGGCCTAAAATTTTCATTTGATGCAAATACTATTGCCACCATCTCCTTTGTTAGAGTAATTTTCCTGAGCTTCATTGAAGGTTTTGTCAGTATTAGTATATGGCCTTGAACACCTTTTTCAAATTTTTCGCTCTTAATACGTACTCCCATTGCAAAATCACTAGCATCACACATGTGATTTCAAATTCTCGTTCCTAACTGGGTTTTCGCATGATGGGAGCTTCAACTAGTCCGGATTTGATCTCTTCAATAGAATTCGTGTGATTCATCAAAATTGAACTTAGTATCTTTTTCCAACAATCTGCATAGTGGTCTAGCAATTTTTGAGAAATCTCTCGACATAAATCTTCGTAAATCCAAGATATCCTAAGAAACTTCTAATTCCCTGGATCAGGGGCGTGGTGGCACGATTTTTATAATTGAAAATTTTGCTTGGTC